>JANEHU010005185.1:0-563449 GCA_027563435.1 Nasonovia ribisnigri | reverse complement strand
AAATTCGTAAATTCATTATATTATGTATTTCTCATATTATTATAATATACTATAATAGTATTTTGCTATCCGATATCGCAGGCACGGGGACTCTCCCGTTGTCTCTGGGTGATTCGACGAGAACTTGGGTACGACGACGTGTGAAGCGACAATCGTAGTGCGGGCTGAGTTTTCCGAATTCAGTGTTTTATTTGTGTTTGTTTTAAATATTAATAAAAGTGTTACCGACCTGAAACCTCGAGTTGAGTATTATTTCAATCATTTCTACGTATAAATTCGTAAATCATATTTTCTAAAGGTATATGACTTTTATACGTAGGGACAGTGCCGTGCCAATCTATTTCAGAGAGTGTCATTAACTGGATAGTATATACGAGGAGAGGCGTATTTATACGCAGGCAATATAATAGGCACGTGCCTATACAGCTGCACATTTAGAGGGGCGGCAAATGTTTTAAGCTTATACTCTGTTGTTGTAAAATATGTTATGCATATTATAATATCAATGATTAAACGATGATTCAGTTAGTGCAGTTTATTAAAATTATTATTATTTTAGTTTACATTAGTATTTTTTATGTACCGGAAGTACGACAATCTCGTAACGTTACGGGTAATGTAACCCGAAGCAAGTTTTTACCAGTTGAAGCAAAAGTTTTTGTTTTGTACTTGTTTTGGGTGCAGCGCTGTAGGAGTAACCCAAAACGCATTTATGTGTTTGTGTGTGTGTGTGTACCGAGTAATGGTCCCCAAACACTGCCTAGGTGTCCGTGGCGGTGGCGGTGTCGGTGGCAGTAAAATAACGAGACGGTAAATTGCTGCGTGACCGCCGTAACACATTCGCTTTCGGTTTTTTTCTTTTCTTACGAAAAGACAACGTTCGTACCGCGCGAGTACGATATTAACATTACGGTAACAAGTATGGGAAAGAACTCTTTTGATCCCAATTGAAATTAATTTTATATGCTGATAAAATTCTATAATATTAAGAATGCGACAAACGTAAGATGATCACGCCGATCGTGACAATTTTGTTGTCTCCGACTCGCAAGTGCGCGACACGGCAAATTGTATATGCTCAGCAGATCATTTGATTTAGCTCCGTTACTCGTTGGATTAAAAATTCCAGTGACCTACTCTTGTAAAATTTAAAAATAAGATTATTTATCTAGGCAATGGCACGGGCTTTTTATTATATTTTAATTTCAAAGCAAATAATGAGTATTTTAAAACTGTAAAATGTTTGTACATCTTAAAATAATCAAAACTCGGTTTAAAATTAAAATATAATAAAAATCTTATGAGATGCCTCTAATAATCTTACCTTTAAAATATACGGACGGTCGCCGATATCATTTTACGATTGTTAAAATATAATTGTAATATTATGTTATATGGAATACCATTGTGCGCTTATGACCATAGGCGTGTCCCGGCCTCTCCAGCGACGTTCTTGGCTTCTTGGCTTATAATGGTGAAACCATGGATATAGATATAGATTATAGATCGCTGTAGTAAGTAAAAAATTTAAATTTAAAACTGGCCATGGAGGTCTGGACACACCTATGCTTATGAGTTATGACTGCCTGGGACTTTATGCATTTGCATATTTGTTCGGGAAGTAAATAGAATAAATCTGATCCGGTACAAAATTGTGTGGTGGTGTTTGGAGTTGAAGTTTAAAAGTTTATTGTGCATATGTTTGCATATTTTGGATTTTTTTTCTTCAAATGCATATTTTTAAGATTTATTGATTTTTATTGCATATTTTAAAGATTTATTGATTTTTATTGCATATTTTAAAATAATACTCTTAAATCAATTTTATCTACATGATTTTGTCAGCAATAATACCGATGAAGCGATAATCAATAGTGTTACGGGGAACCCATTTTATTTTTAGCTCTGAAGACAATATTATTTTTATTTAATCTGTCTTTTACAGTATTATTCTGTTTGCCAGTACACAGTGATCGACGGACTACGATCGTTATCGTGTCAAGTTAGACATTTTTTTTTAGTAATATAATATGTTTAAAATATAAATTTTTAGTAATATGTACAATATATGTTTTTTAAAAATTAAATTTGAATAAGTATGTATTTTTTAATTAAAAATAAATGCATATTAAAGCGCATATTTTGATATTTTTTGGTGCATATGTATGTGCATATTTTTAAGATTTCAAGCACATAAAGTCCCGAGCCCTGCTGATGAGCAACCGCAAGTTATAATAATAATAATGCTAATTTCTGCTATCGCTATTATAACCTGCAACCAAAGGCAACCATTAATAAACAAAAAAGTTTCAATTTCCACCTCGAATCTTAAGATCCATGATTGACCACTTCTTTGAAATGCGAATATCAGAAAATCTTTTCTTATTGCACATCTAGATAATTAGAAGAACCACTATTCCAAACATCAAGTTTGTATGTTTTGTAGGTACTTAAACCAATGTAGTATATTTAAATTAAATAAAGCTTGATAGATGGCGCCACTATTGTATTCTTACAACCCCTTATTTCCTCCTTTAGGGGTGAATTCCCAAAAATCCTTTCTTAGCAGACGCTTACGTCAAAATAGCTATCTGTATGCCAAATTTCAGCCAGATCCGTCCAGCGGTTCCGGCTAGGCGATGATGAATCACCCAGGACAAGTCTTTTTATATATACAGATATAGATTCATTAATATAAAAAATAAATATATAGCTTTCTTTTTTATTAATTTGATGAAAATGTATGTATTTTGCATTCAGTGTATTATTTAAATACAATTTAGTAGTAATATAATAAACAAAGCAGAATTATCGGAAAAAATAGCAATCAAAAAATAATTAAACAATTCGTTTAGGTTGACAGGTAATAATAATAATGATAATAATAATAATATAGCAACCATTTATAAACAAAAGATTAGCTGATATTGCTTGATAGATGGCGCAACTGTTGAATTCTTACCACCCCTTAATTTGCCTTTTAGAGGTTGAATTTCGAAAAATCCTTTCTTAGTGCGCCTATACATAGTAATAAGTACATATCCTGAAAATTTCAAATAAATCCGTACGGTAGTTTTGGCTCTGCGTTGATTTCTCAGGGGGACACTTTTTCTTATATATAGAGATATACTTTTTCCAGGACCAACAAAATCAGTGTCCCCTATTGGGAGGCTGCGGTACCGCTGTCATCGGAAGATGACGCACCTATATTATATAATTTGGTATTAAATATAACTTAACGATTGGCACGTTTTGTAAATTTAATTATTGCAGACAAGACAATTTGCTGCAAGTCCGGATCGAAATCGCGGTTTGATGGACCGGTTACACTGCACACACACGGCTGGTGGCTATAGTTTTTATGTACTGTTGTGGAATACGTTTAAACGGAAAAAAATAGTTGCCAGCGGCGTCAGAGTGATTAAGTCGAACATAAACGTCGATGACAAAGAGACGACGACGCACGTTTATGTGTAGCTAGTATTTTTCACCCGTATGAATGGACGAGTATATATCGACGCGGTTCATAAAAAAGCGAAAATCGCACAGTTAATCGACGATAATACTAGGTTAAGATAAGGGCTCGGATGTTGGTGCTCTAAAAATTGCATTTATGATATTAAAAAACGTAAAATACCCTAAACATATTTATATGTTATTGACCTAAATATATTATAGTTACTAAGATAATTATTGGTTTTAAAATTTAAAATTACAATTGTATATATAAACACATAATTTTTACTAAAATGTTTAGATATTAAAAATAATAACATAATATAAATAAAATAATAATGAAAAATAATTAGCTCGTAATTTTTTCTCTCAATTGTTAAAAAAAAAGTAAAAATTACCTATTAACTTAAAAAAATTACCTAAATATGAAAAAAATCACAAAAAATGAAAAAAAATTGGTTATTTATTATTATTATAGATTTGTATATTAATTGAAACAAATTTTGGGCTAGGAAACCATAGTCTATATAGACTATAGGCCCAAAAGATGCAAAAATCATCAATATCCGGGCCCTAGTTATCATCGTATAATATTATGTTATACGATTATGGAGGATCAACGTCAGACCATAGAAAAAAACGAAAATCACACGTCAATCATACAATATTATAATATGGTAAGATTATGATGTTATCATTTTTTCACGCCAACGACAACTCTAAAACATGTATAGGTACGTAACTGCGCGGAGGCGCATAATATAATTTTATATTATAATTTGTAGAAAAATGCGCTCGTCGTTACATGGGAAAAAATAATTCCACGTGAAAGGATACAACTGCGATGTAGGTATTCGATACCTATTTACACAGACCTGCCTATAATGTTATAGGTCCATAAATATGTATTCCATGGTTCAATAGTTCAGTTGATACAATAACGTGTTTTGCCTAAACCATAGGTACTATGGTTAGGGATTACTATGCAACAAAAACGAATAGTAGAGATACATTTATAATAAAATATTTAGTAATTTAAAACAAAATAAAAAAATTGAAAGTGGCACAATCACTATATATTATATTTGTGAATGTGTTACTCACACGATAATTAAAAAAAAAACTAATTATTTTCTTTTTAACCGAGTTCAGTTACTAATAATTTGCTTCGTATTAACTTTAAACCTAAACGTTAAATATATAGATGTATAATAGTTTATAACTACACCTATCAACTTATAGTTTAAAATTCTTAACATTAACTTGACCCAAGTTATATTTTTTCATTCGCTTTCATATATTTTAATAATTGCGGTAAATTGAAATCCTATGTTGATTTAATAATAAGATGCTACCTATCTCAAAAATTATAAAAATTATCTTACCATCATAATGCAGTGATTTTTACTTAATCGATTTTTTCATTATTAGTGTGTAGGTTAACCTATATCATAATATATTTTAACGTATTTCTTACATCTGTGTGAGGAATAATTCAAATAATATTCTTCAGTGGTACTGGCACAGTATTCTTATCGAGAATTCAACTCCCACCTATACCTACCCATCAGTTACCACAAAAGTAATTATATTTATATGATAAATACATAATTATATATAATATTTAGATAAAAAAGGGTCGCGACCGCAACAACATAATAAATGGAATGAGGGCTTCTGCTGCATATATAGACGGTGGAATAAGAGACCCACTCTTCGTGGGGAGTTGGGAATTTAATAAGTCATAGGTACTCTATATTGTTGCTCTACGTGTTTTAAAACGTTCTAAGTATTTGTGGTTTTGATGGGTCTTCCTTGCATTTCTATCATTTGAGTTTCGGTAATGCAATATAAAATATACAAAACTTTTTTTAATAATATAGATAGTTTTTTAAAGTATTTAATTCACAACAATATAATTATGTTTATTTTTTGCTTGTCATGCCTCTTATTATGGAATATGAAATGTACAAACATTTTTTATATAATTTTAGAGAGATGCCTAGCTTAGTATATTTTGGTATATATGCATAACATACATACATCAAATTAGCATATTATTGGAAAAGTATAATATATTCTACTTCATAAATTGCATTAAGTGTGCACGCGTTTCTTATTCGGGTGACCCGGTTTCGTGCTGACTCTGCGGCCGGCCATCCGCGAGCCAGGAGGAGGATACGCGCGTCTGTAATATCCAAAATTGGAAGACTACCCATATATTATTACTATTATTATTATACACACGAAAAGTGAACGTTTTCGGAATCCATTGCCTATAATAATCGAATAGCATGTGCGGTGAAAACAACACTTGTGCCCTTTGGGCTTATCAAACACACACACACACACACACACACACACGTGCGCGTAGGTTTATACGCGTATTATTATATGTACTTTTTTTTTCTTTTGCACGGCTAGAGTGAAATCAAACCGGTCTGATAAAATGTATCCGTTTGACCGAGAACCAGTCGCTTCTATATAATATGTATATTATACTGCGCGCATAAACGACGACAAAATACAGCTGTGACTATAATACCTTTAATAATAATATATTGGTACCTATCGGTAGTTTTTAAAAGTGCCCAACCTTAGCGTGCGATTGATGCTGGGTCGTGCGTGGGAAGGAATCGGATTTCGATACATATTTTACGCTTTTACCCATATCCCCGACCGTCAGCATTAATAATAAATTCCGAGTAAACGTTTACCTGCTACACCGGTGGTATAGGTACCTCTTCTGCACACAATACGTTTTATTGAAATAAGGTATCCGGCACATTATTTACGGGCTTTAATTAGGCGTCGACACTTCGTTTATTATTATAAGTATATCATATTATTATATTATTATTAATTCGGGATCGAGTGCGGCGTTTGTGTGTACCCACATGCCGCCGTCGCCAACACGGCGCCACAAACCCCGAATTCTATACAATAATAAAATCGTCAAAGATCGTGTTCCATACTCGACGGTTTGACACAGAAAGCCCGTGCTTATTATAATAGGTTGTGTTGTTATTTCCGCTGAGTAGAAAACATTTCCGTTCGTATTGGTTCGAGACGGATCAACGACAATCGTACGATTACAATAACTACACCGTGTCGACGATTCTTCGATTTCACTACAATAAAACGATCCCTATCCCTGCACAGTTGTATACACACCCCTTAAATAAACCCTCTTCAATAGAACTATCGAAATATTTCCTTTCGCCGAAGCGGATGAATATTATCGAATATCGCTAAATACGTATAGCTGACTCGAGCTAAAGTGCTCCAATCGAAAACGAAAACCGTTAATAACGGCACGCGGAAACGCACTTAAAAATCAGTGCATCGCTCTGCCGCTAACCCAATTCGAGAACTCACATGCAGAATTGTGTACATGCGGTTTAATATAAATTGAAGTGAATCGGTGTCAATACTATCGCTTTTAAAAATATACATTTACATCCCGTGCGGGCGTGCGTCCAAATTACATGCCATCAACATTATAATATTATTATAATATACTATATAATAATATAGGTACATTACGTGTTTACTTATAATATGTAGGTATTTATATAATTAAATTAAAAATAAAACATTTTGGTAGCTCTGCATTTGTCAATGGGGTAATAGAAATCGGTAATGTCCGGTACGCCTAAACCTTGTTCTTTTATGTTACAAACATGCACATAATATATTGTTTGATGGTATTTAAATGTTTTGAAAATCATTTGACTCCCGTCTTAATGAAAATAGTTAAGAAATATTAATTTTGAAATCGGACCGATCCTTTTAAATCGTGCAATATTCGGATGCAGCCCATAACGTCATACTTGGGTTATGTATAACACGTTTCGAATGTACGACTGTAAAAATTAAAATATAAAAAAAAAAATGTGAAATCGCAACAGATTTATATCTGGTATCTAGGTACTACAACGGTCTTACTTTCGTTGTATATACATATATTATGCATACTATATGGTTGAGTTCGCCTCTAAATTCGTCCATAACGCGTTACATTCGCGGTAATTGAAAATTGTTATTATAATTCACCTATAGTCTTAATTTTCACGCACAAATTATACTGTCGTATACCACGGTCGACCGATTGTGGCCCAATGCGCAACGCGCCAACTAATGTGTGTGTTCGCGTCAGTGTCACCATACATATATTATATATAAATATACGAATTGCATCTACACTCTGTTCCGATATTTTTTTTTATTTCACTGTATACCATGTTAACCATGGCGAAACCTCGGCAGCTGTAGCTAGGTCGCACGCGACCGGGTATTAACCACGGGTACCTTCTTGTAATGGGTTGCTGCAGGCATATTTTATTAAACACATCCGATTTAAATTTCGAACCACCGTCCGCAATATTATACAAAATCAAACGGTGACGAAAAGATCGGTTATGACCTGAGTGAGCTATATAACCGCTAATAGCTCAAATTGTTTTGAGGATAGGTCTTAAGTCTCCAATAATTTAGAATTAAAAAAAAACGCGGGGCTATTTCCGCCTCACACCACCATATTCATTGGTATAATAATAAAACTGACTGTATCTTAGTATACTACCTATAGAAGTACCTATAAGATAATATGTTGATTGACTTTATTTTCTACAAATTGCAGAATACAAATTATAAGTATGCATAATCCTATTTACTTGACGATGACTTAGTCGGGGGAGTGCGGCAAGGTCTTCTATTTTCGACTTCTTATGCGGTCAACTGCAGTTTTTTATGGTATAAACCTACGTCCGAAAAAGGGGTACAAACAATAATTTTATTGTACAGTTATCTTATGGAGTATATTATATGAGTTATCTCATGGAAATACAAAAATATAAATACATACTTGTACTATACAAAAATATTTATCGAATCTCTTAATGGTAAGCATTCTATGATCAAAACGGGAAATCTATAGTTTTGTCGATAGGTGTAAGTTTAAAACTTATGTGACAACTACACGAGTATTAAAACATAAAGAACTTTTAAAGGTATTCAAAGGCTTCCCAACCAGTACGGCTTCAGAAAGGGTGTCGGCACAGAATCCGCGATCGCCAAAGTCCTCGAGGTAGCCGCCCAGGCTGCATCTGGATCCGGCCAAAAGGATTTGTGCGTTCTTGTGACACTCGACGTACAAAACGCCTTCAACACCTTGAGATGGCCCGTCATCGACGAAGCCCTGAGGAAGAAGAACACCCCCGAATACCTCGTGGAAATGATTCGGTCATGGCTCTCAGACAGGGCATTGCTGACAGGAGCAGAGATGGCCTCCAGACCAGTAACCTGTGGAGTCCCACAGGGGTCAGTCCTGGGCCCCACGCTGTGGAACGTCTCATACGACTCGCTGCTGGAAATGCAAGTGCCACCTGGCGTCCACCTGGTGGGCTTTGCAGACGATCTAGCCGTCATAGGCGTGGCCAGGACCGGCCAACTGCTGGAGGACAAGATCAACCCCGTCCTACGGACCATCGACACCTGGATGACGCAAAGGGGCCTGCAACTCGCCCATCAAAAAAGCGAGGCGGTTCTCCTCACTAAGAGACGCGCGTACGTCCCGCCAAGCCTGGTGGTCGGCGGTCATCAGATAAAGATTGCCAAGAATTTGAGATACCTCGGGGTCATCCTCGACCAACGTCTCACCTTCGCACCGCATATAGATGCAGTAGCAAAGAAAGCCTCCCGCTCGGCAGCAGCCCTGTCAAGGCTCATGCCAAACCTAAAGGGACCCTGTCAATGGAAGCGCAGGCTCCTGTCCTCCGTGGTCGAGAGTCAGTTACTGTATGCGGCTCCAGTGTGGGCCACCAAAGTGGCTGAAACAGCAAGGACCAAGGCGAATCTGATCCGACCGCAGAGGGTAGTCGCCCTAAGAGTGATCCGGGCCTACAGGACCGTCTCGGACGAGGCTGCTCTGATCTTGGCCTGCATGCCGCCAGCGGACCTCATGGGCTTGGAGAGGCTCAAAATCAGGGACCGTCTACACGCCCCAATCGAACCCGGAGAGCCCCGTCCATCCAAGGCAGCCATCAAGCGGCAAGAGAGAAGGTCTACCATCGACCGGTGGCAGGAAAGGTGGGACGCAACCGAGAAAGGTGAGTGGACTCGCCAAGCCATACCGAATGTGAGGAGATGGCTGGAAAGAACCGTGCCAAAGGTGCCTCTGACATATCACATGACCCAGGCACTGACTAACCACGGTTGTTTCCAGCAGTACCTGCACAGAATGGCAAGAGCCACTACCCCATCGTGCTGGCACTGCCCTGATGACAACGACACAGCTGAACACACCCTGTTCATATGCCCCTACTGGAGTGGACTCCGCGATGAACTGGGCGTCAGACTAGGCCACCGGCCGAGTGCCGCCGATCTCCCCGGGATCCTCTGTGGGCCCGACTTCGACCACCTCCCAGAGGACCCGGGGGAGAGGGCAATGCTACTCTCAAACGCCGAAGAAGCGTTCAGGTTATTCTATGGAATGGTGGAGAAGATCCTGTCCCTGAAGGAGACGGAGGAAAGGGCAAGACAGGCAGCTGAGTGATGACCCGACACCCCGGACCGCAACCAGACCTCACACACAAGTCATCGCCATAAGCAACACTGTCTTTTACAACTGCTCTAAAAATAACTATTTTTGATGTAAGCTCCCCGGACCTTGTCCCCTGGTGGTCAGATACTTACCAGCATTCGCTGCGGAAAGTCCACCAGGCCGAGGGGGCATACTATAGACATAATTGACAAATTCTCGTAAAACCGCTGTTTTGTTTTGTCAATAAACGATGGGTGCCAGAGGAGAAGTAATGCTAACGCGGTTCCTCCTCTGGCACTCGATACCACAAAAAAAAAAAAAAAAAAAAAAGGTATTCAGAGGCTTAGTTAGGTACTCGGAATATTTAATTTAAGAACTTTATATTTTTAAGGCCAACACATACCAATAAATGTTCTTATTGCAAGTGATTCAATGCCTACATAGTCGCTCGCTGCTCTAATAAGTGATCTGCAATTGACACACCAGATTTATTCAAATTAAATGTTAGTAGCCGCAAAAACTTATGAAAAAAAATGGTCCTTAGATATATTATAGATACTTAGAACTTCTATAAATCAAAATTTGAATAAATGTACTTACTATTAAATAGAACAAAGGGGGGGGGAATCGTACTTAAAAATCACCCATCTATATGTCATAAAATAATATAAGTGAAAGTTTCAATAATAAATTAAACAATTTGATAAGAACTCAGCATCCAAATATTTAGATGTCCATTGAAGCACTCCAGAAATCTAATTCATAAGTAAATATTAAATTTTTAAATATCCAAACTGGTACAGTTTTTACAAAAAAATAAATAAATATTGACAAAGGCTAAAAAATATGTGTTTAGAAATGAGAAAAGAATCGGAAACCAAACGTTTTTTTACAAAATGTATCATATTTATGTCGGCACTAGCCAATTGTATTAATCATTATATTAGCTAGGTACCCATTATATTTATTTAAAATTATATTTTTATTGTTCAGGTGATCAAAGATATACATTTATAGTTTATTATATTTATGAAAATATTAATAATAATAAAATAATAATTTCATATTCAATAGTAAATAAAAGATTATTATTAAACAGTAACCTTTAAAAAAAAAATGGAGGCAGGAAAAGTCCGCATCAAAAAATTTACTGGAGGAAAATGTTCTACTGCATCGAAAACATGCGGGGTGAAAATGTCGGCCATTCCTATAAGGTGGTGTAACTACGATAAATAGGCCACCAGGTACGTTTATGTCAACGTTACGCACATTTGGGAAGTAACTATAACAATAATAAATTGAATTCAGATATCATAAAAAAAAACTTTTCGTTTTAAATAATAAATAATTTATAATTATTATCGGATCAGATTGATATTATATTATTTTTGTATGGTATTGTGTGCGTTTACACGCTTTATACACGCAATCGGGCTCTATTATTTAACGTTGTATTATTAATCGTCGCAGGTGAAAAGGAAAATAATAAAAACAATTAACGCGCCAACTCGGATAGTTCTAGTTGTAGGTAATAGGTATTTACAATAGTATAATGTACTTGCTGCAGGTATTATTATGACGGGGGTGATAATACCTACAATAATAATAAAATGTGCGACCGGGTACTTATTTTTTTTTTAAACAATAGAAAATTGTCTACCGACCGTAAATACGAAATAACCATTATAAGGAATAATAATAATTGCTATAATCAAATAAAGTCTCAGTGCGCATAATATAAAATAATATAAGTACATACAATATTATTATAGGTAAACGATTAGCCATAGTATCCTGTACTCGCGGTTGCATGCGCGTTTTGGGTCAAGGTCGGCCTTAAACACCGTAAATAATACAAACGTTCATACCTTTAATAATAATATAATATGTAATATGCATATTATACTATAGATATTAAGTAAATTACATAGATATCTATAACAGTTGTTTTCTATAGTAATAATAGAACAAGTGATATCCGGTTTGGTCAGTATATTTGCATCAACCCAATGTACCCCTTGAAATACAGACGTGGAGTGGAAGAAAATAATTTTACACCCAATTCGAATACTACAGTCGATAGGTTAAGTTAGGTTAGGTTTAGGCACATACATCGTATACTACCGCCGATGTTGTGAGTTTTAAATTTAAATCTTTTTGCCGTCAATCGTATTCTATTGTATTCATATTTGTTTCACAAAATATTGAGTACCATTATTTTTTTTTTAGTTCGATTCAATAGATCTCTCCACTAATTAAAAATTTGGTACTTGTTTGTTATCGCCCCGCCATATATTTGTGTTAGTGTGCCGTTATTGTTCCTACAATTATTATCGTGTTTAGCTCGTGAATTGAGCTCGTGTGATAGATGATCTATTTTAGGAAATTATTACACTGTTAACCGGACACAGGCGCACAAACCCAATACATCAAGAGGTTATGGGTTTCGGCTCATGGGCGCAAATAGGGTTAAAATTCAAGGGGGGGAGTATAGCCCACCTCACAAAACTATTAATTTAAAAGAACCCATAGTCGGCTTATATCTAAATCAATAAAGAATATTGTCTTGGGGGGCTAAATCGTAATTAGGGGGGTTAAGCCCGCTTCCCACTAGTTGCACCACTAGTTCTGCTAAATAAGGAAATTCAAATCTTAAAAAATATTTCTGAGTACTGGAATCCTCTTTGTAATGTAACACTTTTTTTTTATAATATTTTTAAAAATGTATTATTTTAATACATTAAAATTAAAATTGTATGTATAAAATAATTTGAAATATTGAAATATTTTTTAAAATTTATAAGTACAATATATTATTTTCATTTTTGTTGTTTATTTTATTATATATAATTTATTTATTTATCATATTATTAATTTTATTTATGGCGGAGTGATAACAAACAAGAGTGACGGAGAGATACATTTATACGTTGTACTCGAGGGGTGATAATACAAACAAGTACCAACAATTTAGTTATTTGTGATTAACTGATTTATTTGACGCACCGCACTTAATCTCTTTGTTTTAATTTTTTTTTATAGCAAAACTATTTTTAAGCACATGAATTCACAGGTTAAACAGTAAATACGCATTCTATAATAAAATCTTTTATTATAATTATTTAATAGTTTAAAATGAATAAATGTGCAAACTAACAATAATTTTGTTTGTAAATGTATGCATAAATCTGCCGTATAAGAATAAATTATGTGGAAATCAGTTGAATATCATAGGTAAATGTGCGCAAAGCATGCGGTTGTAAGCCATCGAGGAGATGAGGTGTAATCGATTCTTGACTATTTGGAAAATATAAATAACCGCTTTGGAAATTATAAATAGTTTAATCTTATATTCTGCTCATCACTTCTTTAAAAAATGTCCTCAATTTGCAACTAGCTTAATGTCAAGTTGACTTTTATGAAAAAAAAGCGCATTTCACGTCATTTTTCGTGATGATCACATGGCAATATTGAATATTTTATATATTTTCAAGTGCATTTTCATATTAATAGTACGTTTAAACAGAATGAAAAAAAAATTGTCATTATTCTATAATAGTTATAAATAATACATTATAATATATTAGTATATTACAGATAAATGTTGAAATAATTATGCAAATTTTTCTTTTTTTTTAAATTTTAAATACCTAATTCAAAAAATGTACTTATTTTTTTCAGTAGCAAAATCTTGTATTATTTATACCATTTTATACAATATAATATAATGTAATGTACACCTGTCACCTATACTTACCTATGCGGGTTAGAAGATAATAGTAACATTTAAAATATAAAACTTTTATATGAATTATTATTGGTTCGAAAATCGAAATTTGTAATTTTATAATAGGTACCTATATAGTTTAATCGCACGAGTCTCGATACTTCGACCAAATATTTTTTTACACTTCAAATCGGAAAATATTACATCATTGCGTGCATACCATGTACCGACGTGTTTTATTATTTTGTTTTCAATCTATTCGATTTCCCCGTGTATTTTACTCGTAATTTAAACCCGTCCTGAATATAATAATATATTATACTGGCATACTGCACATCGCGCTGTCGTCTGTTATATTCCCACAAAAAAACTATAAACATTGACGTTATATAGTAACAGTGTTTGTGCACTATGCCAGTCAATAAGCGCGGGAACTGGACGCCGTAATGTTCATGCCGAACCGTAAAACATTTTTGTCCGTAAAAATCGAAATAAATTGTGCCATTCAAAATGTCATCATTCTTCCTTGTAGTGTCGCAACACATAAATGGTATAGGGATAGATAGATTTTTTTTTTTTATTGATTTTGAACCAACACCAACCTATATATTATTATTAGGTATTTCTAGAAGACGAGAAATAATCGTGACTTGTGATTTAATATTTATTAAAAACTGTTAAATTTCTAACGCGCATATAATATAGGCACCTAGTACACCTGCTAGTATAAAGAGTGATTCACCAAGCTCTTATTTTATCCTTTAACAATGAAATTACTAATAATCTGAATTTTGGTATTATTACTATTTTCAAATCGTTATGATTTTTTTTATACGATTTTAGGCGTATTCCGTGGTTTTATCAAACTATTATTTTTTGAAAATTCAATTATTTTTTCTACTGTAAATTGTTAAACAGATAATTCTACGCACTAAATGTCTAAATAAAATTTTGAACGAGCAGTTTTTTAGTTATTAAACTTTATGAATCAACGATAATATAGGTAGTTTCTAATTATGATTGTAAATAAAATATAAAATAAATGTTTAAGTGTGTAGTAATTATTATATTCGGAAATTTTTTATAAATTATAAAGTATAAATAAGTTAATATTATTAAATTACTCAAATATTCAAACAAAAAGTTTGTTTCATCACAGAACAATCCATTTTAATTGCATAAAAAAATTATTGTACCTACCTATATGGAAATATGGTCCTATAGTATAAGTACCTATTATACTTCAAGATTCTAAAATTCCGAGTAAACGCATTTTTAAGGATAAAAGTGGATGAGCGTGATAGGTGAATGTCTCTGTGAATGTCACACATAATTGTTGTATATTTTAAACAGCAATCTAAAATGTCCATTTACAATTATTCTCAAAGTAATTATATTCTTTTGTCAATTTCATTGAAGCACTAACGGATTTAATATTTAATAAAGATAACTGTCAAATTAAATTTTACAAAAATATATGGACATTTACTGTGGCAATTTATTAAGACATCAAAAAATTGAAAATATGTATAGGTAAATCCAAATATTAATTTAAAAATATTCCAAACTCGTTAGAGTTATAATATGATCTGCGATGATTAAATTATGCACGCGTCAAACCGATAGAATTGGTTTTTTTAACTAATTAATAAAATTATTAACTAAACTATTTACTAAACTAATAATTATTGTGTTTCATAAACACGTGATTTACCTGGTATAAAAGAGAGGCATATGAAATACGTTAAAACGTTTATTCCTCGGCAATCGCATTTCATTTTCGGAGTTGTTATGTTCTAATGGTATTATATTTGAAGCCATTTATCGAACGTCAGAAATGAAAAAAAAACTTCGATAACTTTTGTTTTTCGGATGACATGCCTGCTGAACGTATTTATTGATCACCTTAAATCACTAAATGAATAAATAAACAAAAATTATATTACTATATAAGCATATATATTTTATAATTATTAGGTATTATTATTATAATGTATGATGACCAAAAAACGAGAACGTCAATATTATATTGAATTTCACACGACGTGAGAAGAAAAACGACACAACCATTTATTATTATATTATAATATAATATAAAAATTATTTCAGAAACAAAGCTGCAAGCGTATGTAGAAACAAAATTACATTTACCTGTCGATGAATTTTTCAATGTAAACTGCCACGGCCAACGGACCCTGCTCGCAACGGACAGAATAACAAATAACACGAAACTAAGTACTATATAACAAAAATATTACTATATTTACTGCGGTATTAGTCGCGTACAACTGGCACTTTATATTACAACGATATTATTATTTAAAATTAATTAGTAATACGCATCTAACCGAACGCAGCCACTCGAGTTGGACCGACGGGTGAAGCGGCGGCGGAATGAAACGTCGAAACGTTTCTGGCGACGAAACCACGCGGGTGAAAAAGCGTGAACGAAATGTTCGGAAAAAAATTCGGTACCTAAGACCTGCGCAATTGGTATTAATGGTATCAACAATTATATTATAAGAGTTTCGTACGTTTTGTATCCGTTCTCGTCTGAGCGCGCGCTCGTGCAGGTCCGGCTCGGTTGAATGTCAAGCCGTTTGTAAGAGCGAAAAATATTATATTCTACACCATCGCGGTGTTGTATCGCGTGACCGGCACATGGACGCGTGGACGCTATTCGCTGAGTGGGCTTCTGGTCGTACGCGCGCTGCAGCATGCTCAACAGGTCTCGGTCAAAGGGTTTCGTGCACTTGAATATTATACGTTTAAGTACAGGATGACTCACGGACCGTGCTCATTCCCGTTTTTTCCCTCGTTATTGATGAAATTGTTCAAATTCTGATTTATTAAAAATAGTAACCATTAGACCGTACTTTAAAATTCTTGACATTTTTAGTAGGTATTACTTATGAGGAGCGGCGTGTACTGTGGTGATACAAACTCCTATTTTTAAATGAGAACCCCTCCCCATTTTTTTACATCAAATTATTTAGTAGATAATTTTTTTTTTTTGAAAATACTGCTGATGTACCTAATTCAAAATTCGAACGAGTAGTTTCTTAATTATTAGAATGTATAAACTTATAAAATATTAAAATATAATATTCCTTAAAAATGATTTTACAAAAATATAAAATAGATGTAATATTTGAAGTTGTATATATTATGCTAGGGCCATTTTTACATACTATAATTGTAGATTAATTACTAACAATTTCTTACAGCCATTACCCCCCCCCCCCATATTTTTAAACCCATTATCATAGACTTATTGACTATTATCCAACAAAGTTAAATTACTCAAAATTTACTCGTTCGAATTTTGATTTTGTTACTACAAAATTTGCAGAAAAATTATTTGCTAATTAATGTATATTGTAGAAAGGGAGGTTCTCATTTGAAAAAAAAAGAGTTTGTGACTCCACAGGACATACACTCCTTATAAATAGTATAAAAAAACCTTAGAAATTCGAAAGTGTGATGATAAGCTTGATATGCTTTATGCATCAAGCTCAATATATGCAAAAACATGCAACATAAAAATAGTACCATTTTCATCAGAATAATATAAATCGTGGACATTATTCACTAAAACTCCATTTGGACGTAGCAAAAAAGACATGCTGTTGCATACAAATCTTAGGTCTGGTAATAACTAATAGCTAAGGTTATAAAATAAGATCTTATAAAAACTGTTGGCCAATCAAGGTATTCATATTATTATAATATTATATGTATATATTTTATTAGAAAATACTGAAATAGGTAATTTAGTAATTAATAAACATAACGAAAATTATAGTTGTCATTTGAAAATTAATATGTGTTGCACTTACAAAACTAGCTATGATAATATTGAAATCTTCTTATATATTAAAACAGTAAGCAGTTATAATAATATTATCTTATAGGTAGTCCTGGTGGAAAAAATAAAGTTAATGATATTAATATTTGTATACTTAATTACAAAATAATGTATATATAGAATATGCAAAAGGGGGGTGTCATGTCCTCAGACACCCCGCTTGTATACTGCACTTAGGTACTGAAAAACCATAGCTATTGTTGATTTTAGACACCAGGATTATTATAACGTTTTAATTCTCGATTGGAGACATAAAATGTTCCCTTATTTTTTCGTTCAAACGAATACAGTAAAACCGTCTTATAACAGAATCGCTCGGTACCAACTGATTTTTTCGTTATAAAGGATTTTCCGTTGTAGAGGGACTAAAATATATGGGACATAGGTTATTGGGACTATTGTCCAATGAGGGTTGATTTTGGCGCAAATTACATACGCCCGTCGTAAATATTTAAAAATAATATTAATATGTGACAAACGAGTCTCCACCACATATTGGATATTTTGTATCAGGTCCACAAAAACATTTAATACAGGGGCCGACAATTTTATGTGAGGAGGGGGCAGGCACATAAATTTGTTTTACTATAGGTACCGTATTAAAAGTATTCCTGTTTTGTCCCAATCGATTTGTGAATCACAAATTAAGACTATTAATATATAGTACCGTATTATAATATACAGTGAGCCATAAAGTATGCACTTTTAAAAAAACGAATAATTCAGTAAACTTTAAATAAAAATACATTTATTTTTATACATGTATTTATATTTAGCAACTTCTCTGGTTTGACAATGAAAAACAATATTTAACATATTATGACCCCTTCCAAAAACCAAAAAAATTTAAAAATGTGGAAAATTCCGAAAATTTAAAAAAAAATGCGTTCTTTGTGGGACACCCTATATAAGTTGTTAACAATCATATTATAATACACTTCATAGTTCATATAATATGTATTATAAATATGATAAAATATACCTATTTATTTCACAAGAAAATTATAAATTCGACTATGTTTTTCTTAAAATGTATTATAATATAATTTCAAATAAATACAATTTATATTTTAAACTCTATGCTATTTTTTATGAGTATCTTGGACTTAAAATAATATATTTTTTATAATGTCAAGATAACTTCAATATTATGATGTAAATAAATTATTATATGACACACTTTACAACTTACAACGCATCAGAAAATTAATATAATATTTGTGTGTATAAATATTGAATATATAATCGTAATAATACAATGCCATCATGATCAACTAAAATAAAATACATGCAACAAATAACAATTAGTGTTGCATTCTAGTCAATTTTTACAATGTGAGGTAATAGAAAACTATAGACATAATTGATTTAATAGTAAATCTTACCATTAGGCAAGTTTATCTAAATTACATATTTACATAACATATAGTTGTGTATGTACTTTTCGTTTACAATTAATATGTACGTTACTGTCCATCGAATCGACAAAAATTATCTGGATCTTCGTATGCGACGTAAAACGTCCCTCTAACCCTAAAACATACAATAATATTATACTACAATTTAATATTTGCAATTTACATAATATAGATAACAATTTAATATTTATCGTTACTTGAACTCACCAACTGATTACAATATTGGGAATAAAAACAAAGCAGGGGCAACTGGCAGCTCAAAGGAGGTATAATTAATCACGTGATTTCAAAAAATATTAATAAGTGGGTCTCCCAGCGTTGGAAAAGGTAGTTTGAAAAATTTTCAAAGATAATTCTAACCTATGTATTATTATTTGGAGAGTAGTGAAAACATTTTTAGGGTTGTTGATGTAAAAATATATGAATGAGTATAATATGAGTCAAGAAAAAATAGTTCAAGCCACCGCTGAAAATAAGTACCTAAACACATTTTCTAAATTAACAATGACCTTAATATCCGTTCATGTTATTGCTGCTGTATGACGTGGGTATAGGTACCAACTATAATATTTAAGTATCACTATTATGATATCTACATTATGTTTCTAATTAAAAGTTACAAACAACTATTTAAGCGTCTGGAAAAAAAATAGAAAAATAATACATAATAATAAATTAATAATGACAATTGTTCGATTATATTCAGGCACAAAATTCGGAAAAACGAGAATACGAAAATGTCAGTTGTGAAAAAGAAAACTCACATTTGTACATTCATATATGGTAAATTATTGTCTCCGCGATTATTCCATAAACAATAAAAAATATGAAAATAATGATATACATCCGTAATTTCGTATTTACTACGTACACACATTATAAATGATTATAATACATCGCCTGACAAGTATAATATGTATGTAAGTAAGCAAAGCGGTTGAGTGATTCCCAAGCATGCTCAATCCCATTTTCCTATAACAATGCATTAATTAAAAAAATAAATAGATTTCTTATGTCACTGTGGGATGTACTACGTCGATACAAACTTATATATATTTTTACGTGAAATATGAGAACAGAGCTTTTCACTGTAAATTGTTAAGCTTCACACGATTTACTAGAAAGTGTCAATGGTGTATAAATTCAAATTCAAACCAGTAGTTTTTGAGTTATAACTTTATGTAGGTACCTACTAAGGATAATAGTCCATGGTGGTAACAGGTTTAGAAGATATTATGATAATTCGACTGTTATATTTAGGTATAGCAATATAATTAATTAATATTAATTCATTTAAATTGTATAGTTTATACACTTTGTCCAAGTATGATCATTACAAAACAAAATATCTTTAATACATTTTTTAAAATATAATATAAAACCATTATCAAGGACATTATACTTAGTATACAAAAATTTAATAACTCATTAACCATACTCGTTTGAATTTTTATTTAGTTAGATAACATTATTATTTTTATTTTAAACAGGTGTTGGAATAATGAGGCTCAATAGAAAAAAATAAGTTTTTGAATACTTTTAAAACGACATAAGAGACAAACGTTTTTGAAAATATAATAAATGCATTGATCGAGGATAAAAGATGGCCAAGTATTGTTGGTGAATCACTCTGTATAATAGTACTCTAAAAAATGTTTCTATACGTCTGAAAACTACTTTTTCTTCGTTTTTTTTCAGAACTCAAAAGTGTTATTTTGATATATTTTAAATAACTTGTTAATACTTTAATCATTTCATTAAACCGTGGGGAATGTTTTATTCGTTGGTTCCAAATAAATATACCTAGTTGTTAGCTGTAATAATTACAGGTTTCATCGGGTTGACACACTGTTCATTCGGGTCAGTTATTTAAGATTAACTATACAGTAAGTTCAACCCACTCTGATTTAAATAATTAGATAGGCACATAATAAAAACGAAATACGACGGTGATTGGAAATTAAACATGAAAATAAAGACGTCATTGAGCCCATAATGTAGAGCATGTGAGATTTTTTTACAAACATTTCAATCTGTACGAGTATTATACAATTCTAACGATTCAATGTTTTTCATTAAAAGGAGAAAAAAATATCAGCATTAGTATAATATACGAACACGGAGTAACTACCGTGTACGATAAGCGGACCCGAACCAAATAAGTTAATTATAAAAACATACAAAACATTTGAACACTACCTAGGTAGTAGGTACACCAATGTGAAAATAAACGTTAAACACGCACGTCAAAAAGCCTATTTTTTAATCTCACGGATCTTATGCTCATTGAATACACGCTCTGATTGTCTATATCAACAATATTAATAGTTTGTTGTTACTTGTGTACAATGTACATGCATTTAAAGCAATCGCTCTTAAGTTTCACATCGATGTAATATTTTAGTATATTGTATTATAATATCAGTTTTGACTAAACAAAAACGAATACCTTTTCCCCTATAACTCTACTCTATACTTAACGTTAACGCTACGATTAACCAACATTATTGTATTAAAATATCATGTTAAGAGACAGATAAAATATTAATTACCCATAAAATATATTTTTAATATTGTCATGTAGTTATATTATTGACCTACAATATGTTGAACATTGGTATTGAAAAATTTGATGACTAGGTATGTATATTTATTGAAATATTTAATTTTAAATAATAATAAACATAAATATTTTATCCTTATCATCAATTAGCTGATTCCTCCAATTCACCGATAACCATAGAGTTCTTTATACCCAATACTGCAAAGGTTTATTTTACTTAAAAATTTAAAAAAATGGTGTATTATATTTACAAGCTATTAGTCATAAACTTATAGCATGAGAACATTTTTTAAAGTTGGTTTATTGTATCGAATAATAATAAATAAATAATAACTGGATAATAGGGACCCAATTGATAAGTGGTACAAATGGTACATTAACTGATAATATAGTACCATTTATTTATCTAATCTATAGCAAATAACATATAGTAGTTCTTAAACCTTAGTCATTCATTATCGGTATTTTATGTGTGTAATCTGTATCACTAATCATTCCTAATCATCTATAACCAAATATTTAATTTTAAAAGAAAAAAATAAATATTTTTCATTAATTTTATTGAAATATTTCAAATTTAGAGCCTCACATATAGCCGTAATTAATGTCATATTTCGTTATTGTAAATAATAAAGATTTTTGTTTTATCTAAAATTCAACTTTATCCATAACTAATTACAACTATATATAAATTTGAAACACTCCTAATAATAATTAATAATTACCATTCTGGCGTTTGTAATCCCATGGGTATAACATCGATCCGGTTCGAAAATGACGGAAGCACCACCGAGTCGCAGGTTTCCGTGCATTGTACGCCCAAAAACATGTTGCGCCTTCTCGAAAGTGACAATGCATAATAACAAACGCTCTTGAAATGACTGCACCGCGATTGTTCTGAACATACATGTTAAAAATGCATTTATCGAAAAACATTGTCGTCATATATGTACAAAGCATTTGGTCAAGCCCGTAAAATACCATTATCGTGATACATTACGACATTTCGTACACAATAATATTATATAATAAAAAGTTAAATTTTTGGATTTGAGTTATTATTTTTTAAACTTTTTTATTCGAAGAAATTTTGTATAAGACCATATCGATTGGCAAATAGCAAAAAGGGCAACGCGACGTTGAGGGGCAATTAATTAATATGCTTTAGTACGCATGATAAGTGTTAGAGTTCCTCTGATCATTTAATATTGAGTTAATTCATTTTTATATTTTGGGACAAGTTTAATAACAGAAATATTAAAAAGTAGGCGCCAAGTGCCATTTTTTGATCACAAGTGACTCTCCTAATAGTAGAGCGGGCGAACCGATTAATATCAGCCCCCAGTCCTTACTATTGTACTATTGTTGCTTATCAGTTATCACATGTATTAATAGACACGATAAGAAAATGTGCTACCTATTTCTTTTCCTTTGGCGGTTTACATTTGGTAAACGAACAGACGCAATTATGTTTTTTAAGAGTTAGAATTAGGCCATTTTTCAAATTGCATACACGCGGGTATTGTAAATGTGTGCGTAGTTAGTGATCATTACTGCGTGACTGTGTGTAAATAAATAGCGGAGCGTTCCCGCACGCACACGTATGGGTCACCAACTCGGTGTTGCACACGTAAACCGTAAACAATTTATGTCCATTTGTATGTAGGTATTTTGTTCCATCCTACCGATCGATCTAATATCGTGATAATCAACCAGAAAACTGATTTGAATTTGATATAATGTCTACTTGAGATCGGTAAGTCCACATTTCAAGATTTCTTATTTAAATTCCGAATAATTAATGTTTAAAAATTCTGAAATTTCAAAATATTCAAACTAAATGTTTAGCTGTTGGCGGAAAGGGGAGGGAAGGGTTGAAATTGGGAAAAGATGACTGACCGATCTCAAGTAGACATAACAATGGATTCGAATCAGTTTTAAAAATTATTATTGGATTACTAGATCGATTAATATGATGGAATAAAAACACACTACCACGCTCGTCTTAAGATTTACGCAAATTCAGTTTTTACAGTGTTTTAGACATACGATTCCTAATCTCGCATATTATTTAAGTGTGTTTCGACGATATTAATTATGTTATGCTAACACTTAGGTACGGCACCTTAGACGAAAATTCTGATGTTGTTTCACTGTTTTAAATACATCATATTATATAGGTACTTATCTCAGAGATAAACATCGTCAGTATATGTACCTTAGCCCAACCGGAGCTGCCATTAAACACCCATCACGTTTTTACGGAGAAAAAAAATGTACAATCTCCGCGTTATGATCTCTCAACGATCATAATAATAATAATAATAATGCGGTAGATATAATGTGTAACGTTAATGAAATGTTTTTTCTTTTTTTAATACGTTTAATATTATAATAATTTGTTTATGCTACAAAAATATCGCGTGTGCAGCTGTATAACGTTTCCGTTGTCCTTTCACGTTAATCGAAACATGAGACTATCATGGGTAAACAATACTTCTCCTATGCGAAGGTTAGACAAACTAATGAAAAAAATTAAGCGGGACCGTGTTAGTTCAAAGAATGTGAATGATTTTTGTTTTAATTACCACCTGGGTTACATATTGTATGTAATAATATGTATTTTACGGATCCATGTCATTTGGTCCGGTATATAATATCCGGCGACAATTGGTCCGCGACATTTGATCCGGTTCAAAAAGAACCTGTACCAAAAATATCCTGCTAAAAAATGTCCGGTAAAAAAAAAAGTATAAAATATGAAATAAATATATAGAAATTAGTTAGCTATAAAAGTAATAATAAAATAAGTAATAAGTAAAAATATATAAAATACAAATGTTTATAATCATTAAAATTATGAGCGATACCCTTCAAATACGTATTGATATTTGTAGTATCATAGTATTTTAGAAAGATAATCTATACCCTATACATATATTATCCACCTTATATAAAGATTACCTTATACTCGTATACATAACGAACAACTATTTGAACCATTAGTAGATTACTTTGAGGAAACATGGATAGGTCGAACAGTTCGTAATAGAAGAAGAAAACCATTATTTCCAATAGAAATGTGGAACTGTTATGATAATGTAATTAATGATCAACCTCGAACAAACAATGCTGTTGAAGGTTGGCACCATGCTTTCAATGCATTTTTGGGATGTCAATATGTCATCATACGACTATTTGGAAATTTATATCTTTTTTGAAGCAGGAACAGGGGCTCCAAGAAGCAAAATTAGAAAAAATTATTCTGGGTGAAAATAATCCTACAAAAAATAGAAAATATAAGAACATAGACCAACGTCTTAAAAATACAGTAGAAAACTATGAAACTACAAATATCAATACGTATTTGAAGGGTATCGCTCATAATTTTAATTTATAAACATTTGTATTTTATATATTTTTACTTATTACTTATTTTATTATTACTTTTATAACTAACTAATTTCTATATATTTATTTCATATTTTATATTTTTTTGTTACCGGACATTTTTTAGCAGGATATTTTTGGTACAGGTTCTTTTTGGATCGGATCAAATGTCGCGGACCAATTGTCGCCGGATAGATTCTTCAACTGGATTGGACGTTAAGTTGTTAAGTTAACTATAAAATTAGGTATAACTATAACTAATTAAGTTAAAAATTTAAAAATAAAGTAATACCTTAAATAGTTAAAAGGCCTAATCTAAGACAAAATTTGAGCTGTATAAAGTACTAAAACAAGTGCACATGGACACAATACAAATGCTTTTCAACATGTACAATGATGTTTCATGATATACCATATAATATATTGATATCTGGTAAACTTTATAAAAGTGTTAGTGCTTAGATGTAATGTTACATGTTTAATGTTTAAACATTTTTTTTTTTGGCAAAACTAATCTTTGAAATCGAATTTGAAAATAATATTCATCAGACCTAACAAGCAGTAATTACAGCAACGAAAAAAAAAACAGAAATTTATTTTGTATAATTACTAAATTTGTGAGGAAGTCATGAAAGTTGGTTATGTTATGACTTATGAATGACCTCGATATATTATAGTCATGTGACAATGCATTTGATCCTAAATTCGGATAACTACAAACAAAAAAGTACACATTTACGATTTTTTGAAATATCTACAAAATTAAATGGCACAGAAAATATTATTGTTAATTTGGATATTTAAATATTTTAACTATGATTTTATTTTTCATTTCCATTTAAAATTTTTAACGAAATACAAAACTATACATTGCCATTATTTTTGTATTTTTATTATTATATATTATTATTTATTATAAATACCCCGCAGGTAAAATTAAGTAAGCCCAATGCATCTTCTCAGAACCGGTTGATGAATCTATGATTTAACTTTGACTATAATATAATATTAATTATATTATAATACGTAGGTACCTTCAGATAATTCGAGAAAAACAAGATTGGCGCCCACTTACAATTTCTCTGTTAATTTCACTTTGGTACTATTATAGTTTTTACTTTTTTAATTACACCTATGATTGATTGTAATGTTGCCTATGTGCATTTTATTCTATATGTATATTATATATAAGTGTAATATACATTGTTGTTAAATATTATAAAAATATATAAAATATTACGTATGATATTTGCTTGGGTAAGGCAAATCGGTTGCATGCGACCGCCGTTGACGCAAAAGTCGACGTGTCCTATCTGAGGATACTCTCCGTAAACTCCAGAGTTTGTGTGTATGACCTCTACGAAGTCAGCATCATCTCTCGTCAATCGAAATTCGTCCATCGTAAACAAGTCTATTAGAGGTTTTGCTGGATCTAAACCTGTAACATTAGTAAACGCATATAATAAATTAAAAAAATAAATAATAAATACGTTTTCCTTAAACATTCTACACTATACACGCAACTACGTAATTTGTGTTGCGTATTTTACACGTTGCAATCAACTCATTCGCTCACGTCTGAAAACAATGACCTACCAGAAAACCTGATCAGAAATCGGTTCTCGGGTTATTGGTTAAAGACCTACCATATTAAAATTTGGTTCTTACATCTATATCTACTAGTACTAAAATAATAGTATACTAATAATACAATAAAGCTGAAGAGTTTGTGTTTTTGTTTGAACCAATCGACATACCTATGTTATTATACAAGAACAATCCATTTTAGTTTCCGAGCGACTCCAATGAATGTATTGGTAGAGTATTATAATATGTGTATGATATATGATGTGATTTTTTTTCGTGTTTTTCATCATCTTTTTGTGGAGGATTTCTGGTATAAAATTGGATCTAATTGGTACTTTGGGGTAAAAAATTTCCAGTACTTAAAAAAATTGTTTACGCAAACCCAGCTTTCAACAAAATCTATATATTTTTTTTTTTTATTGGAATTTAAAAATTAATAACTGTTGCAGCGATTAAATTGTTTACAAAACATTTATATAATATCTCTACCATTTGCTCTTTTTATAATATATTTATACCCATACCTAGCCATATAAACCACTTTAATATTATGATAATAACATTTAATGCATACGATTTGTTTTTGGAAAAAATTCACCTACCGTATTATTTTCGTGTATCTATCACTGATATAAAAATAAATTCCCAATAGTAATATAAATAAAATATTCAATATACCTTGGAATAAGTTATTTAAATAGACCGCTCAGAATGGTTTTTTTTGTAGGTATATGCATTGATTTATCATTAGATTTAAATTTAAATTTAACACATCCGTTACAGTGACCTACTCAATGACGAGTTACACTCGACATCTATACAACTATTTCCCAGTTTTTTAACATTTCATTCATACGAATAAATTGTAACAATTTTTTGTTTCCTTCAAATTTAAACGAATATAAAGGAATCCTTACTAAAAACAAAAGTGGTGCATTAAGTACCTACTCGCTTTTCAAAGCCAATTGTTCTTAAATCATAATAAATAAAATTTGTATATCATATAATATACATTGAGCGAGTAAATTGCAGGATGTCAATCAGGATGATTATTGTGCCTATCGCTGCAACGCGGTTGAAACTTGAAAATTACAATCTACTTCCGTCAGTCGTTATTATTTCCAGTTAACGCGTATTTGTGTCAATAGAAATGCGTCTGTAGTATAGTTTCCAACGACTTATACCATTTTAATTATTAGTGATCACTGATCATTTTATATATTAGTATACCTTATACCTATTTATTTCCGCAGATATATTGAAATATTAGTTATATGGACATTAAATAAGTAGGTTTAGTCAGGCTGACGTGATATTTAATTGAGATTAACATAAAATTTTCGAGTTTGATCCACACAAATTAATATAATAACATAAAAATTTTCTCAAGCGCAATGAAATTAAATTTGCTACATTTCCTAAGGTTAATAATACCATAAAGAAAAGAAAATGGATCAGTATTCTGAAAGTTGGAAAAAAAGTTACAGATTCTATGTCTGTTTGACTATTTTGAAAGTTCAAAGTTCCATGAATTTCATGGAGTTTTTCTCGTAATGCAGATGTTTGAAGACACATAGCAAATTAATGTCTCATCTTTGTAAGTATACCCACAGTGAATTAAATGCCCAGAATTTATAACATTTTTGCTTTCAACCATGTTCCTTGTTGTCGGTGTTCCATTACAAAATGTATAAATTTGATTTAAACTGACCCTATCCATTTTAGAAATTTAAATAGTAATTAGATATTAAGACATTTAGATTTGTATGCATATTTTATAATTAATAATTACTAGGTTATTAGTATAAATCATAATAAATTGAACAATTTGTCTTATCAATTATATTCACTAATAATCAATAGAAAAGGTTTGAAATAAATATTATTTTTTAAATTTACCATTATCATTAGACTATTTCGAAAACAATATGACAACTAAAACTGAAGTTTTGCAGCCGTGATGACAACTTGAAATTATTAATAATAATAATAACTATTATTTATGATCACGGTAATTTGATGTATAAAATAAGCAATATATTTGTTTTACCAATATTATTCTAACAGAAATTCTATTATAGAAGGTATTGCAAATATGGAGTACAGCCAGTACAGCCGTACAGGGTTTAGATAAAACATAATATTTAAAACATCAATTTAGGTAATAACGCTTATATGTTTATTGTATACAATAAAAATATCAATCCATTATGATTGAAAAATGAAAATATTTAACAATTTTCAAAACTTGTCCATTATCTTACAGTATACGCGTATGCCGCCGCTCGACGGTTACTTCGTTTGAAGACCACGCCCACCGTTCAAATGCCAATATTATTTAATAATTATTATATACCTATGACAAGCTCTCGAATGCATGGTTTCCAAATAAAAGCACTCCGGCACTCATTTACAAGTGAGTAGTGACAATAATAAATAGTTATGTAAGTACTTGATTTTATGTATTTCATATTTTCATTTAACGTCAAATTGGCGTAAATCACAAGTGTAAAGTGTTCAAAGGGTATATTAAAAAGAGGGCAGTGTTTACTGCCATCAAAATGTCTAGAATTACATCCCACAGTCATAGATGGTATAGGTAATTTTTAACTATAAGTAATTAATATTATTTTTGTCTGTCATTGTTCTCGGTACCTATACTTAAGCCACCACTGCTACTGCTGGGTGTCCCAGATGATGCTTTTTTTTTACCATCCACAACCATTTTATCCCCAGTATGGTTTTATTGAACATAATACCCAATACACTTACTATACTTACAGGTATAAATCAGTAGGTGTCTCAATCCAACAACCTAACAAAACATCGCCGCATCGTCGTATATAATATTATTTTTTTCATACTCACCGATGATCTTGTGCTGTCTCTCCGTCAAGTGATTGCTAATCATGCCGCATATGTGAGCCCCGAGACTGTGGCCGACGCAGTGTATTCGGTAAGCAGAAGCACCCGAATAAGTGAGATGGGCGTAAAGTTGAGCGGTGCACTGGCTCACTAATCGCGTGTTTCTCAGCGACGACAGGTAACAGGGGTACACAGTCAGCGGACTCCAGTCCACCATGAACACGTTAAAGTCTCCACGCATCAAGTAGGCTGCGTGCGAAATATACCGCAATGATGATATAGATATGTAATGTAAAATCGATTCGATCTTATACACTTATACGATTTACAATAATAACATTAAGATTTGAGGTTGCCGCACACTAAATCAGATCGCATTGGAAACGTCAGGTCAGATTGGATCGAAAGCAAATCTAGTATAGTTGGACAAAAATATTCTGGCGAATTCTGGGGTGTTCCGAACGCAATGTTCGTATGAACGTTTTATAATTTATACATGGAAAAACACTAAACAGGTATTTAATATTACATATTATTATGTTTCAACTATTTTATGTTTCTAAACAGAAGTTTAGTGGAGCATATATCATCTGAGCGAATTTATATTTATGTTTGTTGTATATAGATACCTACATATTGGGCTTGAGCTTAGTAATTAAGTATACAATATGTATATAGTAGTACCTATAATATAGTAATAATTACTCGTATTATACAGAAATAACAACTTTTATTATATTGACTATAGTTATATAGGTACATAATAGATCGTTTTGACAGACAGGCGATAATTATTTTAAAGTGCTCAAAACTAAGTCTCTAATAACGGAAAGGAAAATGTATTGGACATATTATTAGGTGTCCATGTACGTTATTCCTAAATTATATATACAGGTTGTAACAGAAATAACTGACTAATGTAATACATTTTGTTACAGTCAATATTTTGAAATTATTTTCAATTTTTCTTTCTTGAAACTTAAAATAAAATTTTTTTGAAAAATTTCAAAATAGCCAATTCATTAATCTAATTATAAAAATAATTTTCATCGTTAAAACATTTATTCAAGTCAAGTAGTTTATTTTTTAGATTTTTTGGGAGTTAATTTAAAACTTAATAACTATTTCAAAATATTATTTTTGGGAATTTCCTGACATACCTAAGTATATTTCTTAAATTTTTTTTTATCCTAATGATTTTCACATTTTTTTCATACGTTTAACTAGCATCAATTTTTTTTCGTTAGATATTTCTGTTACATCCTGTATATATAAGATCGCCTAAATTTATTATATATATTAGGGGCATTGTAAATTTCACCCAAATGATGTGTATAAATTCGGCCAAACTTATAACTATCCCCGTTTTGTTCATCTGTTCGTCCGACCTTTAGAAACCAGTACAATGAAGGTACATCGTTATGTACTATTGTTGTCTATTGATATTAATATATTTATTTATTATCCGTAGTTAGTAGTTAGTAGTTACTGTACACATATAGGGTTCCAAATTTGTATAAATTGTATTTGGAATTATTATAATTTAATAAGTTGCATTAAATACGTTTAGAAACCGGGAATTTAGCATGCTCACAGAGTTTGAGTTTATTATAAGTATTACAAACATACAGACATTGCCTTTGGTATAGGCACATTTGAATACTAAACAATAATTTACTTTTATTTTATTTTATTATATAAATTGGTTAAGTTACTGCTTTTAATATGTTGCATTACTCGAATTCGCCCAGTACAGCAAAAAGCACTTGCGTATTAATAATATTTCGTTAGCCATGAATATTATTACGACTCAATAATGAAAGAAAATACTTGAGAAAAAATGCAAAGAACTTAAAAAATCCGGTTCTTCTTATTTTTCTACCATGGTAGCTAGAGTTGAAATCACAGCGCCCTGTCACTAATTTACATTTGTATAACTTATTATATTATGTATTTAAAACAGATATAAACAGCTCAATTAAAAACGTCGTTTACGGGTATAGACAACAAAATGCGCCTATAGGTATACGGCTTACGGAGTTCAAACGTGTTCCGACAAAATTCGTTTCTGTTCCTATGTAGAAATTCGATTCCAATCCAATCCGATCCAGTGTCTGACAACCTTGCGTGCGTGTGTATTATAGGTTTTTATCATTAGCATTACGAATATTATACTACTACTACTACTTATAGGCGCAAATGGCGGTGGTTGATGGGGGGGGGGGGGCTAGCCTCCCAAAATCCAAAAGATTTTATGCACTTATCGGAATATAAAAAAATAATTTTATCTCTACCCAAAAATATTTAGCTTATCCACAAAATCCAAATCCCCAACTATGTTTGTGCCTATGCCCTATGCTACTACAGCCAATAATAATAATAATAATAATAATAATAATATACTAAACAGGTTAATATAGGATAGTTATTATTATATCGTTAAGTGTACGATTGTGTTACAAAGACAGTTCCACCTAAAGTAATCGCACTGCCTTATAGAACCAAATGTTTATTAGATTCAAAAATAAAAACCCAAACTAAATCATGGTAGATTGATGGCGTGTTGTCAAAAATGTACCTGAATATTGTAAACACACTTGTAAGCATTTGTGAAAATACGTTAGAGTATATAACGAAAGACACGTTATTAGCGCAAAACTATACAAATTTAAAAGTAAACGGCATTGTTAGAAAGACAATAAAAACTGAAGGAAAATTTAAGTGTGTATATCTACGTATATTTTAGAATCATAATAAATAAGTAATAAAAAAAAATACATTGAATTATATGAAGAAATAAAACACACGTTTTGCGTCAAAAAAATAATAAATTAACAACATACAAATAAATAGAAAATATCACCTATTATCATCTCGCGCGTCGTGGTCATGACCGACCGGGACTGCTAGGCAGTTGGCAGTTAGCAGTTAAATTAAGTTTTGGAGTATAGAGTGGATAGTCGATAGTAGGGAGTCGAAGGATGACGAAGACCTGAAGAGGACCCACGGACGACCAGCTCAACCCACCTTGGATATTTGCACCCACGACACACCATGCGGCCCGATCGATAACCCACGTTTATAATTATAAGATTTGTAACAATGTTGTAGTATTCATAAATCATAATAACTGATACATATATGTATACACGTTGGTCGTTGAGTACTTTGCTTTATATAAGGTAACCCTGATCCCTAGCAATAATATCACACACCCGCGAGGTCGAGTCCCCGAAACCTTGTAAATATATAAACAAAACAACACTGGAGGCGAGTAGCGATAGGGGAAGAGGGGACGTTATAATAGTTTTTAAAAAAAACGATATTTTATGGAATCAACCAGTTAATATAATATATGATAAAAATTAACTGTACTAATTCGATCACACCGAGCGGACCTCACTGTATATACAAATTATATTGCATATTATCTACTGTAAAAAAAATTAACAAAATAATAATCATATTCGAAACGAATAATGTATCTATTAGTTATAGTATTATAATCGAAGCGACTAATTTATCATTTTTAAAACTATTAAACTATTTTAAACCGTCAAACATCGATGGCGCCGCAGACCAGAAACATAATACGTTTAATAATCGTTAACTGCAACGAACAGGTAATTAATATTTTTAATATATTATACTGTACTATAATTATATTGTTAAGTCGCTTGGTATTAAAAAAAATATATTACCGTTTCTCAGTATGACCATGATCCTATTATTTTCTGCTCCGTTAAACCCGTGTATGACAATAACGTTCTTTTTATTTGGGTTCCAACCACTGTTGTACAACGACCACTTGTCTCTCATATCGATTTTAATCCTTCTTCTGAGATCACTACATGTACACACACATAATAAGAGTACATATATAATTTTTGTCTTTAAATTAACCGTTTGCAAATGGACACACGATCGTTCGTATGCCGCAAGTTTCAATTGTATATTAAAATTAAAATTTTTAAAAAAACACCTCGTGTACAAGTAAAACGTCACATCGGGATCAGGACACTGAAACGTTTGTTTGAATTTACATCTCCAATAAGTCAAATCGCTAGAACCGAAAAATACACCTGAAACTGTTTTTACAATAAATTATCGGTGTTGTTAAAATAGTAAGTATTGAATAAAAAAAACTGCACAAAACATTAATTTAGCGTGAATGTCCAGTAAATAATAGAGTGTGTTTATTATTTATTTTTAAGGTTAAATATTTATTGTAATACCCACTCGTAACGAATTGAAGACGGCTTCGATTCGACTGGAATAAAACGGTTTGATTGATATAATATTTTTTGGCATGTTGCGTGTACATAGATGGTGTGATATTAACCAAATAGACACAACACACACATACACATCCCAATAAACACGTCATATTATATTGTTAAGAAATAAAAAATCATCGATATTACAATTCCTCGAATGTTGGGCAATAGCATAATTATTCTTATTCGGGTTAATTTAATCAATTTGATTTGTTTAAACAGTAATACACCACGGGCCATGGAACAATTGAATTTATATGTTTTTCGTACATAACCCGGGTAAAAGCGATAAGTAATACCTAATAGCACGAAACGACGATGTAGGCACCTGCACAGCGTTTCGTAAATTATGTATTTCAATACAATTATTATAATATAACTGCAAACGAAATTGTTGAGGAATATCAATGTTTATTTATAGTATTATATATTATTATTATAATACATTGTTAATAAAAGAAATATTGTTTAACAAAATAAACCCTGGGGTTACCAATGACCATTAGGTAGACCCAATACCTACTGGGTAGACGTATTGTACTTCAGGGCATAGAATAGATGTAAAAGAAAACGCGACTTTTGACGTTGATATGGTATAACCCAAAGGGCTCCCATCCATTGTTTGTTGGTTCCCAAACATCTCCCGTCGAAAAAGGTTTCATGAATACGAAAATTCCCAAACGGCTCCGGTATCCAATAACAACAATTTTTTATAATTTATTTCACTTTGCAATTAAAATTTAAAAAACATCAAACCATTTTCAATTTATGATTTATATTACTCATATGATTGCTTATAGAACGCCAATTTTAAAAAATTTACTTTGCATATAAAATTAAAAAAATATTAACAAATTTTTAACCATGCCTCTTTTGTAACAGTCAAGTCAGTATGCAGTGGTAAGGAATTTGTGTTGTCAAAAATGTGAGCTGTTTGGGAATTAACGCATTTGTACAACGAAAGCAGTTTGTTAATTTAACTTTTTGTTAAACGGGAACCGTTTGGGAAAAATGTTTAGCAAATGGGCTATAGCCGGCATACGACAGATATAGATGGGTAGGTGATGTCAGTAATGTTAGTAATGGTACTCAATAATGGACCGACAATCCAAAGAAAAATATAGTTCAGAACTAATATAGTTGAGAAAATAAAATATCATAATTATTAAGATAGTTGTGCTAAGATTATTTTAATGTATCCAATCGTAAGTGTAAATCAAGTTACCGTCGTTAATGGCTGAACATATCAATATCGAAACCACAGCTTCAATTACAACGGATTTCCACTTCATCATTTTCATTCGGCCTCCTATTATTTTCGATTTATGTGGTTTTTTGGTAAACAGTATAAATAATAGGTTATGATAATAACTGTAGTACTTAAAATCATGGTAAGTTCTAGAAAATATACATAATTATAATTATAATTTACATAGTTATAATATAACAATTAATAACACATCGAATTGAATAATTTACTACAAAACTACTAATCCGTTTTCTATACTATATAAGCTTGCTAAAAATATATTTATGTACAACCTATGATTCATGAAAATACTAAAAATATCTAGGTATTAATTTCTTAAGAGTGTTAATCTCTTCGAACTTTATAAAAATAAAATATGTCGTTCTAAAAACGATTTTATTTTAAATAAAATCCAAAATCCTGCTGTTGCATACAAATATAATATTATCAATAACTTTCAATTTTTTAATGGTATCCAAAATAATGTAGTTTGATAATCAACAATTTATTTTTATAAATAAAAAATATACAATATAATTCCACCCTGATCAATTTGATAAACAGTCGGGCTTGGTTAACTCAATGTTTAAGTGGCCGGGAAAAAAGTTCGAGTTATCAAAAGTTCAAGTTATCCAAGGATAATACAATCATAGGAAATTCAAGGACAGCGAAAAATGTCGAGGTATCGACGATTTCGAGTTTAAAAGTTCGATTGTGTGATAACAATAAGAACAATAATATAATAATTAAAAAATATTAGAAACAAATTAAGGTACAGAATACAATATAGAAATAATAACAAAATCTATACATATATATTATATATAGATATATAAAAGAAAGTCTTGTTAGTTACACTATTTATAACTCAAGAACGGCTGAACCGATTTGGCTGAAAATTGGTGGGGAGGTAGCTTAGAACCAGGAGACGGACATAGGATACTTTTTATCCCGTTCCCGTGGATATTCCCGCACCATTTGTCCAGTAAAAAAACAAACCGAATAATACGTATTATATTTTTGTTTATTATACCTAAGGTTGCTATTGGTTATGATTGAATATAATTTTAGACCTGTATATTATATTTGGTCAAAACCATATAACTATAGTAAAAATGGTATTCCAACGCCAATTTTTCGATCATTGCCCCGTGAACCTAACCTACACATGCCTGTCATAAACAATATGAAACCATTCGTAATTACGTACCTACGCACCTCTCGGGGTCTGCCTACCTGAAAATATACTACTTGCATAATCAAAATCGTGTTTCACGGACAACTTCGGCTTAGCGGGATGACTGACTAACTGACCGATCAAATCGAGCTTAAAGCTTGACATTTTCATGGTACATCCGTGCCTTGTACAAGTATTTAGGGATTCGAGAAGATCGATGAAAAAATTTAAGTTTTGAACACCACACATCGAGTATTAATTAATAACGAATTAATTGAACAAAGTTGTGAACATTTATAATAATAATATATATAATATGATGAGATATGAACATATCACAATATTGAGTTGGCACTTTTAACGGGAAACGATAAGTTCCCGGGGGATCAGCTAGTAATTAATATTGTGTACCTAATTTTGTGGTAACAATAATAAAATGATTAAAATACATTTTGGTATCAATAAAATCAAAATACTCCAGCTCATAAATAGTCAGGACAACACAAGCAGGTGATTCTTTGAACGTATACCAAAAACTGTTATTGTTACCATACAAAAATTAAGAATTAATGTACCTAATTGCAAATTAATTGGTGTATCAAATAGAGAGAAAAACAGGTTTAAGTATTTTTCCTTATAGATAGGTAAGTAGGTACCTATACGCAGTTTACACGATGATGAACAAAATGAAACATTGTTATAAATTAAATATTTTCAAAAATATTTTACTTTTCTAATTTTAACAAAATAATAATAATTAATAGAAAGAATAAAACTTACGAAAGCGCGATATTCCAACTCTTGTCATTTTTATCTTTTTTTAGGAGTCACCTTTTTTTTTACTTTTTTATATAAATTTCTAATACTTCCCATATTTAGTTTTTTCATTTGATTACTTAACAGAATTTAATGTTTTATTCAATGGTTTTTTCTGAAATGTAATTTTAATAATAATAATAATAATATTATAAATAAAATAATATTAAAAGTATAATCAGGATATAATTTAGTTCATCGTAAGTATTAAATTAAAAACAAAATTGATTTTTCTAGAGTTTCTTAGAAAGTATTAACATAGAACACTATATTAGAAGAAATAAAATTAATCAACAATTTAGTTGATAAATAATCTCGGTTCCCGTGATATAATTAATTATTATCAAATTTTTTATTACGCCTATTAATAGGGCTATAAATATATTATACAATCCTTAGTCGAAATTCGTTCCTATTTTTAGTTTGATTTTAATTGTGAAGAGCAAATACCTAATACAATTTTTTTGCAATTTAAACTAACTGCAATTTTAAGTAATAGATATTAAGTACGATAAAATTCACAAAATATATTTTATACACAAGTAAATGTGTTGATGCATTCGTTATTCACTAAAAACCAGCGAGAATTACGACTATACAGATATAAATTTGTCAACAATAATTACGGCAAGCCATTACATATTTTATGCCGTTCAAAAATATATAATAGGTATTACGGACAGTCAAATGATTAGTCAGATTTGTGTCTGTAAATAGATATAGGTAATGAAATTGATATTAATATTTTAGTTGGTGAGAAATGCGCATATAGGTATCCCAAGGGGATTCACCAAGCATTGTGACCCCAATTTTTTTTCCTTTAATAATTATGAATTTGTTCAAATTGTGGTTTTTAATTTTTAAATATATATATCTTTTATGAGACCGTATTTTCAAATTCTTGAGAAGTTTTGTACTATTAAAAAGTATCCTGTGGTGATGCTTTTAAAATGAGAACCCCGCTATCGTACCATCTATAAAAAGTTGTCCATAATAATTATCGATCACCGAATTTACTTATTGTAAACTAAATATATTAGGTACAGATTGTATACTAATATTATAATAAATAAAGAATAGAAAAAATGTATAGGTACTCACCACGACGGTCGCGATTTTAACTTTAATACTTTTTTCGTTCGTTTACGTACCTATATTATTATATGGGTAGGTCACACTTTGCCGGTAAAGCTGAGCTCAGATGTCGAAAGTTCGCCGTCTTCCACAAACTCGCGGTGCGTATATTATACACCTTCGGGCTCAGACGATGCAATTCGTACCTAATATTATGGTTTTCACAGCTACCGATCCTACGCGTGGTACAGAACTGTTGTAATAATATACAGAGTGTAACGGAAATACTTGACAGAGAATAAATTAAAAATCGATACAAGTCAACAAGAATGAAAAAAATTATAAAAATTAAATGGATAATAAATGAGTTAAGGTTTACTACTTTGTCTAAAAATTCCCAAAAATAATATTTTGAAATAAGTTATTAAGATTCAAATTAATTTACTAAAAAAAATATTGATAAGCATGAGTGCAATATAGTATGTAAAAAAATTTGATTATATTTATTAGAAGAAAAATAATATAATTTGTCAAGGCTTTCTGTTACACCTTGGAATATATTCGGATAATACGCGTGTTAATAAAATATGCCAACGAATGTACAAAATAAATACAAACCACAAAACTTATCGTATCATAACATCACTGCACCCCTATTCTATAGGTTGACCGTTCGGTGACACATTTCTATAGACATTATATTATAATAATAATAATTACACTTGCACGCGCGCACATATTATACTAATACGGTTAACTACAATAATTATATTATTATTGTAACAAACGATTTGAAATAATATATTTTGTAAGACATTGTTATTATTATTATCGCAACGTTCGCGGCGTATACTCTATTGCCGATGGCGTGTACAACTACAGTGCAATGTGAATTTTTTTTCGCGTTCCCTCGAGCGTTTCCCTCGACCGCCTCCCACCCCGATGTTGGGTCTACAGATATACCCGAATCCAAATGATGGAAACACTCGAATACGATTCGAAATTGTATAGTCGTTTCCTGCTACATTATACGTATTATTATAGAACATATAGGTAGTCATTTTGTCTAAACGCGTTCATTTTGATATTATATATACAGGGTGATTTACGAAGCACTCTAAAGGGAAATGAGCACCACCCTCTCTTTTACCCTTAAAAAAATGTGGTTAGTAAGAATCTTGGTTTTTATCATTTTTTAGTTAACTTAAGGACTATATTTTTAGATACTTAGATTTCTTATAGGTCCCATATGTCACGAGCGATATAAACTTAATTTTTTCAAAATGTAGGTACCTCCTCCCATTTATATTGTAAGCCGATGAAACATATACCTAGATATATAATGTTTTTTCGAAAATGTTGATGCATCTAAATCACAAATAATGTTTGAGTTATTAAACTTCATGTATTACTCGTATAAAGATAAATGATAATAATACTTGAGATTAAAGTTTTACATAAATTAACACAAATTAATAGATGTAATATTTATTCTAGTACGGTGTTATTATACACAGGTAATTTTTACGAATTATAAAATGGTAATATAATATTATTATTAATTATTATATTTTTAAAATAACCATTGCCCCGTATAATTTTTTTAAATCATCTGATTAAAAATAATATATTGTAAAAGAAGTTGGTTCCCTTTTGAAAAACAGAATTCTGTGTCGTCACAGGAAATTAAAAAATATAACTATTTAATTATTTAAAAATAGGTATATCACGGTCTTTTAGAATACTTAAAAACCCCGAAAATCAGAATCTGAACATAATCGAAGAAAAAACGAGAGTGAACATTCCTAATGGCTACTGACTAGTGAATCACACTGTATATTATGTATACTGTGCATTGTATAAAATATAATAATATTATATAGGACGCAGGACGCGCGTCTCATCCGGCAAAATAAACAACAGCAACATAGAAATGTATTTATAATTAATCTGTACGCACTCGGACGATAAGTACCTATATAAGTACACGATCGGGTAGGAACAGGAACGATTATTTACAATATCGTTTTTACAGCGTATTTTTAATACAATTTATCGTTTATTAATTACTGCAATTACAAGCAAGTTAATATTGTTATTGTAAGCCGAGTAATTGAGGAAGCCGAGATCTACTCTTAATCGAAATGTCATTGTCATGAAATTCTAATTACCGTAAAAGTATACATCGCATTACTAAGTAAGTACTGACATAAAACACCTAAATGAGCTTATTTGATGATATTATAATAGGTAATATTATTATATTATTATGATAAATTAATAGTTTTACAAGTCCGTCGCAAACCACTAGTTTATTGTCAAATACGCGCTTAAATATTTTCTAGTTGGCACTTACGTACGTTCTAGTACGAACTGTGGAAAAAAATCCTGGGGATTGAATAAATATAAATAATTTATAAGAATAATTTTATAAATTATATATATAAAAAATAAAATTTATATTGTATATTATTATATTAAAAATTGTCATTTTATACCCTAAAAATATAATACTACTAAATATATATTTTTATATATACCTAATATAAATCTATTCCACGATACCGAGTCTTATAATAATTATAATAATAATTGTATATAAATTAAAATATAAATAATATATGTGATTATATTCCTTAGTCAGCCACGATATCAAGTGTTATAATATTATTTTATTTCTATTATATAATTTATAAAATAATTAGATATGGAACAAATGCAGTTTAGTTCTCATCATGCTCGATTTTGAATTTTTTTTTCCAAAATGTGTGTTTTAAAGCACCGAATACAAGTCTTATTAAACAATTCTAGTATTTTTTTACTTAAAAAATTATACCAAAAAAACCATAAAAACAGTTAAATTTTCAAAAATACGTGATGTCCTCAATAAAAACATCAAAAAAACTACTTTTTGATTTTTTTAAATTTAATGTGTTCTATGACGGATGGAAATATGCAAATAGATTTTAATTATCGTACTTGCTAAAACAAATTAACACAATATCCCTCGACAGTGACTACGCGTGTATCGGCAGTCGGCACTCGTCGCTACGCTTCGGAAATCGAAAATATCCCTCGACTTGATATGCAAAACAACCTCATGTAGGTCATAGGGTAAAAACTAAATCTATTAAGGTATTTATAACTCTACCTTCCAATAATTTCTGATAATTATAGTCCCTGGCAATCCAATAGGAAAATGTAGGAAAGTTAAGTACAGCGTTTCACGCATGCATATGTGAATACGTAAACTTTGGAAAGATATAACTTCCAAAATAACAATTTGCGAGAATTTTCTTTTAGACTTTTGTATTCAGTACTTTAAAACACACATTTTGGAAAAAAAATCCAAAATCGAGCGTGGGAACTAAACTGCATTTATACCAACATTTGAAAGTTGTCCAACAGTATCCAACAAATTTATTGGATTAGTTGAAAAAAATTTCCACTGCCAAGTACACAGGGGTTATGATGGAATAATATGGGATTCTCAATATTTATAATTTATGCTTGTGTAAATAAATAAAGCATACGTGCAGAAAAGTCCATAAGATTTGCTGCTTTTGTATACTTTAGATTGCGAATTTTCCTCACGACTAGTCTCCAGTATTTCAGTCACTTAGGTCCTTTATGGCTGGCAAGAGGGTTGAAAATAATACAAGATTTCTTCTTATGCTATTTTAAGGTGAAATTGACTCATTTTTATTTAAAAACCGCATTCTATTACTCTTGTGTTAACTTAACTCTCCTTACCTTATCGAAGTGTGCGCCACTAACTTTGCTATGAACCAACTTCTATGGATGATGCGAAATGCCAAAGAGTATCCATAATTTGGATTAACTAATCCAGTTAATATACTAGCTAGGTACTAAAACGAAAATGATTAATTTGTTAAACTTATATATGACGTATATACATAGGTACTTACTTTTATGTTATTATTGAATTATTAAATTATTGTGTTCATGTTTTTATAAGTAAACTTTTAATGTAGTGTAGCTTAGTATAACTTTAGGCAGCAGCCCGTATTTTTAGAAATAAATAAACAATAATTTATCATCAGCTTATTTAGCAATGGACGTAAAACGGTAAAGCAACTAATTTTACACCAGAAAATGTATTTTTATTTTTTTCAATTGATTGTTTTGGTCCCAAAATGTATTTTACTGTTCATATTAAATTATTTTGTAATTATGCAAATCATTTTTTAATGGACATACGTTGTTTTTTTTCGTTTGAAATGTCTATAATTTTAGAGATACGATTTTTTGCAATAGTATTATTATGAAGAATAAACTCTATGCCGGACAAGCTACGGAAATTCCCTAATTAGTTATTAATATAATTTTGTCGTTACTTTGCAGTAGATATGTTCAAGTTATTTCGTAGTGGTTCATTCATATTGAAAGAATAATCATTAGTGTTGAGTATTGACGAAAATAATTTAAGATATCCGTCATCCATATGTAATTTTTTTCTAATCATGATAAAATTCATTGAAAATTCATCCTTTGCTAAACAGGCTGATTATAATATATCATTATGGTTTTATAGAAGGCATCCGCGTATGGACCCATCGTGGCATCACGATATTACACCAGGGCCACGGCCTTCCCCACAAGGTTTTAAACGACCTGCAGACTGCAGTGGCATTTTCAATCGATATTTATATTATGATGTAGCCATGTAGGTACATTCAAACAAAAAAATGGATAGATGTTCAAATCATTCATTTTTGAGACGAAAAATATACTCACCGCGAACTATGCTCGTAAGGTTCGTTTCACACTAGGTACATGGTTTTAACCGTACGGCAAAAAACCGGACGGCATAAATCGGATCATTGGCTCTTTACACGTTATACGGTTTTGACCATACGGTAAAACACGGTTTTATAAGAACACTCAAGTCACGAATTGTTATAATGAAGTACTGCAATTGATCAAAATATACATATTTCTTAAACTTTTTTGCTCCTGAGCCACTTCTCTTGCACTCTTTGTCTTTTTGAAATATTTTGAAAATGAATCGCGAAGATTATTTCATCTTTTTAGAACTTCTTGACCTGAAAGAAAAAATATTAATCAAATATTCAAATAAAAAATATTGATGTCTTTAAAAAAAAATTGTTAAGCTATTTTTTGCCTAGGTATCTGGCAAGTGGTTGTACTTTCACCGATTTACATTTCAGTTATAGAATTGGAATATCAACGGCAAATAAAATAGTAGAAGAAGTATGTACATCGATTTGGTGCATAATGAGAGAAGATTGTATTCCAACACCAACGACAGAAATGTGGGAGTAAATTGCTTCTGGATTTGAGAATAGAGCTAATTTTCCTAACTATATAGGAGCCGTCGATGGCAAACATATCCATTTAACTTGCCCACTTAATAGTGGGTCAATATATTTTAATTATAAAGAATATAATTTTATAGTTCTCATGGCAGTTGCAGATTCCAAGTATCGATTTCTTTACGTTGACGTTGGAAGTTACGGTAAAGACTGTGATTCGTCTGTGTTTAAGATGTCTAGTTTGTGGAAGTCAATAGAAAATAACGAACAACAATTGGCAGTAGCAAAATCTTTGCCCGGAATAGACAGTCAAAAATTACCTTACTTCTTCATTGGAGATGAAGCTTTTGGTTTGCATAAACATTTACTGAGACCTTTTGGTGAAACACATCTGACGGTCGATAAAAGAATTTTTAACTATCGACTATCTAGAGTAAGAAGATATGCTGAATGCTCATTTAGGATTCTCACAAATAAGTGGTGGATATTTCATCGACTAATTAATGTACAACTATAATTTGCTGTCAAAATTGTAAATGCTTGCATTATTGTACATAATTTTGTACTTGAGAGGGATGGATATAACGATTTGGATTTTGGATACAATGTCAATCACAGGTTTGTCATATATATCTGATGAGAATAACGTAAGAGGGAGGCCTTACGCCAAATAACATAAGAAATGCATATTGTGTAAATATTTTTTTTCCGACGTCGGAAGTCTATCATGGCAAATATCGAAAATATAAACTTGAAATACCAGTGAATATTAAAAATAAATTTACTAATTTATATCGGTATTTAAATTTTTTAATAAACTAAGAATTTATATTTTAAATAATATTTTATTATTGTAATATTAGTAAAAATATACTTACCAAACAAATTTTTTTTCCTTGTCATCAAGAGCATCAAATTCTAGGTTAAGTTCTATTAAAATTTCTTGCCAGGCATTTTTTGTAGCATTCCTATCTTTGTAGGAATCTAAAAATTTGTTCCACAACACTGGTCTCTCTTGCACAAGAGTAATTGAAAATTATACATCGAATCCCGCCCTTATTTAAACAATATAGTATTGTTAGTTAAAGTGATCGTGTCTCGAAGTGACTGATCGAATTGTGCCGTACGAATAAAATCACTGTTGTAGTTGTTGTATATTCGGTAAATACCGTAGGTACATTCGGTACATAATATATAATATATAGTATATAAATCAGGCTACAACACGTTTGGGCATTTTATCCCAAATTGCTACACGTTTGGGCACAAAATCACAACACGTTTGGGCACTCTATATCCCTAAAAAGATACCACGTTTGGGCACTAAAATGTAAAATGTATATACCTACCTTTGTTCAAAAAGTATTTAAAATATGTACATACATGCATACATATATATCAAAATAATATAAGTACAAATAAAATAAATAATAATGTAGCTACAAAGTGTTATAAAATACGTAAGTTATTTACATAATATGTAGGTAATGCACTGATGAACACTAATTGAATACTTAAAAATTATGGGAATTCGTTATCAAGGAAATAAAATATAAATATTATAATTACATAATATATTATTATTTATTTTATTTTATAAAACTTGACTTTCATTATTTTGATTAATATAATATTACTATTTTTATTTAACACGAGTTTAAATAACTTACGTATTTTATAACACTTTGTATTATTATTTATTTTATTAATTGTACTTATATTATTTTGATTATTTTACAAAATAAATAGTAACTTACACTTTATAAAACTTGTTACCTATATTATATTATTATTTATTTTATTTTATTTGTATATATATATTATGCGTGGATGTACATATTTTATATACTTTTTAAACAAAGGTATATACATTTTACATTTCAGTGCCCAAACGTGGTATCATTTTAGGGATATAGAGTGCCCAAACGTTGTGTGGATTTTGAATAATAAACAGGTAAAAATGCCCAAACGTGCTGCACCGACCGATCTAACGGTAAATACTGAGAGATCGGTATACAGGTGAGTTGGTATTTATAAATACCGGTAGGTCGAAATACCAGTGACTCACCGGTATACCGAAAATACCCCCAACCCTGGGGTTATACAGTATAACCCCGGCACGCAATTATTAGTTTTTTTTATTTTCTCATATATAATGTCGCACCTATTTTTCGGATCATGTGGAAATTCGAGTGGACTCCACGATTTCCGTACACGGATCCGATCTGTATGGTTTCAAGAATAGAACCCCTGACGTTCGGTAACTTCTCTTACGGTATAGTTTCAATTTCTTATATTTTCTTTGTAAATAATATTTCAAGACAACATAATTAAAAATTATAAAGTACCTACTACCTTTCTACTTATTATTATCTTTTATTTTAACAATTATTTAAAAAAAAAAAAAAACATTTTATTTATTTTGTTCGTATTACTTTATGAATCCATTATAGTTGTTATATAAAAAACTATTATTGAAAACACATTTTTTTTTATTTTTCGTATTCCGGCAGTGAGTGCCAAACCTACCCTGTAAGAGCCAAGAATATATATCCGAGATACATCCTAAGAAGATACAGCTGGTAAAACCGTAAAAAGATATAGGTACCTACTCCATAAAGTAGTTACACTCGAATACACCATAGCTATAATATTATAATTATTTATCTATATTCTAAATAAAACGTTGCGGTGTGCTTGTAAGCAAGCGTAATATTATGTAAATATATTTAATCCATATGTTTATAATTATGTGTTTGTTCAAAAATACCTATACGATTTCACATGCACCCAAAATCGAGTAGGTACCTATATTGTTATAATATTATTTTAATGGCATAAAAAAATTATTAAATATATTATGGAAATCACCGTTTCGTCGTGGTTTTTTTGTTCCGCCACCGTGTAGTCAACTTCAAACGAAATTTATATCTTGGGTATATACAGGATGAATCACTAAGCATATATCCCTCGCTTATTTTTTTTTTCATTAATGCGGTTATCCAGAATCTGATTTTTGGAGTTTGAAAATACACGTCTTAAACACCATATTTTCAAATTCTTGAGATGTTTGTACAAATTGAGAGTAATGTAGAGATCCAAATGTTTTTAAATAAGATCCCCGTTTTTTTACTGTAAGTTATTCATCGGATAATTTATCTAAAAATGTTGGCATCGGAGGAGAACGATTCCGAAAATTTGCGGAATCATGTTGATTTTGATAGCCATTGACACAATTCCACAAATTCCATATATATATACGATTCCGCATCATTTTAAATGCAACGTTGCCATTCTAAAAACAAAATATATATTATTGTAAGTATTGTAACATAATAAATTACAAATTATTTTGTGCTCTAAACGATTCTACGCTTTTGAAAATAATATATATTAGAATAAAAATTCAAACGAGTATATTTCTAAGTTATTTAACTTTTTGTACCTACTAAGGATAATAGATCCATGATAATGAGTTTGAATAATATGGGAAGTATGGTGATTTTTAAAATTTTTGGTGATTGATAATAATTCATCATATGATTGATATTTTCTGAAAATGGTCTGAAGTATAATAAAAACTAGATTCAATATTAGAGCTACTTTATGTTTTTGTAAAACCATTTTCAAGGACTATTAGGTACCCTTGGGATAAACATTTCAACAACAGCAGAAAAACTACTCGATCAAATTTTGAATTAAGTTGAGAACAATTTTCAGAAAAGTTAACCACTAAATACAGTAAAAAGTGAACCTAACCCGTTCTAGAAACTTAAGTTTGTGCAACAATATTAAAAATATCAAAAATATAGTCTTCGATTATATTTAAAATAGGAAAAATCAGAATTTGAATAATTTCAGGACAAAATGGTGGTGAGAATGCTTTATGAATCATCCTGTATATGCGCGCTACAGCTCTCGCGAACGATGACTGTGATAGTTCCAATATTAATTTTGTTCCGGTATTTTCGCGACGTTATGGTATTATTACTGATTATATATCACTCGACATACTCCGTTGCGATGTCTAGGCCACTGATTATGAAATTCAATATAATAACTAGCTCTAACTTGGTCGATTTTCATTAAATTTTAATATTGTTTTTTAGAACTGTTTTTAAAAATATGATCAACAAAACTGTCTTAGACATTTAAAAATCTTATGCTATTTAATCAGAATTTCCATACTCGTTAGTCATTACTGTAAAAAAACTGCATTTAGATATATTGATTTTTCACGGAGATACTAAGGGTGCTACTTGACTTTTGGGACATATATTGTTATTTTCCTTAGTTATAAAAACTGACCATTTTATAATTGTTTAATTACAATAATTTATAATTTTCGAGATTTTGATGAATTTGGTCAAAATTCGAACTTTAAATGCTTTATAAAAAAAATTGTGCCCATGTATTTTTAATATTTTTCAACTGATATTGTATTAATATATCAGGAGCCTTGTATTAAATTTTTACACTTTTTGGCCCAACAGATAAAACTTTATTGATATTTATTGAAAAAAAAACTAAAAAAATTGAAAACTGAAAATGTCCGTAAACAGCTCAAAAAGATTCAAAATATATTCAAAATTAGATAGTGTATAGAAAATACTTATATAAACATTCAGTGAAATTTTCATGCATCTACAGTTATTCGTTTTTGAATTGCAACAAAATAAGAAAATTGCTACATGAGAAATCGAGTGAATATGTAATCTTGTAAAAATTTAAACTAAAATGCTCATAAAAATTTATTATGACTTGCTTATAAACTTTTTTTTATTGATAAAATTAGGCAAACTTATGAGGAATCTTGTATTACATTTTCAAACCTTAGATTTAAAAAGAAAAATTTTTATGAATTTCTAACTCAAAATAAATTGCACATTTTCGTCATTTTTAGGTATTTTGTCAAAATTTGAACTTTGATTACCTATAAAAAAAAATTGTGACTACGGATTTTTAATATTTGTCATCTGCCTTTGAAACTATATATTAGAAGCCTACTATTAAATTTTCAAGATTTTTTACCCAACAAATAAAATTTTATTGACATTTATAGAAAAAAAAACTAAAAAAATTGGAAACTGAAAATGTCCGTTAACAGCTCAAAATAAGTCAGAATATTTTGAAAATGTTATGGTGTGTAGAAAATGCATATATAAACATTCGGTCAAAATGTCATGTCTCTACGGTCATTTCTTTTAGAGTTATACCAAAAACCAAAATCGATTTTGTCGAAAATTGGTTTTCCGTAAAAATTCCCGTTTTTTCCTTAATTTTTCATTTGTTCTTCACGGCGCTCATGAAAACTACTGGGAAATTTTAACTTTTGACCCCCCCAAAGTACCAACTAGATTCACTTTTCTATCAGAAAAGGTACTATTGAAGAAAATCGAAGCATTTTTACTGCTCTAAAAGGTGTCCTCAGACACACAAAAAAAAAAAAAAAAAACACACATCATTGTAAAATCAATACATTCATCGCTCCGCTCAGAATCTAAAAAAAAAAATTCTTCTCAAAAACCAACTGTTTCGTCCTGCAACGACTAACAACATCCAGATTTGGATATATATAATATATCGTCTCAAATCTATATCTGTTTATTCTGTTTCATTCCTTCCAATAAATTTATTTAAGTTTATATTATTGTAAGCAATCGCACTTTTCACGATGACATTAAATTTCTACTCTTTCTGTACCTATATAATATACTTGCCTCAATTCACTAAAACAATCTACTTAACCACTATGAAACTCTCAAATCCCCACTAGCTAACGACATTGGTCACATGATCTAATGAATAAACTTAGGAATACTTGGTAATTTATAAATCCACAACAACTTAACCCCTTAGTCACACACTCCGCAGGTGCAGGTTTATTTTTTCAGCCCAATTTTCAGCATATTATGATTAATGACGTTTTCTTTCTATATCAACCGTAGACTACAGTAACATAGAAAACGAATAAAGCCTAGAAGAATTGATTCTAACTCATCTTCCCAAGTTAATTTCTCATTAGAGTCATTTTACAGAAAAGAATTTATTGAAGTGTTGGATACATTAATTACTTTAATGTCATCTAACTTGAAGTGCTGTCTTACTTCAGTTCAACCGTTGTATAATATCTTATCGATTCCAATAAATCCATTAATTACAACTGAAGATATAAAAAACGCTTTTACGTTATTTCCTCCTAGTTCTGATATGTCAAAAGTAAGCGATTTTGATGGAAGTTTGTGTGAAGTTAATATATTGAGACAAAAAACAGATGATTGTAAGACACTGAAAGAAATTATAGATATAAGTAATAAACTAAAAACTGTTATACCAACAGCTAATTATTTATGTAGACTTGCATTCACATCACCAGTTTCTGCTGCGTCTAACGAAAGGGTATTTAGTGTTCTTAAGTTGATAAAAAATCATTTAAGAACAACCATGACTGATAAGCGTTTGAACAACTTACTTATACTCAACACTTCTAAGGATATACTCGACAATATAAACATGGGTGCAATGATAAAAAATTGGGCAACTTTAAAAGAACGCCGTATAATTGTATAAATTTTGTTGGAAATAGGTATTTTAAATAGGTATATTATATATTTTTTTTTTTTATGAGTTAATAATATATATGATTATTTATATTTTACTTAATTATTTATGACTATTTAATTGTTATGAATGTTTTTTTTATTTTATTAGCTTTTACATTTTCAATTTACAATAAGTTAATTAGTTAATAAGTAATTACACATGTAACATGGCAGTGTAATAAACGTTATTTTAACTATGCATAAAATGGTTTAAAATGTTTTAGTTCTATATTTTGTTTTTGTTTTAACTATTTTACTTCACCTTAACACAGAAAAACCAGGAATTTTTATATTTCACATTTTTTTTTTTTTTTAGACATTTTGAGTCGGCATAAATTAAATTTGAGTCGGCAATACTTGATCTCACACCCCCCCCGACAAAATTGTGTAACGCCGGCCTGACTGTAGTTATCGTTTGCAAACGAAAATGAGAAACAAAAATCAGCTGAGCGTAGACGAATCCATAGACGTTATTATATAAACAAGATGATTCACCAACCATGAACTTAGTGAAATTTTTTAGAATTTTTAAATAAACATATTTTCATATATTTATACATACCTATAATTTTTATACCATTTAAAGAGTGGCCTGTAGAACACAAATCTTTTGTTTTCAATTGAAAACCATCATTCTTTTTTGCTGTAAATTGCTTTTTATGAATATTTTTATGTATCTAAATCCAAAGTCTAACGAGTTGTAAAGTCCTTAATAATACGGTTTGCAAAAAAATATAAAATAAATGTAATATTTTAGTCTTGTACTTGTTATACTAAGACATTTAAAAAAATATGTATAAAATGTTAGGTACTTACTTATAATAACAATTATATTCATATCATCTTATCCCCTTATATAACTATTATCGCAAAGGTCAAAGAATATAATAATTATAATTAGTATACCTAGAGCATAAAGGTTATTAACTCAGAAACTCAAAATTGGATTTATATGATATATCAACATTTTTCAAACAATAGTTGATAAACCATGTACATTGTACAGTGAATAATTATTGTGGTTTTAAAATGTATCAGTGAAGATTTCTTAAATGATATAATATAAGGAATCGAATCGTTAGAAAATCTGAAAATTACGTAGGTATACTCAAAAATTCAAAATCTCAAAATGTTAATAAATGTATAAATAAAGTAGCTAATGGTTAGTTTGTTTAAATGCATCGTTTGAAAACCAAAGAAGAGGAAAAAGAAATTGGTAGATAGAAAAAAAAGTATAAGTAAAACATAATATATTATATATGTAGGTATAACATTTAAAAAAAAATAACATAACAAGCTTTTCAGGTTAGAAAGGTTACAAATTATTATATTTGAATCAAGTCGAAAAAATAGAGAAAGAGTGGTCTATGTTAAAAATGGAGAGTAAAATAAACATTCGCAGGATATACAATAATATAATTGTTTTACAATAGTGGTCTTTACGCGATGCGGCTAAAATAATCGCGGTCTGATGGATATAGCTCCTGAAATTAAAAACCACAATAAATTGCTCTGAAAACGGAAATCGTTATTATTATTATCATGCTTGGACAAATTATTTGTTTTTTGTAATTCCCGCGTATTATTCAAAAATGTTATATTGTTGAATCTATTTAAGTAAGATTTTTACTGATTTGACACGTATTTTCCAAAATCTGCGTACACTAGCTGTGGTTTCGACTTTCTATTTTATGCATATTATAAAATAACTAGGTATAGTGTACCCACATAATAGATATATACTATAGGTACTCTTTACCAATATTGAGATTATGATTCTTTTTCATCTCGTCCAACGCTTTCGTGTACGTACCAATCTCAGACGAGGGCAAAATACTTTTAAAAAGTCTTTTAAATAAATAATCGAATTCTTATAAAAAAAAAAGTATTTCGAATATTATATTGTATTTGAATTAATATCATAGCATTTAGAATAGGTACTTTTAGAAATACTTTTAATATTTTTTTGCCTTTGTAGGTATATCCTTGTTTATGAGGTGAAGCAATGCTATAACGCGGTACCTCTTCCGGCTCTCGATTAAACGAAAAAAAAAAAAAGAAAAAAGGTATATCCTTGTATGAAATATTAAAATGTTATTATTTTTTTTATTGTTATTATTTTATCTATTGAAGGTATTAATTTTCAAACATTCATGCATTAACAAATGAACCAAAATACCATGGACATAATTATATCTGAAAATAAAAATATGCGGTAATCAACTTTACTTGTTTACTTTACAATTATATTAATAATTGTATGACTATAGTAAAAGTGTAAAACACATAATTTGTATTATTAAATTTTCAAAACCCAGTAGCCTCCTAAAATAGTGAATAGTAAAAAAACACTCTTAACACAAATATTAACTTGCCACGTATGAAAGACTCTTGATTTGTTGTTATGCCTGGTGATAATATAGGAAACCTATAGCCTATAGGTTAAAAATTGTAATATTTTCGGATTTTTCTACGTACAAGAAACCAACTAAGAATAGGTACATATTCAATTAAAGTTAAACAAATTATATGATAATTAAAATTAAGAAAACATTAAGAAATAAATATTGTCCTAATAATCTTCCCGTGAATAGTGTTGTACATTTGTACTAAATTACTGAATTTATTATAAGTAGGATAGCCAGATTTTTAAATCCCCAAGCTGGGACATGATATCGAATGACCAGTTTTAATTTTTTTATGATTTTTTTATAACGACTTCTTTTTAATTTTAATTTTTTTTTACACTTGCTTTTAGAAATTCTTAAATTAAATAATTTACTTGTAATTTATTGATTATTATAGTTTTCAACTGAATGAATATTTTAGAGCTGTATCATTCTAAACTTGTTCGTAAAATTCGTTACAAGTTAAACAAAAATTCATTTTACAGATCATCTGCAGTCCTCATAATGTATTTTCATTCATCCTGCCCCTTTCATTTGATCAAGCGTTATTCATAAGTGAGATAACTCTTTTTACTGTAGCAGAAGTTCCCAACATACAAAAGATATACGGCAAAATTAATTATAGGTTTGGAGCTGAGATATCTTTTCCTTTGAAATTTTTACTCAGCTTCTATTAATCCGAACAACTTGAATGACTAGCCGGGACACCGAGACATGTCCATAAAACCAGGACGATAGGCAAACCTAATAATTATAAATTATAAGGTATTAGGTAGTAGTATTATAGTTGTTAGTTTGTTACTATTACACATTTACACGAGCTACTTGGCGCTTACTCTGATATGTTTTTACAAAATACCCTTCCTATGAGATGCCGATAAAATGAATTCACTATAATAGTGTAGTGAAATAGCCTATCTAAGACGCCGTGCGATCGAAATGTTTCAAGCGTACGTGTGAGTTCAAATCAAAATATTTCTTTTTTTATAACACACTAAAATCGTTATTTTTAACAATGCTTTTTTTTCTCATTATATATAGTTTATTAATTTCTATGTGATAAGTATTATAGTATAAATTAGGTAATATTATTCAATTGTATAGGCAGTTTTTTTTTTTAAACGAGGTTAAAATGTTTAAATGCAATGTGATAATTTTGTACTGAATACTAGATTTTCAACAATTTTGTTTTGTATTGGTTTAAAGTCTTAAAATATATCAATAAAAGTCCATGACAGAATACACCAGATAATATATTTGTCTATGAGTTTGGTAATAGGTCAATTCACTCGAATATTAAAGTTTAGAATACAAAATGTATTCTGCTGAACCCAAATGGCCAAATTTGCAATGTAATCATCATCCATGTCGTTAACACAATAACACTTGACACATTGACAGATTTAATATATTTTATTAATAATAAAATGTACCTATCCTATCACCATATTTGTTTTGCAGAGGCATTTTTAAAATTGTTTTATAGATTTTAAAATAAAAGTAAATTTATTTTGTCAAATTCGTCATTCATTTTTCATTTCTGTGTCAGCTGATCTGATATAAAGAATATTATTATAGCTACATTCAGAGAACTGTATATTTTTTGTTTAGAATTGTACATAAATAATTTATCTATTTTACATTTGTTTTTGCTGTTAAATAAACTAGTTATTGATACATACTTTAAATTTTAAGTAGAGTTTATAAATCATAATGCATAGAAGAAAATAGTTTTGAGAGAAATTTATTTATCTGTTAGGTATATTATATAAAGATGAAACTATAACCAAAATAAGTAGTGATTTAGAAAAAAAATATAGTAAGTGGTTTGAAATGAGAGATGGATTTATGTATAGAAAAGACAAAATTGATTTTAGTATTTTGTCCCAAGGTTTATAGTTGAAAATGTAATTTTCAAAGATCAAAACATTTAAGTTAATTGATTAGAGAACTTAATTAATGTAAAACGTACATAGTATAAGTATTCATTTACAATCTTTGAGTATACATTTTAGTATACTCTGACTGACATTCTTTACACATAGACATCATTAATTTGTCAACCAATTTTAGTCCAGTTTGGTTCGACCACACCCCTCAATAAATTTGTTTTTGAAGTTTACTTTTATTCCGAACAATAGGCCATAGCCAACAATTTTCTTAACCATATGTCTTGATGAGAAGGAATATACATTGACATAGTCGAATGTTATTCTAAGGGGATACATATAAATTTAACAACAACATAATATGTACCTAGATTATTCTATGTCACCTACCTAATAAAGAGTGTTTCTACTAAGAAAATATTTTTTGTTTTCCATAATGTTATGCCATATTTTGAAGTCAGTGAATCTGAACTCTGGATCACTAAAATTAGCATGATGCAATCAAAACAATCAGAAAATACTTGTTTTTATTCTGATTAAAATAAAAAATGTATATTTTAAATTCTATACAATAAAATATGTACATACAATTATACAATATACATTATATTAATATTAGGAAACAGTTATTGCTGTTTTGGTCCTCTTTTTGGACCTTTTTTACCTCCAGTGAGTTGTTTGTCTTTGGTTTTATTACTCAACAATGGATGTACTTCTGAAATAATAAAAGTGTATACAATTTAATATATTAGTATTGACAAACTAGTTTTAAGTCTTCAATAATTTCAAATTGCCTAATAATAAAGACTATACTATAGGTATAATATGTAGCTTCAATAATTTTAAATTGCTATCTATAATTATAACAACGTATGAGGAACTTTGTATTACATTTTCAAGATTTTTAGCTAAACAAACATTTTTTATTGATATTTTTAGAAAAAAAGTTATAAATTAAAAATGTCTAAAAATTGCTCAACATATTTTGAAACTTTCATTATGGTATAGTGAATACTTTGATATCATAAATATTCAGTGAAAAAATTATGTATCTTCAGTAATTTTTTTTTTTGTTCCACCAAAAACACAAAATTGATGTTGTTGTAAACTTGTTGTGAGTAAAATGTCCAGTTTTTTCCCAGGAATTTTTAATTTAGACATCCTAAATGAATTAATTATATTTACTTTCCCACTGAAAAAGATACTGAAGTTGAAAATTGAAGTATTGAAGCATTATTTTGACCACTTATTGACTATCGTGTAGACCGACACAACAAAAAAATTATAAAAACACACATCAGTGTAAAATCAATATTTCATTACTCATTGCTCCACTCAAAATCTAAAAATATAACGGAAACTAACTAGAGTAATTCTTATACTAACGAGATCATTGAGGCTCTTATATTTGATAAACCAATGAATTTTAATAAAAATTCTAAAACGAACACAAAATGTAGGGCTTACACTTCCAATTCATGATGACTTTGAGTTAAAACCAAATTTTTTTACATTTCTGAAAACTAATGAGAAATTTTATGATAATATAAAAACTACCTTAGAAGTACTGTTTGAACTTTAATTTAAGAGGCGACAAGAGACTTTTAGAATGTTTAAAAAATCTAAAAAAAAAACCCCTTACCGTCGGTAGCATTATCTAAATGAATATCAATTGTACGACATTTGGATGAAGTAGACGTTGAAACTGGAGGTGGTGGCATATCTGGTTCAGGGTCTTCAATTTCTGGAGCGATCGGTAAAAACATAAGAGCTTCCTTGTGGTCTTCAATAGCTCCTTCTTCGTCTGAACTACAAAATGCTGCTACAGGTTCAGCACTTTCCACATCAACCTACAAATTATTTACAATATAATATTATGATAATGATAGGTTTACTGTTTTATTGTAATTTTGAATTTAATTAAATCGAAAAAAATAAACTGTTTAACATACAATGTATTTTATTCATTGAATGACACCTACCTCAAAATCTTCATCACATCGTTGTATATCTTTTGTAATTGATTTGTCCTCATCTTCCAAGTCAAATTCAGACTCTCTCTCATCATACTCAACATTTTCGTCAAGCTCTTTAAAGTCAGGTGCAAACGCTGACCAATTTTCTACTTGGTTTTGTGCCCACACAGACACTAAACCACTGGAAATACTGGTTATTATTGCACGAACTGGATGCCACTAAAACAAAACATTTTAAATTAATTTAAACTTTCATAATTTTTACTATAATAATTTTAGACCTTACAACAACATCCAAAAGAAGTTCTCCTTTGGTTCCATGTAATATTTTCACCAAATTTCCAATACTTTTTTCCCAAATGTACAATGCATGTTGCCTAGCCGAACCTGCACAAACATATTCACCGTCACCAGAAAAACAACATTTCTTCCACATTGTTCTAGAAATTTTAGTATAGTGAACAATTATATTATTTTATTAGATTTTAGTATATTAAAAAGCTAACAACATGAATAAAAATCAATAAAACATATTATTTCAATTTTTAAATCATGAAGTAAAAATAAACATAAATGTATACCATTAATAATAATAAACATACTTGTTGACTAAATCTTGGAGTTTTTGAATGGGTTCTGGTTCTCCCTCTTTTCCTGTATCCAAAACATGTTTAGCGTCATATACTCTAATGACACGATCTGAACAATTGAGTAAAAAGCAATCTCCTCTTCGTGCAAATTCAATACTTTTTATACCGGTCATTCCGGTAGACACTTTGAACGAGACTTTAAGCTCAAGATCAGGACAAGTCAAAACCAATATTTTACCACGAGCATTTCCTGTATAAATATACTCTCCACGGCGATCAAACGAAGCAACTATCATCAGATCAGACTGTAATTTAGTAAAATTTAATTTCTTTACAATTTAATTTATTATAAATTATGAATAATATGTTTAAATTGCAACTTAAACTCACATCTTCGCCCATTGGAACTAATTTATGGTTGCCTTCAGTGTCTACGAGCACAGCTGCGTGTTTCATTGGACAAACAAGGAATAAATTTTTCTTTCTAGGGTGGTATTGGACTTTTAACACAGGCGACGGAAATTTATACATTTCTTCTCTCTCGCCACTCAATATGTTCCAAGTGCAAACATTATTATCGGTGGATGCACTTAATAGCTTATGTCCATTCCTCGACCAACTAAAGATTATAATTGTATACATAGGTTTGTAAATTATTTTGATTTAAAATAATAATAATTTTTAAGATTTCGAGAAAATAAACAATTACCTTAGGGAACAGACAGGATGCATGTGAGCTGTGATAATTTTTGCAATTCCTCTAGTTAAGAAATCCCAAATTACTATACGGCCATCATTGCATCCAACTGCCAAGAGTGTGCCATATTTGTTAAACACACATGTCACAGCTAATGATATACTATCAAGAACTCCATCAAATTCCTTTGAAAATGAAAAGTAAACTCAATAAGAAAGAATTACATTAATCAAAATCATCACTTCAAACGTATTAAATAATCTTAGTTAACAAATTTAAAACTACTAAAATATCAGTGTTTATAAAAACAAAAATATGCAAGATATTTTTTGGATATAAAAATATTAAATGGGTAAAGATGATGTTAATTACCTAACATTATTTAAAATATGAAATTTAAATATAATTACCTCGGGATAATTTTGTCCAAACGATTCTATAAAATAAGAAATTATTATTTATTTTATTTTATGATAAAACTGATTTATTTCATAAATAGTATAAATCTGTTTTTACTTACCAAGCAATTCTAAATTCATATTGAAGTTTGATGGTGAATTTAATTCTAGATTTGATTAATTAGTTTTGAAACAGTAACTACTGTCTTAACTACCTAAAAAGGAAAGTCAAGTGTAATATGTTTAGTTACATATATTATAATATAATAGACAAATTAATCACTACATTATCAATAATAAAAATGTTAACTATTTGTACATTTTGGTAAACTGTATAATAAACAAGAAATAAATAGATATACAAACAGGTTTATTATTGTGTACTTAGGGTTTAATAATTGATCATTTAGAATAAATAATAAAACTTCTTCTACGTGATCTAATCCTGAATAATACTTGAAACTATTTTATATTTAATTTATTCGTAATCCATATTTAATTTAATGTAAAATAAAGTGCTTGGCTGACCTAGCCTTTCAGAACTTTTTGACAGTTCAGAAACAGAAACGAAATATATGAAAATGTTAGTGTTCTGAACACTTACATGTAGGTATATAAGTATATTGTTCTATTCTATGGTATAATATTATTAAACTTACTAATTACTGACCACGACGGCGATTTAAAATAGCACCGATTGTTACTGAGATTCTAATGAAAGCGGTGACATTTTATTACAAATTAAATAAAAAATTCGAGTGCTCTCGCCACAGCACTTATACGACACAAAATAACGGTGAATTAATATGAAGAACCCAAGCGGTTTACCAGTTTATACGTTATAAGTACCTACTTTATTTTTAACGTTACACATTCAGGACGGACGTATGAATTTTAATTTTAAATAATAATAATTGATAATGTTGTGTTGATAAAACCAAAACAAAACGCTTGCAAATCAGTGAATAGCGGCATAATTATTGGTAGAAACCACGGGTACCGCGATGTCTACCACCATAGAATATTCGAAATAAAAATGACAAGTGATAAGGGAATTGTAAGGCGCGATCGTGAACATTAGAGAATCCTCTATATTATTCTGTGATATACGGGATTGGACACGAGATAATTATTATGGTTACCTTAGATCATATACAATGTATATACAATTGTATATTATGATCTAAGATGGTTACAAAATGTTATACGTTGGACGGAGTACGCAGGAATTTGTCTTTGTATTGGTACTAACGCCATCTATCTGGGTGTCTTATAAAGATAATGTAACCAGACGTACCGCACTGAACGTCGGGATCAAGGTGTATTTATAAATATACCTTGGTCATCGGGATGGTAAAATATTATATGTGTACCAAGGTGTATTTATCAATTTATGTATTTACACCTTGATGTGTACATAGCACGATTTAAGATAATAACTAAAAACAATATTATTGTCATGCAATGTTGCAAGATGCCGAAAAAAATGGACTCGCGACCAAAATGTAGCTAAATAAATATTATACCTACAGAGTTCCTTGTTATTAGTTTTATAGATTTACCTATATAAATACTCCGAATAATATTCCATTTTGAAATATGAAATAAAAATGAATGGTCTCGTCCAAAGAAGTAAAAAACTTGAAAACTGATGACGCTGTCATATTATAATATATATCATCTATGGCAAACGCCAATTCTGGTCATTCGTCGGAGACGATTCGCAGTTCTAATAATTTCAATGGACAAAAAAAAATTATTAGGCCAACAATGAACAGACAAGTCGTTAAACAGTAATTTTGTACCTATACAACATTTATTCATATATTTCATTCTGCTCAAGTTAAATTCATAAAATATCTCGATACTATCAGTTCAGAGCGACATGAAGACGGATGAAGAAATAGCAGTTCCTTGAAATGGACTGTACTCTAGATATGGCACTCCTATATTCAACCCGACATATACGTAAGTTTAATTACCTATCCTTTAGGGGCTTACATTTAATTTTTAGTCTTAAAATTAATATTTTTTGACACGGACAATCTGCTACTCGAGTGACGTAGATGCATATTTTACGTGCTTATAAAATACGTAAGCACAAGTGACGACGGCACACGCAGGCCGTAGAATATAATAATAATATATTTATACAATTAATTATAAATTGTGTTGAACATGGTTACGTACGGGCGTCCTTATGTCTCGAAAAATAAAATCTGAAAATTAGTTGAAATATTTTGAAAAAAGTATTGTGTTGGTAGGTATAGAAAAAAATAATGAATGTATTTACATTGTGAGGAATTTTGGATTACATTTACAAGATTTTTTGAAGAAAACATATTTATCTATCGGAAATAAACTGAGGAAATTAAAAATATTCTTGAATAGCTTAAAATTAAAATAAGTGGGTAAGTGGGTGACGCTATGCTGCACATAAGGTTACAATGGTGACACTGAAATATATGGTGTTAAATTTAAACTCAATGATGTTGTTGGTACCTATTAGTATACATATAGGTAATATAATTGAATACGAAAAACAATTTAGAGCGGAGAACGGGAGACGGCTTGTCAGACTAGGATAATTTATATTGTTATTTTTAATACGTTATATTTAGTTGAATTAATATTCTTTGCATAATATTGAATATTATCATATTTGTATATAAAAATATACTTAAGAACTCACAAATAATAATTTTAAATTAAGGAACAAACGAAAAACGATTCTGAGCGAAGACTTTAATAAATAATATTGTGATTAAAGTACCTACCTAATTTATTTGTACAGTACCTTTAACAGTAAGTTAAATTCATTTTTCCAAAAAATTAAATTTTAAAATGCCATCGTGTACCTATATAAGTTATAATGATATAGTCTAAAAGTTTTATATATCTACGAATAATATTTTTAAATTACAACAAAATAACTAAAATTGTTATTCTTGGTTTAAATAATTTGATTAAAAATTTGAACTTTTATAATTGAATTTTTTAGATTGTTTGGTTACAGTATGAAGTATTTATAAGAATCCTTGTTTATAGCAATAAAAGTTTAACATTTTATACATTTTTAACTACTTAGTAAATAGTAATTTTTTAATTTGATAAATCTTGTTAAAAATGGAAATTTAAATAATTATAAAAAAAATCGTGCCTACGGATATTTATTATTTCTCAACTGTTATTATATTAAGTTATGAGGAATCTTGTATTACATTTTCATATCTTAGGTAAACAAAGGAAATTTTGTATGAATATCTACAAAATATTATGCAAATGTTGAAAATATAATGAATTTTGTAAAAATTTGTACTTTAATAATGTCTATAAAAAAAATCGTTCTTATTTATTTTTAACATTTTTCAACTTCTATTACATTAACTTATGAGAAACTTTGTACTAATTTTAAGCTTTTTGACCCAACGACTACAAATTTATTGAAATTAATAGAATAATAAATAAAAAACATTTCAAAATTTAAACGTCTATAAATTAGTCAAAACGTGTCGAAATATTTGGAAATTGTATCATGTATAAAAAATGATAATTTAAACGTTTAAAGGAAATTTTAAATATCTACAGTTAATAATTTTAGAATTTGTTATAAGTGTGTGATTATCCTATGTCTAACTTAAACCACTTGTAAACAATTGACTTTCAGGTAGATAAATATTTTTGTTTTTGTTTTGTTGAATGATGAAAAACTTAAGGTATAAAAATTTCAAATCTTGGATATAAATTGAAAATTTTTTATGAATTTCTTACTCTAAATAATTTGCCAATTTTCGTGTTATTGATGTATTTTGTCAAAATGTTGACTTCAGACGGTTATAAAAACATATTGTGGACTTACGCTTAACATTTTATTAATTTACAGCAATGTCAACTGTGCATGTAAATAGCTAATATAAACATTCTGTGAAAATTTCATCTATATTCGGTATTTTTTTAAAGTGACACTAAAACCTAACTATTTTTTTGAAAATGGATTTTGCGTAAAATTCTCAGCTTTTCCTTAATTTTCTGGTCAGTTTTTTACTTTTGACAACCCAAAGTACCTTTTGAAGATGCTGTTGAAGAAAATTGATAAAAAAAATAAGATAAATTCAGACACACACAAAAAAATAATAATAATTTTAAGTAAAGTCAAGGTAATAAAAAACTTTTTAAAAAAATTAATGAAATAAGTAATATTGAAGTATAACAATATGCAAAATATTCAATTCAACATTAAGTATTAACTGTGGTAGGTATGATTAATATGAATAATTAATAAGGAATAAGTAATGAAGATAAGTAGTGGAAAACGGGGTACAATGAGACGCATATTGATAAGGGCGTAGTGATAATAGAGATCTCCCAAAAAAATACGTACAAATAGTTCAAACATTAAAACCAAATTTATAAAATATTAATTTATGAAAAAATATAGTACTGAAATTATTATTGTTATTATAAATTATATAAAACCATGAACTATTGACTTATTTTAGCATGTCCCATGTCTCACTGTCCATAATATAGGTAATTCTATATTTTTCGCTTAATAATTTCTGTTAAAATACTAGGAAAATGTAATAAGTATAATTGCTAAATTTGAGCTTTTACTTATAATATATTCATAAAAAATTATAATGGAAGGCTAGGCACCGTTATTTCACATAAAATAGGTAAATTTGGAGTTTAATTTAACTAATATATTCTAGTTTTGATTATAGCTGAGTAACTAACACTAAGTTGACACTAATATTCTAAACAAATCGAATTCTGCACCAAGTATAGCACTTCTACAGTACTTGGTATACATAATTTAATAATTTGTCGATTGATTTTGTTAATCAATTATGTTCTTGGAAAATATAATTTTACTCTACTAAAAAAATAATAGTGTAACTTTAAAGAAAATATAAATAATTACAAATATGGGTTAAAATATTACATATATAGTACAAATGGAAGGATTCATGAAGAGAATTTATAATGACAATATTATGTTACTGCACAGTTCACGGAGTCTTTCTTTCAAATTATGCCGTCTGCAAAATATTAATCTTTAGTAGGTACCTAAATTGATTGAGTATTCACATTTATCGAAAAGAGTATAAAAAAAAATAGTGGTGCGGGGCCACGCTCGAAACTAGGAAACGCTCTGAGTGTACGTATAGCCTTACTAGGTCGAGACGTCGAGGGACTGTCGTCTATAAAAAAAATAAAGTGGTACGGGTCCACGCTCAAAACGAAAAAAACGCTCTGAGTGTACGTATCGGCCGGTGTTGCTAGCTGCCGGATGGGTGACCACCTGGGAATTTTAGCAACAAATCCTTGCCACACATAAACACACTAATTTTAAAATATCACAGGTAAATATCTAAAAAGTATGATTGTGCTAGTCACAAACTTGTGCAAACGATATCGTCTTCTATTTTCCCTAACTGTCAAATGCTGAAAATCAATGAAATCAGAAATATTGCTACAAAAGAGAGACTGTAGTGATTTGATTTATAATTTTGTCTTAAATATAATTTTTTTGTTGAGAATCTGTGCTTTCAATATCAGAAGATAAAGGCAGAGCTGCACTTTTTTAATATAAGTAAAAATATATTTTTGCACACTGGGTGGCCAAAAGGATCACCCTCTAGTCAATGCTTCAATATGTCCAAAATAAAATTATTTGGATACGTTATAAAGTTGCTCCAAATCTCAAAAGTTTCCTAGTATTTTAAAAACCATAGCTAAAAAAAATGTTGTTTAAAAAAAGTATTACCTAACCAAGTGTGTCTTACAAGTGTCAAAAATATCAAACATTAGTTGAGCCGTTATCACTACAAATGTTAGTTTTAAATAATAATAATATCTCCAATATTAAAAATTATATTATGATCTGCTGAAATTGATACCCACTTGTAAGACGGAGACGATACATGCTGATAAATTATTAATATTTATTACTTTTGCAATTTATATCCAATCATACTTTCAAGTTGTTATCACAGTTAATGTACCAACCTCAGATCATATACTATGAATGGGCCCATATCACGATAATCTGTAGCACATATTAGTGACAATGGTCTCTGACTAAGATACATGTGTGAAGAGAAATCACACAAGTTTAATTATGTGACTTGATATAGATCAATAAAAATGTCAGAGACTCGTTGCTTATATGTGCTTAAAATTGTTTTCATTCATAGTATATGATCTAAGTATTAAGATGTCAGCAACCAACGGCTCAACTTTATAAAAAAACACTTAGGTTCGGCAACCAACTCAGGATCTTTTTATTCAAAGTGTCCTAATTAGTCATAATAAGGTTAGTTATGTAAACCTATAATTAGTTGAAGGTGTGTCATCACAGTGATGATGGACAACTATTATCATTGGTCATGAACTGCAGTGCATTGATCTTTCTCAACTAACTATCAAAGTATTCGATATTGTAAACATATGAATGAAAGAAAATATTTAAATATTATTCTTTCAGTGAGTTTAGGTTAGGTAAGGGTAGGGTGAAATATCATAACCTAACTATTTATAATAATATTTAATCACGTCCTTAATGCCGACCAGGTAGCGTTGTACCAGTATAATTAAAAACTTTAAATACCCTAACACCAACCTAATACCATAATAATTTCTAAACATTTTTTCTTACCCCTTAAAAAGTAATTGCCTGCGGGCTCCCACATTCCCCTTCATATTTTTTTTTTACTCAATTTAAATCTTGATATTTTTGTATACATATTTAAAAACATAAACAACATATGGTGCCTTCTACATTTTTTTCTAAACATTTTTTCCCACTCCTTTAGAATGATTTGCCAGCGGGCTCCAACGTTCCTCTTCCAAATTTTTTTTTATTAGTATAAATCTTGTAGGTATTTCTAAATCAAATTTTTAAACAATCTGCTACCATATACATTTTGTCTAAATTTTTTTTTCTTGGTCCTTAAAAATTATTTGCTCGTGGGCTCCCACGTTCCCCTTTAAATTTTTTTTTATGAATAAAATCCTGAAGCTTTTTCTAGACCAATTTTTTAAACATCAACAATCTGGTGTCATGTAAATTTTTTCTACATTTTTTTTCCTGCTCCTTAAAAATTATTTACATGTGGGCTACCACATTCCTTTTCAAGTTTTTTTTTAATTAATATCAATGTTGTAGGTATTTTCAAATCAAATTTTTAAACAACAACCTGGTGCCATATGAATTTTTTTTCCTGCCCCTAAAAAATTATTTGTCTGCGGGCTCCCACGTTCCTCTTCCAAATTTTTTTTATGAATTTAAATCATATAGACATAATTAAATCGATTTTTAAACATCAACAACATGGTGCCATATAAATTTTTTTCTAAATTTTTTTTCCTGCTCCTTAAAAAGTTATTGCTTTCGGGCTGCCACATCACTCTTCCAAATTTATTTTTATGATTTAAAATCCTGTAGATATTTCTCAACCAATTTTTTTAACATCTACAACCTGGTGCCATATAAATTTTATTCTAAATTTTTTTTCTCACCCCTTAAAAAGTAATTGCCTGCGGGCTCCATCGTTCCTCTTCCAAATTTTTTTTTATTTATATAAATCTTGTAGATATTTCTAAACCAAATTTTTAAACAACCTACTACCATATTATAACATTTACAACATGGCGCCATGTAATTTTTTTCTAAATTTTTTTTCTTGCTCCTTAAAATGTATTTGTCCGTGGGCTCCCACGTTCCTCTTACAATTTTTTTTTATGAATTTAAATCCTGAAGATATTTTTCTAGACCAGTTTTTTATACATCAACAATCTGGTGTATTTGAAAATATCTATAAATACTTTTTAAAAGTATCCTTTACAAGACTGGCCAAAACCTAAATTAGGTACTGAATGTTTCCTCCCAGATATTGCATTTGCACCAATATTGTTTACTGTTGATAATTATGCAGCTCATTTTAGAATACCTAAAATAAATAATACATTTTTTTCTCTAATTTTTCATTTTATTATTGTACGGCTCATGATTCTCTTATCACTGAGCTCTTCTGTATAGGAAAATCAATAATATTGTCTCACAGAAATTCACGTTGCGTAATGAGAAATTAAAAATTAAAAAGTATTTTGGTAGTGTTAACCACTCGATCTGTGGGTTGTCAACTAACTAACTGGTTTTTGAATTATAGCAAAATAAGAAAATCGCTACATGAGAAATAGAGTTGTAAAAATATGAACTTCAAACGCTCATAAAAATTGAATAAGACTTTCTTATAGACAATTTTTTTTGATAAAGGTAGAGAAACTTATGAAAAATCTTGTATTACATTTTTATATTTAAGATTTAAAAAGAAAAACTTTTATGAATTTCTTCCTCAAAATAATTGCATATTTTCGTTATTTTTACGTATTTTGTCAAAATTCGAACTTTAAATGATTTTATAAAAAAATTGTAACTATGTATTTTTAATATTTTTCAACTACTATTGTAACAATAGGATTAGGAGCTTTGTATTAAATTTTCAAACTTTTTTACACAACAAATAAAGTTTTATTGACATTTATAAAAAAAAAAAACTAAAAAAATTGGAAACTAATAATGCCCGTAAACATCTCAAAACAAGTCAAAATATTTTGTAAATTTGATCGTGTATAGAAAGTGCTAATATAAACAACCAGTGAAAATTGCATGTATCTACGGTCATTAGTTTTAGAGTTATACCAAAAACCAAAATCGATTTTGGGTAAAAATTCCCGTTTTTCCTTAATTTTTAGTTTGTTTTTCCTGGAGCTTTTGAAAACTATTGGGAATTTTAAAAAATGACCTCCTGAATGCACCAACTATATTCACTTTCCCATCAAACAAGATACTGAAGTTGAAAATCGAAACATTATTTCGACTACTTATGGTGTACTAGCCCAGTCAAATTAGACCAAAAATCGACAAAGTTCGGAACTAATTCCACGAAAGGTGGATTTTGATTTTTTTTTTTAGTTTCTACTTCACTTATAAACATACTAAAAGTCCTGACACCTACCCCTTGTGCGTAGCCCTTCACCTCTCTTCAAGGGTGGCGCGCCCCTTTCACTGTTTTCGCTTACAACTCGTCAGCTTTTCAACTTACAATAAAAATACCTATGACTAAAATTAAAGACAATAAAACTTACCATAAAATAATCTTACATTTAAAATATGTATGTTGCAATAAGTGTTATATTTTTAAAAAATATAAAAAATAAATTTTTTTATCTTTTTTTTATTATGTTTAAGCAAAAACCGTCAATAATACTCTAAAATGGCCTATGACAAAAGTTAACGAGCAGATAATTTTACGTAATAAAACGTTAAATCATTTTAATAACTTTAATTACCATAAGTAATAGTGTTTTTTAAATCAATAGTGACGATATAATTGAACAATTTGTTGACAATTACAAAATATAAGAATCAGAAATCTAATTACAATATACTAAAAAAAAAATTTCGAAAGCTGAATTTTGGTATATGAGTAGTTTATACCTTACTTATAAACATACTAGTCCTGACACCTACCATTTGTGCGTAGCCCTCCACTCCTCTTCAAAGGGAGGCACACCCCTTTCACTGTTTTCGCTTATAACTCGTCAGCTTTTCCAGTTACAATAAAAATACCTATGACCAATATTAAAGACCATACAATTTATAATAACAATACATTATTTTATTTTGCATACATATTTATAACATTGAAATAAAAAAAAAGTTAATTATGAAATAACTATTAATTACCTCTAATAATTTATAAAATAAATACAAAAATTGAAAACTATACTTTTATTTTTATTTCTTCAGAAGTTCAGACTATAAGCTATGAAGTTAAATTTAAAAAAATGGTGTTGGGTTGTGGGTCCTGAAACAAAATTAATTAATATACTTAATATTTTCATGTTTAATTATTTATATTATATTATGTATTGAATTATTAAAATCATACTGTACCTTATTAATTAAATTAAGCTGGTCTATTTTTTTATTGTCGGTGTGTTGGTTTCTTCTTTTTGATTCTCAATTAAATATATTTCGTCGATATTGTCCTCAAAAGTGTCCTCTTCTTCATCATCTGTGATCGGTTGCTGATTTAAACACGAACCTCCGTGACAATGCTTGCATATAACTGAACATAGCAATCCTGCGCTTTTCGACAACTACAATTTTGTTCACATATTTTTGTGCAGGCACAACTAATCACTTTTAAAAGAGTATCCGGTGCTCGTGACTTTTTCGTGAAAACTGGATTTAGTCCACCATTATCTTCTTTCCAGCCCCAATTCTGTGGATTTAATTTATTACCACGCCACAACTGTATTTGCAAATAAACGCTATGTAAATGTTCTCGTGCCGCATCTACAGTAGGTGGAAGTCTAGCTAGTTGAACTTGTTTTTTGTTGGAAGCTGTGGTTTTGTGAAAAATATCATGTCTTAATTTATTTAAAGATGTTATGTGGGCTGGAGCTTTATATCATGTTAAAAGATATTTTTCTCCGGCACGTTCAATTTCATTGGGCGATGAAGATTCATTAAATATTAATAATGAATCGTGTAATTCCGGGTTAGGTTAGGAAACAAAAAAATTAAAAAAACACACATCATTGTAAAATCAATATACAATCATCGCTCCACTCAGAATCTACAATGTAGAAAACAATGTATGCAGCATCAGGTTTTCGATATCTACATAATTGTTTTAGAAATACCTATAAGATAAAAATTGATAAAAAAAATTCTTGAAGGGGAACGTTGGAGTAAAGAGTCAAATACTTTTTAAGGAGTGAGAAAAAAAATTAATATGGCACCAGGTTGTTCATTTTTACCAATTCTATACAAGAAAATCATTAATATTTAAATTGATAAAAAAAATTCTTGAAGGGGAACGTTGGAGCCCGCAGACAAATAGTTTTTAAGGAGTGAGAGAAAAAATTTAATATGGCACTATACGAGTATATAAGTTTATTATTTATAAATGCGCAAATGTTAGGATAGACGCAGTCAACCGTTCCGTGAACATTTTTCTTAAATGTACATAGTTGTACGTCCTTAATCCGTATGATATAATAGATATTAGGTGAAAAATAGAAATTAAGTATGTTCCACTAAATTAATAGTTATTTATAAGTTATAACACTTATAACCAGTGGCGTATTTATGGGAGGGGTGCTGGGGGGTTTCCACCCCCCCCCCCCCAAAGAATTATTGAATGCGTCTGGAGACCTTAAATTTTAAATATATCAATAATATAATAATAATTATAGTAAATTATAATAATAAAGAAAAAAAAATGTAACATTTAATTGAGTGTTCAATTTTATTTATTTATTATTATATAAAACTATTTAGTTTAAAACTTTTATTAAAACCAGTGTACAATAATATTAGGGTTTTCAGCTATGAAAAGTTGAAATACGGGCAAATTATAAAGAAAAAATATTACTAAATACTAATCATTTTTATTATTATTAGGCCCGGATCACACTATGTATTTTATCGGTTGTATAATTCTAAAATAACTATAGTTAATATAAAAATAGGTTGAATTGAGTTTAAGTATTTTATACCTTCTAATTTATAAATTATTTCATTATGATATGACACCCCCCCTAAAAAAAAAATTGTAAATACGCCACTGCTTATAACGTTGGATTTGGAAAAACGATTTTGGCGTTTGTACTATTCGATCTCGCGTATTTTATACATTTCAAACTCGGAACTAAAATATTCGTCTACAACACTTGGATAACACATTTTTAGTGACATTACATATTTAATTTAACTTTAAAAAGTAAATTTGAGAACCAAATAAATATAAAACAAACTTTCATTCAAACATCGATTCTTTCGGCATTCGTCGGAATCCGTGACGTGTGCACTGCTATACCTACGACTTCACTCTGAAAACATTCCAGATATATATCTGAAAATATTGTGATTTGTGAAAAATAAAACGATATGAAACGCAGTATATATTTGTTCATGCCAGTTTCGCTTATGAACATTTTACAATTTTTAATTAACTGTAACTTCCGCAACGACTTTGACAATTGTCATAGAATATAAATGATAAATATTATATTATACGTCCATATGATGAATCCATAGATATAATATAATGCAACTTTTTATATCAAAGAGTTCCGTGTTGAGGAACAATTTGATAGTATAATACTATAACTTAGGTCTCTAAAAATATTACAATATATCAATACACAACGATGAATTATCTATAAATAAAGAGGTTGTACAATTTCTATTATTTTATTTAAATTTAGCATCCCTGCACATTATATCCCTCTGCGCATAAGACGAAAATAGTATTTGATTTTAAATACAGATTATTTAACTAGTTTATTGTAACTTGTATTTGTTATTTGATATTTGAATAGGCACTATCAAATACTTTTAAGTAATTGGCACTAGGCAGTAGTTGTAACTTGTATTTAGTAATACCTATGATTTCACTACTCAGTGGAGCCCCTGGGCCCGATCGATCACTGGAGATTTGTGATATTATGTGATCTAGACATCTAGGTCCATAAGTATCCACTATGACAGCGCTAGTAATGCTAGAAGGCGAAATACCCCGTACTCCGCCTATTCTATAACATTTCGTAGTCAACCTCTTCCCCCCCCCCCATCCTTGTCGTGTCCAGTCCTGTATATTATCTTAGTCCGTGCTCTATATTATAATCACGGTATATTATACCGTGATTATAAATAATGTTCATAGCACAGAATATTACTCTATGGTTCATAGGTGCAATTTATGTGTTATGTCCGTCCGTATTTTTTATTATCTATGTCCGCTAGAAAGCAGTGGTGTCGATTTACTTAGGTCATAGAACATTCATTGCTCACGTCGATATTAAAGTATTATAATTCAGTATAATATGGTAATACCCAATAGGACATAGGTATTATAAAATAATATGTATTACTATTAATTAGTTAAATACATTAAACCTCAGTACACATCGTCGTCCTATCGAAAATAATTTTATACTTTATACAATATTCACATTGTGGAAAATAAATAAATAATGAAGTTATAAATTTTAACTCTTTTTACTTATGTAGTAGGGAATTATTATTATAATTATTAATTGGGAAGATGGAGTTTAGGATCGTGATTATTGGAGAATGGTGACGGTGGCGGCCAAAATTCTTAAAGAATTATAAAGCCAAGAGAAGAAGAAGTAGGTAGGTTAGTAAGGTTAGTAACCTATACTGTTAAAAAAATAGAACTTTTCAATCCAAATGTTTATACAAAATTATAGTCTATTATAGGCTATTTCAGGCACAGGAAGATTAATAATTATAATAATATTTATCTTAAAGGCCTAAAACGAGTGTTTAGGCACAACTGTACGAAGAAATATAAGAGACATGACTACATGAGTAATATTACATTTTTTTTAGTGAAGCACAACAGCAAAGCAAAACAAGTCTTTTGAAATTTAAAAAGCGGCTATTAATTAATTAATATCACACCATATAGTATTTACCAAATTTGATACTGCAGGAGCTTTTGCCTCTCACACAATATCGATGGTATAGGGATATTTGACCGTGGTATTGTGCATAGTTTTAACATTTTGTATAGGTATTCTGTGGTTTTAATATTGCACTGTGTTAATAATATGGTTGTATGCTTTTTTCCGGTACCTAGTATATTTTAAGAATTTCTACGGTCTATGCATAGATAATAAACAAATATAGATATGCCACAGCCCATGGCTATGCTAATCTCAAGAGATGAGGATGTGTTTCTGGAGGGGTTGAAAGGGGAGAAAAATTGAGGTGAATTTATCTTCTTATACTATCTTTAACTACCTAACTATCTTTCTAATTACTAACTATCTATATCCTTTATTAACTATTGGTCTGTCGTCTGTGACAATATGGTCCCCCATTTTAAGTTCCGGAATCTTACAGTCCGTAAAAATACTTTCTGGCATTATACAAGCGTTCAACTCAACGTGAATAACATATTAAAAAAAAATGCTTTATTTTGTCGATTTGTGTCGATATAGTGTGAAAATATTTAGGCGGCTTCAGGCGATCCAGGGTGGCTTAGCCCACTTTATTGCACCACTAGGGCTTCGTGTAGAGTTTTCATTTAAATAATTGTGTAGATACCTATTGCGCAGGTGGCAGATACTTTTATTGAATCTATAATTGAAATTCCGTACGTGTTCTCAATGGTTGTGTTAAATTTGTTAAAACTAACGAAAGGAAATTATGTGTATGGTAGCCATTGGTGAATATTGGGTTTGGTTTATTAACTTATTGTAAAAAATGATATTTAAAAAAGAAATTGAGTCGTACGTTTAAAAATGTATAAAAATGATTAATGATAAACACAGAATACCTATGTGTTAAGTAACTGAGGTCTTAGGACTATACACCTAGTTCAATAAAAATATGTCAAATCCAGTTCAGAAATCAAAAGCATTCGATTATCAATATACTGCAGAAATATAAATTATATATTTTTCTAACTATACATTTAGGCTATTAGGCATGATTATCTGGGTTTTATAATTGATAAAAAGGTAAGCTCCGGCGCTCCGCATTAACAGCAAATCACTAAACAATGAAATTTCGATGTTATTCATGATTCTGTTCTTAATATTATAATATACTTCTACAGTTCTACATGTATTGACAAAATTTTTTTGTGTCAATAATTAAGAATCTTTTGACCAAATTTGGTGAGATACTGTGAATTGCGATGCTAGTCATCTCGTCGGAGGAATGCGCTTCTGTACAGTAAGCCGCAGTTGTCACACTTTGCATATGAATTATAAATTACTTTTTGATAAATGGTTGTACAATGACTACTTTTTTCGTTTTTTTTAAAACATTTTTTACACCTCTTAATTCTTATGCACACATTATGTGACACGTCACACGTAATATAATAATATACACTCTTGAGCTGTGGGACTTCATCCCGCACATGTTCATTTTCCAACTATTATCATACACAGTATGTGTATTACACACATATGACACTACGATACCAAAACGGGCTAAACGCTATTCGCCTATTCATCTTTACGCGGGTCAGTTTAAATATTTTTAAAAATTCATTGAGCATCTATAGAAAATTATAACTTAGGTAACGAGCAGAGGAATGTTTCATGTTTCTACGGTTAATACTTTTTATAATACCTATATTTTATAATACCTATAATCTTGTTTGAAAAGAAGTCGTTATTTTATGCGGCATGAATAATATCCAATTTCGTAAAAATTGAAACTTCAGGCGCTCATCATAATACCTATACTATGAAATATTGTGCATATAAATATAAAATAATATGATCGAAATATATTCTAACACGAACCACGATAGATCTGCGAAAATTATAGAAGATTAGTGAATACTCTCCAAAAATATTCAAAATAATGAATATTTTTTCTACCTGACAAAAAAAAACGTCTCTGTTATGGTTACAAAATCTTAGACTCTTAGCACCCCATGACCCCATAACGCATTTCATCTATATAAATTATATAGTACCTAGGCAGTACCAAAATGTGTACACTGGAACACTTCTATTATATTATATTCAACGCAATGTACTACCTATGTGTTTTGTTGTAATTTTTCGGTTTCTCATAGGTACATAATACATATATAGAATTATCAACAAACGTTTTATCTTATATATTTAAGTAGATATTTAACAGTATTTACGACCCCAGACGTGATACCATATTAGTAATACCATTAATAATTTTTGCACGCTGCAGATAGGGAATAATTATTTCAGGCAAACATTTTATTAATAAATATAATAAAATAACCTCGCCTTACATGAATTATGACCGTGCGTGAGCTGTAGTGTAACTTCTGTAAACACATTGAATAATTGAGATAAAACTTTAGATACGAAGGTACTTAGTTTTCTTATCTTTTAAGTAAAAAGTATGATAATAAGTATGTTAATATACCTATTATAAACTTGTGCCAAAAAGTGCACGTTATTAATATGTTTTTGGTGATTAAATTAAAATAATTTATTGATCGGATTAAAACCTCTTTTGGACGTAGGTAATAATTGAGTACAACGTTATCTACGTTAGAATAAGGTAATTTTATACGATTCTGGCCGTAATATTTATAATAACATAATATTAAAGTCACATCGTTAGCCAAAAGACAAAAACAATGTGTAGCAGTGTTTGTAGGTATATACACTTAAAAAAAGCTGAGCTGTTATTGTACAGCACAATGGCTTGTTTAGTGGGAAGGAATGGAGGATAGATACATCCGCCCTCCTGATGTGATGCCTTGGTTTTTTATGTATTTATAAATATTGTATCTATATAATAAATAATAATAGACAACATTGATAAATTAACATTAAATAACATACAAATTAATATTACTGTTCTTTCAAAAATAGTTAATTATCTGCCTAAAATGTTTTGAACAACTTTAATCGACCTCCTTGCTTGGTCGAGTTAATGATATAAGAAACTGATGCACTACCTATTATATCTTATTTACATATTGTATTTTCGTAGATTATGTGTTATTTACTTTCATAATGTGTAAACTAATACCTACCTACTAACTGGCTGCTTAGTACTAATTATTAGTAATTATATTGGTATTTTTCATTTAGTATGTATCTTCTTAAGTTAAAAGTTAAAACACATAATATACCTACCTACAACTGCTACAAGTAAATCGAACTTATAGTAAAGTGTAATAGTATCTATAACATAGTAAGTGGTCAACTTACTATTTACCCGTAATTCGATATCTCGAAAATCATATTAATTTTTATTTGCATGTATATCATAGACATAAATTCTAAAAACTTAGTTTATTGGTCAACTTTAAGGTATAAACATAATATTATTATACCTAGTCCTATTTCCGGGATTTCACACATATCATATTTTAGTCTTTACTCTTCAATGTCTATACTCTATAGTCTATATTTAATACTATAATTAAAATATTATTATTAATACCGGTGTATGTACAATTATTTATTCGTTCTTAAAATTTGGTAATTATTTGGAAGGTCTCATTTAATATCTGTTAAAATTAAGATAATGTAATAAAATACAATTTGGATATTTCGACTGAGTGATTAGGTACTATTTTTGTACTTTCGTGAGAGTACTTAAGAGGACGCCGCACCCGCATGTGTTGTCTCCGTCTTACACACGTACGATATACCAACTTTCCGTTCGCTAGTTTCAATAAGGTGCTGTCAGTTTTGATATTAGAGTGAATTGACCTGTTATCAAACTCTGAAGTAATAACATTATCTGTGTTCTCTCGTTGGTTTTTTACGATATTTCAATTTTTAATTGAGATATGGGTATGTAAAGTATTAATATTTTAAAATGCTCATAACTTACGTAAAAATTAAAATATCGTAAAAAACCAACGAAAGAACACAGATAATGTTATTACTTCAAAGTTTCATAATAGGTTAATTCATTCTAATATCAAAACTGACAGCACCTTATTGAAACTAGAGAACGGAAAGTTGGTATGTCGTACGTGTGTAAGACGGAGACAACAAATGCGGGTGCGGCGTCCTCTCAACTAAATGTCTAAATATATCTGTATAATATATATATTATACCAGGTGATCCATTTTAGTGTATAGTGATTCCACTTAAATAGATAACCTAGCTGGTAATTCTATACAGGTATATAGACTTTGGATATAGAAAGGTTAAATATTTTCAATTTAAATATTATAAAGTTATATTCACTTTCACATATTTTAATATTCAGCATTTTAAACAGTGCTTCGATTGAAAAAAATTAGAAGGGGGATGCAAAAATATAGTAACCCAAGTATTTAAATTTCTCATTGATTAAGATATAATATAATTAAAAATGGGTAAGCTAAACGATTTTTAAAAAAGAAATGGTACTGCGCCCCCCGCATCCTCCGCCAATTCATGTACTGATTTTAAATATGTGTAATGTGAAACGTCAATAGGTATAGTTATGTTGCAACATTCTGTTTTTATTATTTGATGGACTTAGACCACTTATTTTAACAATTAACTATTCAACAATTAACACCCGATTGAATGTATAGAAAACGTAAATATTTCTATGTGTGTATACACGCATTTTGACTGTAAAATAAACAACTTGAAAGAAAATGAATAATGATGGCCATGATGGCTATTACACTCGGCTTTTCGGGTATAGAAGTATAGAACTATAATTTATAGTTTTAGAGTCAACACTCATCGTATATCTATAGAATACGATTGAGTAAAAATTCTATTTTGATCTTATAAGTCATAATGATGATGAAGATGTGCAATAATCAGTGAGTTGCACTTAAACGTATTTACGTATAAAACATAACATGCACCGCGTGGTTGTTCTCGGTGTAGTGGTGTTATTTTTTTTTATAATTTCTGTATTCCACAATATTGTTTGTATACAGTATACATGTTTGTGTAAGATATATATACTGTATATATAGACTAACGTGGGAGTGAGCTCTTTGTCCCTTTGTCCCCACAGGCGACATAACCCTGATAAAGCTACAGCTGATTATTACTATTCAGTGACCCCGCACGTTAACTATTATAATTACTGTAGCAAAATAATATATAGACCGAAAACTATAATATGCTCGAATTCTAATGGTGCAAACTGAAAGTAAACTCAATTTCAATTACAAGTGTATAAGTGTATAACCATAGAAATAATAATGCAATGTATTATAGTTAGGCATAGTATAAGGTATGAGATTATTAAAATAGGATTATTTCTTATAGTTTATGGTAGTTAGGTATATCATAGACGAATTACGACGAAGAGAGACAAATCATCGTAAATAAATAACCTAAGTATAATTTATTAGTTTATTATCTATACAATTGATGCATACTTTGTAATTTTGTATATATATTCCAACATGACACGCATGATGGCAGCGTGTGGCGTAAATAAGTGGCTTAAGTAAGTGCAAACTAAAACAAGTAAGACGTGCGCCAACTAGATGTGTAAACTGAAATTCACTCGCCGTTTCCAAACGAGTCGTAGATTAGTGGCCAAATAATTTGCGTGCTTCTTGCGGACGGTCTGAATTTTTGGCAGTGTGACGGTGTACCTACTACCTATATAGGTATATTCATGAAGTTCAAGGTCCATCTAAAGAATATAATAACGACGATAAAAAAAATAATAGAATTCTAATTTCGATTTCCTGTACCTACCTATGCACATTGCACATGATTTATCGTAAAAAGTGAAGGGCTTATCGTTTATCCGATTGTGGGGCGACAAGAGATTGTTTTGCGTATTTACATAATAATTATTTTTTTTCAACGAATCACCTTTACGACTTGATGTACAATATAATATTAAACAGATAAAAAGCATCTTATCTAAATCGTTAGATATTGTTGTATTTGTTATTGAAATAATTAAAATAATTTTGTTCTAGTATAAATATGTGTAATTACGTATATAGCTTACTAAATTTGTTAAACGTCGGTATATTTAATTTAATGAAAATTAAATCTGAACGTTTTTGTAGATAATCTCAGTTAGGTTCACTTTTTTCGGTTTAATAAAAGAATATCTTTTTATTTATTCGTATAGTCAGTAGAAAAATGAATCTGTAAAAATTAATAAACTATAAAGGAGACATCCGGCCCTAACGTGTTGAATATACTGAGACAATAACAAGGTTATTTTTTCAATTTTACAAAGTTACAATATGTACCTATAATCTATATTATAGTGTTTTCTGTGTATACTATAAATAAATTAGAATTTGTAGGATCAATAATGGTTTTCTTTTTTGTTTATGTAAAATTTATCTTTACTGTATGTTACCTTTATGATTATTTTAAAATATTATGTTTAGTTAATAACTTACTATAAATTAGTTATGTATTTAATTATTTAAATCACACTATGTAAACTAGGATACTTTACATTTCCTCCACAAGCTTCTGGTGACAAACCATTTTTTGTATTTATTTAAATTTTCTGTCCTTGAGACAAATTTCAATTTTTTTTATTATAGTATTATTTTAACAAATCTGTAATCGTACTATAAAAAAAAATAATGACAGTAAATGTAAATCTATCATCTATATAATATCTAACATAGGATTTAATTTGAGCTCAGCAGAACCAGTTTGTGTTGCCGGCTTTAATATTTTCAAACTTTTGGTATGTACATTATTTATGTTTATAAGATATTTATTTCATTTTTACGTGAGTTGTGAGCATTTTTAAATTGTAATATAGGTACCAATATTATACATATTATCGGAGATAGTCTATCGCGTATAAGTATCATTAAAATGAAAAGAAATAATAGTAGTATTTTAAATTTTTTCTCGAAAAAAAAATGTGTCGATTCTACTTCTACTATTTTCTAGGACCGTCTTAATGGACTAACATTGTTGGCCATGCATAAAGATGTGTCTGTTGATTCAGAAAATGTTCTTGACATTATATCCGAAAAATTGAGAAAAATCAATATTTTAATTTGAATTAAATAAAAAGTAAAATAAAATATCCTATAAATATTCTATAAATTGACTAGTTACAGAAGTAGTTAGTTGTGTAATACGGTAAAGAGAATGGATAGAGATCATGGACTGAGAGTTGAAAGTTGAAAGTATTTTAAGTATTGTGTTTTGAAATTCAAGTAAATTTTAAGAACCCCTCCCCCCCATAGAAAATTCCTGAGAACGCCACTGCAACCACCCATTTATACAATATTATATTTAATGTGTACCTATTGGCTATTTATATGATATACCTACCTGTTCAAAATAAGAAGCCACCGGTTTTTAAACGTAAATCTGGTAGCTTCTTATTTTGAACGGGGTATAAGTAATAGCTAGAGAGCGGATGTTTATGCACTTATCATATTTTTAATAACATCTAAATTAATGCGGAGTAAGATAAAAATTTGTTTCATCACCTAAAGAATTTAAATTTACCAATTTAATTTTGCATATTTGTTCAATTTTTACTTGATTGATCATATTTTTATATTCATCATGTTGTTAGTGCATATTTCAGATTTTTCTACTAATAACTAATAATGCATAGAACTATCGAAGCATGCACAAATCACGAGCTTATTTAAATACATAAATCATTAGGCACCCATATTGAGTAATTTCTATTAATTATAATTATTTAGTTAGTACAACTGCAGCTGCTGTCGTATTGTACCGCGCCCGTTAGGCACCTGTGTAAAATAATATTATTATATGATACGAAATCGCTGCAACAATTAATATTCTCATTTCATTGCCATTCCCCGTCGTCGTTAATACAGACGCTAATGAGAAGCGTATTATAAAATCTAAAAGATATTGCACACATCGAATCCCCCGTCGAGGTCGGCGTATTTCGACGACAGATCCCGAGTGGGACGCGGATGAGTGTGGGGCGAGGGACGATTGCGGGTGAAGCGGATCGTCGGCTCGCGGTTGCAGCAACCTAGGTTAACGCGGTACGCAGTGCGCGCGCGTTCGACCGGCGTGACCGAAAAACGAAACCGCTCGTCGAATGCGTTTATTGCATTTATGGTAAAACAAAAGACTCGATGTCATCGGCATTCCGGGTAAAGTGTAACTGTACAACATCCGATATCGTCAGTACGTGACGTCGTGACGAATCCGCACTTTCGACTTGTGATTGTTATTACAAATTATTATTTATGATAAGGTCGAACACGCGCCACGCGCTCCGAGCACTGCACATATTTGTTTTACGCGGAAATGTACCTCAAAACAACAACAACGATACAATATAATATGCGTTCGTCGATCGGATCCTCGCGAATCCAATCCGCATTTTTGACGCGTGCTCGTATGGAAATTTGAATTGAACAATAATTGCAAGGAGTAACAGAAAATATATCTTAATAATATTGTATTTGTATGATCCGCGATTGAAATATAAAATTGTTGTATGTATTTTTGTATTATTAATTATTATATTATAGCACGATTAGCACGTAGTTCGGCAGAAAGCGAACCGACCAAGAGGCGCGTGGGATGTGACGACGTCATCTTGGAGGAGACGGTTTTTGAGGAGTTCGTGGGCGGGCAAGTGACATTTTTATTTCCACGGCTAAATATTTTCGGTTTTTGATAACGTCGCGGCGGCGCGGCGCATACCCATTATAGAACCGACCGGTTTTCTTACCGTTTCGCACGCGCACAATCATGGGTTGCATATTCTTACTCTATGGTTGCATAACTATAAAATAAAACGATATCATCAGCTGCTGTAGATCTCGTCATCTCGACGATCGTGATGCGGCCACAGATGGACCACGCAGTTAAATTAAAGAGGTAGATAGATAATAAAGAATTCTTTATTATCAACGACCTACCTACCCAGTAAAATAAGAAAAATCGTTTGCGATAACATTATTTCGTCGTTGTCGTTGTCACAATAACATATTTTTTTATTATTCCTTTCGTTATTTATATTGTACGGTCTTCGTTACCTTGAAATAACGTTCGCGTCGGAAATCACCGCCGCCGCCGCACTCTCACTCCGTCGGTCCCGCCCGCGAACACCCGTTTGCCGTTACCGTTTACGCGTTCGTCGCAGGTACCAGGCGGCGGGCGCCGGGCAGTGCGACGCGCGACAACTGCGATACAACACGCGTCGTCCGCTCACTGTCGTTTCCGCAGACACGATCTCGTCCGCCCGATGCCAGACTCGTCGTAGATCCGGACGTGAGTAAAAAAGTGTTTTCGTCGGCCCGACCGACAACGGGTTTTCTCGTTGGCCCGTATTCGCCATGCTCCACCTTAAACGCGACCGATATCGAACGATTCGTGTTCGACGACCGCTGTAGTAAATACTGACCACTGAGTAGGTACCTACCTGCCTATATTTCTATCTTCCGATCCCCGGGCTCTTCCTGGTCACGTTAATTTTTCTCCGTATTCGTCGATTATTTTGGTTTTGATCTCGAAATTCAACAGGTTATCCACCTACGTCCTACAAGATATATATTATAATATATCCTACTCAGGACGCGCGAGACGAGTTCTCACAGGATCGCTCGGACGGGTAATGTTTACGATCATTATTCACCGCACGTTCCGCGCCTAATATAATACCTGCTGTCGCTGCGCTATGCCTATCGCTCGATAAACATGTTCGCGTCCAAACAATCAACATTAAAAAATTACACGTACGTTTTGTCGTAATGTATTCAAATCGTCGCGTCGAGTAATTTTTATGCCAGTATGCCACTATAAACATTATTGATAATGACCGTTGACCGCAAGTACCAAAAAAAAAAAAAAAAAATCTTGTTTGATCTGTAGATCTGTTGATAAACGTTCTACAAAACATGTGAACTAATCTCAGTAATCTCACCTATTAACCTATCCGTATTTATATACCTTATAATATATAATGTATATCTGATATTATCATTTCGGTAGGTCAATTTTTTTCCCTCCTGCTACTTTCCTTCACAGTTTTCATTTGCCGATTAGCTAGTAGTGATTTACAAATAAAATTATTTCAACACTCATAAATCACCATACATAGGTAGTTACCATACTATTATGTTTTCAGACTATTTGTTTTTCTAAATTCCTTGATCATACGCTTAAAGCTATGGATATGCTTCTATTTTAAACTGCTTAATGGATTTTGAACCATAGGTACCCTAGTTTCAGGTTTTTTCTTTAAGTAAATTTGAATTGTTATTTCGTGAATAAAAATGTTCAATGAGTAATTTTCCTATTGTTTGAATTTTTTAATATCATTAACGATAATTGACTTTACATTTAATATCTGTTTGTAGAATAGATACCAACGTGGAGGAAAGCAATGCACTATTGGTCAAGGTGGAGCGAAATAGCTCTAGCCATTACGACCAACCTGACTCTGGGTTATATGGCCACAACAGTAACAGTTTTGAGGATATTGAGAACGGTAACATTACAGCAGTCCCTTTCATGGATGAGACAACTTCATTATCCCAAAATGCTATACTAATACCATTAACCGGAACAACTCCCCCTCAACATCATGATGAACCATTCAGTACAAATGCCTGTAAGTATCTATAATATAGGTTAGGTATTATATTATAATATTATCTATTTGGCATAGATATTAGTTCACTATTTGTTTCATTTCATTATTTGTACTGGGTACATATTATATTACATTGTTTTTTAATAAATTGTATATCTACCTATTTCTTGATATAAAGCATTCATATTAATAATAATTGATTTTTGTTTTTAGATAAAACACTCAAAAGAGGCATTTCACATGCTACTGACAATGTGAACATTGTTTCCCAAGCAAGATCAGAATTTATATTTATCGACAACACTGAAGATGAACTACATATTGTGGAAACTCCAGTTTATACTTTTATTTTACCCGATTTATTACAACTTGAAGGTAAATTTTAACCACAGTTATTTATTTGCTAATATAATATTGTACAAAGAAACTTATTTATCAACTGCTCTTTTTAAATAATATTATTATATAGTCAATATGTTGCTCTATTATTGTTTAGAAAAATTTAGAATGTTCATTGAAAAAGACTTGATAGCAGTAGCAATGCAAAGTTCTCTCGAACAGGCTTCAAGACTGAATTGGTGGACAGGATTTTGTCAAAGGCTTTGGCCACTTTCAACATCGGGGGATGGCAACTGTCTTTTGCATGCTGCTTCGTTGGGTGAGCTGAAATACTTAATACACGGATTATTTAGGATTTTGAACATTTATTGACTTTATCAATATAATCAATAGTTAAATAAATAAAATAATAATTAGACAAACAAATATATTTATTGTAATAATACTTTTGTTATATTTTTCTGGAAGTGTAATATAGTTCTACAAATGTTCAATAGTATAAACCTTAGTAACTAAATAAATTACAAAAATTGTCCCCAAACCAATATATTCACATTTTAATTTGAGAAAATTTATTTATACTTACACATTATAATACTTATATATATATATATATATATATTATTTCTATAGGTATTTGGGGTTTCCATGATCGGTTATTAAATTTGAGGCGTGCTTTGCACTCATTCCTCAGCAACGGTCCAGCTCGACATTCACTCTGGCGGCGTTGGCAGCGACAACAAACTATTATGAATTCATTATTTGGTCTCGTTTATACAGAACAAGAATGGCGCCGAGAATGGAATGCAATTGTTAATATGGCTTCCACCGTTCCTCGTATGCGGAAACAGAGTGCATCAAGGTTTGTTTGTCTGTTTGTTTGTTTATTTTTACCATAGCTTGATGTATTTTTTTTACCAAAACAGTGGAAATGCAGATACAGAAGGATACATTTATGAGAGCCTTGAAGAAATTCATGTTTATGCTTTAGCACATGTATTAAAAAGACCTATTATTGTCATAGCAGATACTATTCTCAAGGTGTTTATTTTTTTTTTAGTTTTAATATATTAGTTATTAGGGTGATTGAAAAAACAATATGTTGAATTGGTTTTAAATCAATTTGATCTACAGGATATGAACGGTGAAGCCTTGGCTCCTATACAGTTTGGAGGTATTTACTTGCCCCTGGAATGTTACCCGTGTGATTGTCATCGTTCTCCTTTGTTATTGGCATATGATGGAGGGCATTTTTCAGCTTTGGTTGCTATGGAAACACCAAATTCAACTCTTTCTTGTATGTATTTTATCATTATCAAACCTTAGGTATATTATGGTTGGTTATAGATTAAATCTTTGAATTCAGGTGCTATACCTTTGGTGGATTCAAATGGTGAACTCTTACCGATACAGTTTCCTGTTGATCCTGGTGAAAATGATCATCCTCCTGATAAGAATCAAGAACTGTCGTTTACAGATTCATTGTCATTATTGAACAGTTACTTAGACATTGTGAAACTCGACCCTCAAGTATTTATAATGATTAGCATTAGTAATTGTATTTGAATAATGTAAAATGTATTGTTTGTTATAGGGTAACAATGACACTACAGGGAAAAATGGTCTCTTTGGTAGTCTGGGACGTTCGGTAGGGAATAAATTGAAATCAAAACTGTCTAGAACGAATTCAGTGAAAAATCTATCAGCAATAACACCTCAAGCTAAGTATACGTATTGTGCCCTGATTAACTCAGACAAAAAACATGAATATCATGATGTGATGATTAAAAATTATTTGAGAACAGCAGCTGAACGTTTTGAGCATTCACCTTACGTGAGTTAGAATTATCTTATTAATAAGTATATTTTAGGACACTATTCAGAGTATAACAGGGGGAGGGAGGAAGAGGGATTGCCCCAGGTTGACAATTTTAGTGTGATTTGAGGAGTGGCAGATTTTCAGAAAATCAAATAAACCTTCATTATACATTCTTCGTTTTGCATTTCATATTCAATTGTTAAAATAATACAAAATTAATTTAACTATATTAATAATATTAATACCAATAACATAATTTATCAACACTTCAAGAAGAATGCTGAGTGCCTGTGTTGTTTGTAGCTTTTAGTTTGTGACCCAATCACAAAGAAGTTGTATGTGATCTAATAATAATACAATTGTTACATAATTTGAATAGTTTATTCTTAACTTTTAATATAAATTAGTAAAATATTTGATTATATTTTACAATAGCCCATAGTTAATTACACTTAACAAATATTGTGCTGTTGTTATAGAGTTGTTTTGAATGTTTTAGGCGGATACGACACCTCGTTATGGAGCTGGTAAATCTCGCTTTTACACTGAAGCCGATTCTGAGTCGCACGTCAAAGTCGGCTTGATGACTCCTGTCAAGGCTGTCACAAATGAAGACCCCACAATGTACCTGTCAAAATCCACATTCTATGACACTGGTTCGCAAGTGGATAAGTGTCGTACAGAAGACTGTGAGTTCTTCGGGTCGTCTGTGACTAAACATCTCTGTTCAAAATGTTACCAACTATATCAGCAGCAAAAAAAGGAATCTGTTTGAAACAATAGAAACATTACACATTGATTTCATCTCAACGTAACACATTTATACACACACCAACAACACATACACAATTAGTGTTTTATTAATTTTAAAAAGTTTGTGACTAACGCGTACATATCTAAGTATATGTACAACACACGTCCATACGTCGCAACATCACTAAATAAATAAATAAAAACGCCGTTTACCAATATTAATTATCACTTGTTCATATTGCATATTCATACATTTTATTTAATGTTTTTATTTATATGTATTGTGTAGCTCGATACATATGCTTGGAGCCTTTTTTCAGTTGTTGAAAAATATATATATATTTTTTTTTAAACTGTGATTAAGAATTTTTTTTCTTTTCTAACTAGTCCTGAAAAATACAAAATTAATAATATTAATTAGAGTGTAGGTATATACATTTAATTTAAGTTTAAAGCAAATTGAAACATTTACTATAATCTGCTGAGTTATTAGTCACAGCTATTAGTTGTATTATCATTTTCATGCTTATTACATTGTTAAGGTTCATTTTTCCTAAACAATTTCTGGTTAATTTTTAATAATTATATTTTTGCATTATCATAATAATTATAATTTAGAAACATTATTAAAAAAAAACCTAATAAGCACTAACGGTAAAATAAAAGCATGTTAATATATTGATTTTGTTAACAGACTACGCGTTAAATATTGTGAGATTTTAAATTGCTCGAAATGTTTTATGATCGAGTATCGTACTTGTTTTAACAAAATGAATTTATTGTTCATTTAAAAATTTTTTATCTGTCGTATCATTGTGAATTTGTATATGTACATTTATTTATTTATTTATTTATTTATTTATTTATGTTATTGATTTTTGTTGTTCATTTTTACACATTACAGAAGAATAACATTGTATGTACTGGTAAATTATTGTTTTTTACACCTGTTATAACTACGTTTGTACATGTTTATATGTCTATGGTTATATTATGTCGTTAAGAAAACGTAAAATATATTAATTGTGATTGTTTTAGAATAACCTACCGTGCAGATCTTTTAAAATTATTGATTAAAATTTTTATGTTAACTGAGTTGTTAGTGTATATGATATCAATAATTGACTAATACATCTTATCACATGTTTGTATTTTGTAAGACAGAAAATTAATAAGTGCATAAGAAAAAAATACACCTAATTTTATTCTAAAAATTGTGTTTTTCATTGTTACCCATTACCGATTAGAGTTCTGCCTGCATATAGAATGTCACTCTTTAATTCTATAAAATAGTACCTATAGAATCATTAAAATAATTAAATATACAATTATTGTTTCATATCAATTTTTCTTCTAACGAATCATTGTTACACATTTGTTACATAGGCGTGTCCACGGGGGGTGCAGGGTATGCATCTGTACCCCCTGCGATTTCAGGTGGCAGGAACTAAGATGTTCCTTAGTATATCTTAGTTTGTGGTTGGACCCATCATAGGCTCCTTGGATTGGTTAGTGCAAAGTTGCAATCCTCAGACCTAGACCTCTTAGCTGCCGTATCAATTGTTGAAGCACTAAAGAAATCATTCAGTTAATGATAAGTCAGTTACTTACTAAGAACTGATGAAGATAACTATTCAACATTATTTGACAAAGTTTTGGACATTTGTAGTTCACAAAAAATAGAGATACCAAATATAAAACAAAAAAAAATGTCTAGTCGAATTGACAGCAACAATACTCAACATTTTAACTATGACAAAAAAAACAGAAATGAAATGTTTCGTGTACTACACAGTTTTAGATGACCTTTTAAACGGATTAGAAGAACGTTTTATTCAAGAAACACTTTTACTAATAAGTGCGATTGGATGTTTATTACCGTTTAACCTGCATGAACATGACTTAACTTAACTTTCCAATAGGTTTAACTTAAATGGCAGTGAACTTGAAGCAGAACTCAGGTTGTTAAAATCATTACCAGAATTTGAAATTGGTAAAACTAGCAAAACTATATTATATCAGTGGTTAAATAGTCCACTAATAATTTATGTAATAGTTTTCAAAATATTTACAAGATATTAACTCTTTTTGTAACAATGCCAGTCACAAGTTGCTCTTGTGAGAGATATTTTTCAAAATTAAGTCTGGTAAAAACAAAGCTGAGAAGTTGTATGACGCAAGATCGATTGGAGTCAATGATGTTAGACGTTAGTATTTGTTGAACAGGAATTGGCATCTGAATTAAATCCAGAATACATAATTGAAGAGTTCAAACATCTTAATAATACACAACGGTGACTAGAACTTTAATTATTTTAAAATTTTACCTAAATATAATGTAACGTAATTAACATGACCATTTTATATTCATCTGAAATTTAAAATCAGGGTTCAACAAACATTTAAAAAAAAAAAGTGGTTAATACCAGTAGTAGTGATTGTTTTAAATACAATTTTAATAATATTCAATAACAAAAGAATTAAAATGTAATTGTATTAAAATGCTTTCAAAAAGCATAGTAGATACATAATGTTATATAACCATAGGCAGTGGTGTGGCCAGGGTTATTGAAGGGGGAAGGAGCTTAAGTATAAATTAAACTAAGTTTTCACATTTTTTTTTTATATAAATAATATATTTGTTGGGAAAGACAATGAGTGAGGGAGGTAAACACTTATAACCCCCCCTGGCTAACCAAATGGTTACAGGTAATAGATTTAATCATTTATGTATAATTATAAAATATAATAAAGCCGTCTATATCATATTCATATAAGACAAAAAGTAAAAGTAAAAGTCATCAGTACTAAACATTATTACATTTTTCACTTTGTCATATCGACATTAGGTAAAAAAACTTATAAGGTATCTTCAAATTTTAGACAGTTTTTTATGAATTTCTAACTTTAAAATAATGTAGTCTATTTATACATTATTTATAAAAGCTCATAGAATGTTCATTAAAATGTGTAAACTCATTTAACCAAAAGGTCATTTTTTTAATGTTGTTTTTATTTTTGACTTTTGTAGAACGATAAAATCTTTGACGGATTATTGATAGATAATAATATAATCTTTGCTCTTATAACTGAATTGAATTAATTATGTGTAATTTACCTTTTGACGATCTATACACATATATTAAAGAATGTGAGGATATTATTTATTTATTTCTGTATACAATTTTCGAATATCACATATTATTTTACTACTCATAATACTCTATTGGTGTTATAATAACCATTATTTGATGGACTCCTCTTGCAGTTAAAATGTTTTTAGTATTCGTGCATACATATTATTATTATTTATAATAGGTATTTATTATCAATGATTGTATAAAATATAATGTTACAATCGGTATGCTTATGTTATTTAAATAAGTAAAAATTGTTATGATAAAATCCAAAATAAAAGTAGGTAATGTTTTATTATTTTCTTTGCCGTTCCCATTACTTAACGAAGTGGCCATTCCCACAATAATAATTATAATTTTTTTAAAACCTGTGACTAATTTAATTCAAGTGTATCTACTATCTAGTATTGCGATACTGATTTTTGAGTACCTTGCCCAACACTGCAGGCACCTACATGATAATATTTATAATAGATACTTATTAAATAATTTAATAACTTGCTTTAACTAATTAATATTAATCTCAAATTTCAATAGTAACAATTATCATTCATCCATCTTGAATTCTGAAAAATAAATATATTTATTAAAACCCCTTGTAATATGTGTATAGGCAATAGAATATGTATTATTGCGGTTACCTAACCTTACAGAAATACGTTCGCATTTCGCTCTCATTTTTTGAATAACACACTATCATAATACGCCGCTAAAAATAAAGTAAAAACGCAATGTTGTCCAGTGATCTTATGTTTATTTAAAATCTAATTGAATATTATATTATTTAGAGTAAGTTGTAAGTATATTAATTTTGTTTTAGCTATTTGAATACATTTGATGTGACACCATAGTAAACTATTTACGTACTAAGTATTGATAAAAGTAATAACAATTAATTGTTAGTTAATTCGATTAACTTTCAACGTTAAAAGAAATGGATGGAAAGGCGTCTTCATCTAGTGAAAGAGATCTAAAGCTAGATCTGAAATCCAATGAATGTGATTCAAAACATTTTAGAAACCACTCGCACTCTGTTAGAATATTAGAAGACTTACAATCTCAACGCAAGTATGTCGAAGGTGATTTTAGCTTCTTTCAAAATAAATATCAGTAACACATTTTTATTTTTAGAAACGAAGTGTTATGTGATATTAGATTTGAAGCAGATGATGGTAAAATCGTTTTTGGACATAAAAATGTTTTAATGGCTGGTAGTCCATATTTCTGTCCATATTCACAAATGATTAGGTGTAAACCTAGACAAATTGGTGGTTCTCAAAAAGTATAATTCCGTTTTAATTAACTTATCTGCACAATTATTTTGTCTATTTAAATTGCATCAGGTTATTCTTCTGTTCAAACGGTCTAAAACATTGCCAAAGTGTTATACAGAATGGTATGACCCAGCAACCAAGCAACGGAAGATTGCACCAGGCATGAATGATTGTCGTCAAGCAGCTGGTTTTGGCGTAATAAGAGATCAATTTGTGTTTGCTGTAGGAGGTATGACAAAATCAAGTTGTCAATCTGTTACTATGCTTGATATATCTTTACGATCACCTTGTTGGATACCTGTGGTCAATATGTTAATAAGTCGAAAACTTCCAGGAGTTGGTGTATTGGATAATTGTATATATGCAGTTAGTTATATTAATATTTTACTTATTGTGTAATACATAATAATATGTATTATATATTATATATTATTTTTATTTCTAGGTTGGTGGATATGATGGTGCTAGTTCTTTAAATAGTGTTGAGGTATTTGATGTCAGTATTCAAAAATGGCAAATGGTGTCTAGTATTTCAATTACAAGGAGAGGTTTGGGTGTTGGCGTACTGAATAATCGTTTATACGCTGTAAATAATTATTAAATAATTTCATTATTTTAAATTTGTAATATATTTAATTTAATTTAATTGTGTAGGTTGGAGGTGCTAATGGAGGACGGCGTTTAGAGGTATTGAAATCAGTGGAATGTTATGACCCCAGTCTTGATAAATGGACACCAGTGTCAGAAATGTCTGAACGTCGTGTTGGTGTTAGTGTAGGAGTTTTGGACGGTGTTATGTATGCTATTGGTGGTTATAATGGATCTGATATAGTTAAAAGTGCTGAAATCTATAGACCAAGTGATGGGGTTTGGTTTTCAATTTCAGACATGAATTTGTGCCGATGCAGGCCTGGTGACTAAAATAATTACTTTTTAAGAATTAACTTTAAAAATATATTGAATTTATATTTTTGTATAGGAGTAGTCACATTAAATGGTTTATTGTACGTTATTGGTGGAGAAACAGAAATATCTATTGCTGATACTTTAGAAATTTACAACCCCAAGACCAATACTTGGTCCATGGAAACATTATCAAGAAGTGGAGGGAAAATGTATGGTGGAGTAGTTGTTGATAGACCACCAAATTTTGTAACTTATTAGCATACAGCATGGTCTCATTATTGGTCTTTATAATATAGACATTTTCTTTTTTCTCAATCTGGAGATTGGTGTTTAACAAATTTATTCACAGCAAAATATGCCTTCTCCATTTTCTCCTGTCATTTGCCATGTCTTTAACCCCCCCCCCCCCCCGGTAAGAAGTAACTCCTGCATTTTTTATTATTTGGCTGAAGTATTTAGCTCTATGTACTTATCTTGATTGTGTTCCTTCTATTATGCCTTCAATTATTAAACTATTCATCCCCATGCCTCAACATGTGTCTTATCATTTTCCAGCTCCTTCTCCTTAGAATATCAACCAATGTTTGTTTTTCTTCTATTGTCTTTAAGATGTCTAGATATCTTATTTCAGTCCAACTTATTCTTTTCATTTCTGTAAACATTGCATTTTAGACGAACAGTAACTACTTAATTTATCTTTATTTAAATATTTAATATTATATTACACAATATTAGGTTTATTTGTGATTACTTCGTTTTCAAACCATGCATAGACAAACAATTGGGGTAAATCACCAATCACGAATTTGATATTTGACCACATTGGATTGCAAGAAAAAACCACCAAATTACTGATTTAATACCTGTGGTATCCAGGAAAAAATTTAAACCGAATTTAATTCACCCAAAATTGACTTTAAATAATGAATTAACATCTTATTTCTGATACTATACTATAATCGTTCAAAATTGTTATTACTGTAGACTATATTATATAATTTCTACCTCGGAATATGGAATTAAAAATTTATGTTTCAGTACCTAATTAAAAAGGTGGGCAAGTCAGCCTAAGATATATTACAAAGTGTACCTATTTGATGATATTGTGAATAAAGTAATTGATGTATAACCTATTTATGCGAAACCTTGTATTAAATTTTCAATCCTTAGTTATAAAAGTTGAATATTTTATAAATTTTTAACTACAAAATCATTTTTAAATCTTAAGTTGATTACATTTTGTCAAAAATTTAACTTAAAATGCTTATAAAAATAAATAGTAAATATGGATTTTTAATATTTTGCAAATATCATTGTAACAATATATTAGGAGACATGTATTAATTAAATTGTCAAGCTTTTTTACTCAACAAATAAAATTGTATTTACATTCATAGAAAAAAGGGGGTCAAGTGGATGTCGCTCCGCTGAACAGTAGGTTACAAGTAGGTCACTGTTTAATGGATGATATTACATTTGAATTCAATGATACAATATTATTGTTTATGAAAAACGATTCTGAGCGGTGACTGTCGCGGTATGTCAGTCTAGGATATTTTAAATTATATTAATATTGTTATTATACGGTAGCTGGTAAGTTGAATTAATATTATTCTTATTATTTAATTATTAACCTAAAATTATCAGTGATGATGGAAAAATATCATAATATATACTTTTACTCGTTAATATTGATTCTAATATGTAATTTCGTCCAAATTTGAACTTAAAATGTCTGTAAAAATAACTGTGTTTATATATTTTTTAGATTTTTTGATTACAGTATGTACTATTTATTAGAATCTTTGTTTTAAATTTTCAATCCTTAGTTATAAAAACTGAATATTTTATAATTGTTTAATTACAATGATTGATAATTTTCGAGATTATCTGTGGATTATATTCACGTAATATATATCTGTAATTTATATTCTATGGCAATTGCCAAAATCATTGCAGAAGACACAGTCGATAAAAAATTCTAAAATTTCAAAAAAAACCATTGGTACTGCATTCCGAATGGTTTCATTTTTCACTAAATCACAATATTTCACAGTTCACACACGTCACAGATTCCACCGAAAGAGTATGTTTAAGGTAAATTTGTTTTCATATTATTTTGGTGCTTAAATTTACATTTAGACTTAATATGAATATTTAATGTCACGAAAACTGTGCTATCCAACTATCCAAGTGTGGTAGACGAATGTTTTAGTTCCGATCTGTATACTAGTAACACCAGCACTGATTAAAGGTAATCGATATTACAATGTTTTTATTTGAATACAAAAATGTATATATACAATGTCTGTAACGCGTAGGTCATAAGAATATTTGTTGAACATTTTACTGCAGGGTGCGTGTTATTTCAGAAATGATATTCGTCAGCGAAAATATTGCCAACTGGAAATAGTATATCATAAGCAGACTGTATGAACGTTGCAGTGTTTCGAAGACTAAGTTTTATAGCAGATTTGGAGTCGGTCATGCGGGGTGCCGGGGTATGTACTTTCTTATTTTTTAGTAGGTTTCTTTTTATTATTGTTAATTTATCAGTGGATGTATTTCCCACAACTTCTCAATTATTTATATTTTAACTACCTACTGGTATAACACTTGCGGCTATCAATAAAGTCGTGATAAAAATTAGAAAATTGGTCAGGTATGATATATTTTTATGTAATTCTTTTGAGTAGGTAATTCGCTCAATGATATTTAAATATTTTCACCGATAATCAAGTACGACGACTTGTAGGTAACTAGAGACTGAGTGAATAGGAAGCGTGAGAGGAGGGGGAAGAAGAAAATAGCTAGGAGTGGTATATATTGTAGTGAGAACAAGAGAGAGTAGGATGAGGTGGTTCGGTGACTTTATGATAAGAGGAAGTGAGAGAAGGTAAATTTAGGGGGTCAGAGAGGGGTGAGATAACTGAAGAAGAGATTCATTGAGGCAGTATGGAGGTGTAAGGAGAGGGTGGTTGAACCTGGGGGTGGCTTGTGTGAGAAGGGGGAAGAAAAAGTGTGAAGGTAGAATAGTTAGGTTACAATGCCGAATACGTAGGAAAGGATCTTGAATTGCAAAGGCCACTCGACCATTGGGCTGAAACTATACCGGTATCAGTTGATATAGGTTTACAACCTCGACTTATGGGATGGAATAAAATTATCGGTTGCCGGTTGGGATGTCAGCGCACTATTTGTTTTTCATATTTGACCCACGCGTAGCATGCCAAACGTACGATTAATAGAACCAACCCTATAGTGTTACTTTTAATATTAGACTAAATAAATAAAATAAAGAATATTACCTGTGTCGCTCCAGTGGTATTTTATGATATGTTAGTTATGAGTGAGTAAATAGTTTCAAATTATAAATGCTCGTAAATTGAAATATCTAGGTACCTTTCGCCAAAAATGCGATTTGACAAAACCAAAAAAAAAATGTAAAAACGAATGTCTGCACAAAAAATATATAATAATTATTTAGAGAAGTTCAAGAAACTTCAAGAAAAAATCATTATTTTGGTTAAAGACAATTCAGCATCAGAGCGTTAAATTCAAGTTTGATAGGTAATAAGTAAATTTAATCTTTTTTTTCCTCGATTCATTGAACGCCTGGTCTGCGGAGACTTGCGGTGGCCCGGTCCGTGCACGGTGCACCCTTTCCTGCTCAATCGCGATGATCACCCGGACAGTGACAATGCCGCGCTGTGGGTGTCTTACTTATGCCCCGGGGCAAGCCGACCACTGTGTGGTAATTAAAGACGAGTGTACCGAGGCGCGGGATTGGTCACTGATCAGGTCCCCGCGTTTCGGTCGTCTTCGAATTGAGCCTTCTGTTATCTGCTGTCGGTGGTTGTCTAACGTAACCTTTGCCATGTTTGTCCTCTCTAGTCACTGTTGTTAACCCGCCGGTGTTCGGTTTTATACAGTTTGCATTCTGTGCCTCTCAGTTGGCCGGTTCCAATCGGCAGTAGGACTCTGCTGACCAGGTAAATTCAATCTAATATTAAAAGTAACAACACTATTTCGGGGATGGTTCTAGCGTACTGTCTGTAGGGTGTACAATGGCTAGTTAAGCTTATCATTGTGCGTGGGTTAAAGAGAGAAATAAATGGTGCGCTAAAAATGTGACATCCCTCTAAGTGTTATCAAGTTGAAGAAGCTGTTAATTGTTGACATTGAACATTAACTGTGATAGCCGATAGGTATGATTGGAAATAAAAGTAATAAGCAGGGCTGTGAATTAAATGCATTAAATATATGCACGCATTTATTAAAAACGTATTAAAATTATGCATCAGAAGTTCAAAAATATACACTATAAAGTCCTCTTTATTAAAAAACTGTAGAAAATAATAAATAATAATAATAGCTTACAAAAAAAATATTATTGAGCTAGGAAGGCTCCTTAGCCACTACAAAGGCCTCTAAAAAGTTATAATGTATAATAATAACGTCGGGAAGCTACGGTGTGGCAAAAAAAACATGAAAATGCATTTGATTCACAGTCCTGGAAAAAGTAATGATTTATCTGTATATGGTAAATTGGGGTACAGTAAGACGCATATTGGTAAAAAAACTACAAAAAACTCCTTGTTGGAAATTTAATTTATACTTATAGGTACCTAGATCCAAATACTAAGAAAATTTTTTTGCTTCAAAATATAAAAATAAATATTATGAAATAATGATTGTCTTGTGTTAAATTAATCACTTCATATAAAGTAACTTTGACAATACATTTCTTGATTGAGGGACTCTAGATCCACCTATTAATGCAACTTTTAATAAATATAATAAACTTATCTTATAAATAGAAACTATAAATAAACAATAGGTATTATATTGTCATGTTCTTTTATTAAATAATAATTTGTCAAAATTAAACAATTCATATAAATACAATTTTGCTGACAGTTGACACTGTTCCAAGTATAGCATTTCTACGGTACTTGGTATTGATAGCTTAATAATTTGTCCTTGCGTTTTGTCAATCAAGTATGTTCTTTGAAATAATATTACTCTACCAGTAAAATAATAATGGATTTTAAGGGAAAATATAAATAATTACAAAAATGGGTTAATAATATTTACATACAAAATATAAATGTCAGGATTTTAGATAATAATGAAATAAACCCAACAAATGTTGTATAAGTTTAATGAAAAAACATTCTATACATAAGCATTTATAAAATTAAATCAAATACCCAGTAATTTGTTTGAGACAAGAGAAAAACACTATGGTTAAGCACTATAAAAATGGTGTTACATGATTGGAAGCAACTCTTTGTAGTATTAGGTACACTAATCCAAATCATTTATATTGGTGAGAAGTACTATCGAGGAAGGCAATGAACTTTCTCATAAAACAAGTCTCTTTTCAGTCATAAACATTTTTGTCAACCTATACTATTTTTAGTCGATGGGTAAGGATTATTATTATTATTGACTTAGGTAATTGACTTATTATAAAGTTGATGAACAATATTAATAATGACAATATTTTGTTTCTGCAGAGTTCACACAGACTCTCTTTCAAATTATGTCGTCTGCAAAATGTTAATCTGTAGTACCTAAATCGGAAGACTTGATTGAGTATCTAACATTTATCGAAAAGAGTCAATAAAAAAAATATTGTGGTGCGGGGCCACGCTCGAATCTAGGGAACGCTCTGAGCGATCTAGGACATTTTGGCGTGGCCGTATTGGCGTGGCCACTTTGGCGTAAACCAATTTGGCGTATGGCTATTTTGGCGTATGACTATTTTGGCGTAAGACTATTTTGGCGGTAAGTTTGGACTAATATGACTAATATGCTAGTATAGTTGTCTGTGCGAGTGTAATAATATAATAATTATGTTTATTAAAGTAGGTATTATTAGTTCATATAAATATTAAATATAAATAAAAATAAATATAATAAAAAATAAATTGACTGGTAGGTAGTTTAGTACATATAAATAAAAATAATAATTTAGTAACAACTTATATTTTGAGCTATTCCCCTTAAAAACTAAGCGTGTTGCGATTGTTATAATCTTCTACAATTTTAAAAATTCTTTTGTCGACATCAATAAATTTTTTTTTCTTTTTCGGAGGACTATTTCCAGCTTCTAGTTGTTGATAAAATGTATCACGTCCTGACTGAACCTTTCTTAAGTTGGTAATAAATGTCCACAATGTTGGATGTTGTACACCCATTTGTAGATTCAGCCGTCTATTGGCTGCTTCAGCGTGGTTATTTGTCCTGTCTTCTTTATTTAATACCCTTTCATGAACATTCCATAATACAGGTGGAAATCGAGCAGGCCGTCGCCGATTTCTTATTATTCTACCAACATAGAATTCTTCAAACCAATCTAAAAGAGGCAACACTTCTGGAGGTATATGTTCAGTTAGTGCCTCAATTGCTGTATCTAAAATCTAAATCATCAATTTTAACAAATGCCAATGCTAAAATCATTTTTACCGCTATAGAAAAATCTGCATCATTTTTGTACTTAGATATTAAATCTAACTCACACATTTTCAACCTAAAGTTTTTTGATAGGTGAAACAGGCAACCAAATATTTTAACCCCGGGAAATATATTTTGAAAAGCTTTAATAGCCGCTTGTTCGAAGTCGCATGCTATTGAAATCGGTTTTAACCCGGGTTTTAAGTTTATAATTATTTTTAATAGTTGTTCATATGTTTGTTTTTTTTTGTCTGGTAAAAGCGCATAGAGTAAAGGATGTACACCGTTCATATATTTTGCCAATATTACATAAATTTGAGAAAAAAGTGATGGTGCCACTTTGAAAGTACCATCTGCATACCAACTAGTAGATTCAGCTAATATTTCTAAGTTCTTTAGCTCGTTGTTTCATATATGAATTGCCTCGTTTGCTTCAATCAAAGCTGCCTCTGAATCATGGGAATGATCATTTAGAATCTTTAACACCTATAATATTTTCCATATTATTATTTTAACAATTATTAATTTTATTATTAAATAATAAAAACAATTTTTACCTCAGACGTTTCAGTTGATGTATGAATGCGACAAGAACAATCATTTTTGTATCGGCATCTCCAAAATTTTTTTGTTTTATTAAAATTAAATGCATCAAATATGTACATATATCCATCATGAGTGAATATTTCTCGACCGCGAATGCTCTTTATTCGAGACATTTTCGATTACAACTGATTGTCGATTACAACCTAACCCAACTGATATTATACTTTATGACAATTTTATAACTGATTATTCGCGATATACCCCCACAAACAACATATATACAGTCACATCAGCCTGCTTTTGTAGTCTACAGATATTTTATATCATGCATGTTCAATTTTATATTAAATATATATTTAATTTAATTTATATTAAATATAATAATAAATGTTATTATAAAGAATTGTTATACGCCAAATTAGTCATACGCCAAAATAGTCTTACGCCAAAATAGCCATACGCCAAATTGGTTTACGCCAAAGTGGCCACACCAAAATGACCACGCCAAAACGTCCGGGTCCGCGCTCTGAGTGTACGTATCGGCTTACTAGGTCGAGCCGTCGAGGGACTGTCGTTTATAAAAAAATATTAGTGGTGCGGGGCCACGCTTGAAACGAGAACACGCGCTCTGAGTATACGTATCGGCTGGAGTTGCCAGTTTGCAGATGGGTGACCACCTGGGAATTATAGCAACAAATCCTTGCCTCACATACACACACGTGTTAAAAACAACAGTACCCCAGGCTAATGACCTAAGTTGCCGAAACCTTAACTCTAGTAAAAACAAAAAATATTTATAAAAATATATTATATGAATATGATGTATTAGTTATAAACTCTTGAGCTAAGAGTTAATTGATTTTCTATAGGTTAGGTTAGGTTAGATTTAAATCAGAAATATTATTACAAACGAGAGTTTGTTGTGGACACTGCAGACGACCAAAAGCACTACCTTACAGATCATCCTACAAGAAGTCCAAAATAAAATTATTATATGAATAATAATAATAATAATATCTAAGTCAAATAATAATGTCCTAATAAGTCATAAGGAGGTTAGTTAGGTAAACCTATGGTTAGTTAAGGCTATGGAGGTGATAGATGGCTATCATCACTGGTCGTGAGCTTTGCAATGATCTTTCCTACTAACTATCAAGGTATTCGATATTGTAAACATAACAATGAAAGAAAATATTTAAATATTATTCGTTAGGCTACGTTAGGTTAGGTAAGGCCTAGGGTAACATATTAGCACCTAACTATTTATCATAATTTTTAACCACGGCTATAATGCCGCCCGGCTAGCGTTGTACCAGTATTATTAAGAACTTTAAATACCGCCAACCCTACTTGATTATTTTTTTAACACAAAATATTATAAAAAAAATTTGAATATATTATAACAAAATATTAGTATAAAAATTAATTAGGATCGATGGTATTTGAGATTTTTATTGCCATATTAATTTTTTTCTTGGTACAAAAACAACCTGGTGCTATATTAATTTTTTTCCCCACTCCTTAAAAAGTATTTGCCTGTGGGCTCCCACGTTCCTCTTTGTAATTTTTTATGAATTTAAATCCTATATTTATTTTTAAACCAATTTTTTAAATATTGACAACCTGCAGATTGATGCCTTCATGTAATATATTATTATAAAATTCGTATCCGGTAGGCCTAGATGATAAATTTACGTGTATTCTAATAAATTATCACTTGATGAAGTCGGCGGCACAATTAAATCCCCCCAGTGAACTCGAAATACATATATTATTATCTGTGCTAAATTATATTTTGGACTTTAATAATATGTAGGTATACCAAAATATTTTCAGACTCTAGTGTTAACCCAAAATACTTTTTAATTTTTAATTTCTCATTACGCAACGTGACTTTCTGTGAGACAATATTATTGATTTTCCAATACAGGGGGGCTCAGGGATAAGAGAAGCATGATCCGCACAATAATAAAATTAAAGAGCAGGGAATAAAATAATACCTATAAAGAGCTGCATCATTATATACAGTGAACAATATTGGTGTAAATGCAATATCTGAGAGGAAAGATTCAGTACCTACTTTGGGTTTGGCTAGTCTTGTAAAGGATACTTTAAAAAAGTATTTAAAGATATTTTCAAATACTTTTTTCTTCAATGTGTTTAACCTTTTTGCCTTGACCTTATATGTTCTTATAGATAAATTTAATCATTAGAATAAGAATGCAGCATTTGTTGTACGTACCATCAAATACTATAACTTAGACCTCTAAAAATATTACAATATATCAATACACAACGATGAACTATCTATAAATCAAGAGGTTGTACAATTTGTATTATTTAAATTTGGCGTCCCTGCACATAAAGTAAGACGAAAAAAGTATTTAAAAATAGATAGTATTTAATTTTAAACACAGATACGTTCAAAAAAGTATTCAAATAATGTGCACAAGTACGTTTTTCAAATGTATTTAGAATACGTATTTGTTAACTTAAAAAGTATTTGAATACTTTTACTGAAGTACTTTACAAGACTGTCTACGAGTAAGAACTAGCTTGGTATTTTTAACTTTGTTAATTAACATTATTATGTGTTTAAAAGTCGATAAGTATGTAGTATGTTTATGGATGTACTTCTAGTTATTAGAAAACAATTGTAATGAATGATCTATTTTCAGTCTTGGTCTATGATTCGGCGCAATTTTAATATATTCTCCCTGGGTGTAAAATATCTTAGTTCCACCTCTGCCCACACCCAAAAGTTTACCACAATTTTTATTTCTATTTTTAGCTGTGATGCCTATGTTTTTTGGATATTTTATCAATTTTTTACGAAGTAGGTACCTTTCTTTTCTTGCAGCAAGTGTATAAAAAAATATCAAAAAATGGGATGGATATCTTCTGAAATGTGTACTCCACTCGTCTAAAAATAGTTACATAGGTTATAGGTTTCGTTTATTTGAACGAGGCTTGCATCATAATAATAAATAAAAAAAAAAGATTCCTTCAATATAGAGAAGTGAGTATACATGACATTTTAAATATAAACGATTTTACTTGATAGTATTGTACTATATTTCTACTTAAGAATGTGAAATCAATAATTACGAGTTATCTTCGGTATATATAATATGATACATTAAAAAACAATATAAGAAACTGCAGTACCTAACAATTATACAATATGTACAGTAATGACGCGTATATAAAAAAAAAATTGCCACATGAATAGTAGGTGTATATATTGTTCATGTAGCATATTTTTAGTGTCTCGCGTTAGAAACAAATCATTCTGTATAAGTACCTACTCAATGCTACATGCCGATTGCCTATAGCGATAACCGTTGCAACGTGTTGCGATCGAGTAATATTACTTATATTAAGTACTAAATAGTAAATATTATAGTTGAAATCTTATACGACACGACTCTATATGGACTATGATATAATAATAAAATATAATGTAATCGTAAAGTCGTTAGGTACTGCCATATTTTGCATTATCTATATCAGGGGCGCCGAAATTTTTAAAATGTGAAATTTCAAAACTTTGCGGCCTCAATATTTTAATTATTTAATATAGAGGTACCTACCCTAATATACATTTACGATTTACTCATAATCATGGCTTAAATATATTCATGCTCATAATAAAAATATGATGTAATAAAATGTGGCCTGCCAGCAACATTTTTGAAAAAAGAGGTAGGTCCATGGACTTCGGCGTCACTGATCTATATAATCTACATATAGGTACATAATAAATAATATTCAATAGCATAATATATACATCACTGACTATGTCAGATGATTTTATTTAAAGAAAACACCGATTATTTGAAAAACTATCGACATTATTGAAATAAAAGTTAAACTTTAAACCACATTTTACGGTTCAATTAAAAAATAATGTAATTTGTATTCCACGAAAGAGAATATTATTGTATTTTGATTATTTCGATGTAGGTAATAGGTATAACAATCAAAATTCGGACGGCGAGTAGTTGTAGGTAAAAAATTAATTATTTTCTTTATTGAGATTTTAACATTACACGAAGTAATGTAAAAAAAAGATTTTTATTAACGTTAAGTCGTTAATTTAGTTGTTGAAACACAATAATGAGTGTTCTTTGATAAAAGAATCGCCCTGTATAATGCTATAAGGAAAGCGTGAGATAACGAGTTATAGGAATATACAATAATATATACTAATGTATAGTAATAATATTATGTTATATCATACTATCATATATATGTTATGTGGCTTCAGTATTGTTTATGTGCTGCCGTTGTCGAGTAGTTGTGTTATTGTATATTATATAATATAATATATTATATAGGTAAAACTAATAAATAAATAGTGTAACAGTTAATCCCGTACCGTCGTCATCTATAGCAGTTTTCCGCGTGATCGTTTTTTGGTCCGAAAAAGTAGGTATTTTATAATATATTTTATAAAAGGACAATCCTAATTTATTGTTGTGATGTTAGTTATTACAAACATAGAAACTTTCGTATCAGCGAAACCAATTATCCATGTGATGTAAACTTTATAAAATTAGAGTGAACCAAACTCATCGAATCATTAAGCTTAGATAGGTATAAGAACTAAAACATAGGTTTTCACTTTGTTTGTAGGTTGGTTGTTTGCGATATTTCAAATTTTTAAATTTCACCACTAGCCAAACTCTTGAGAATTTTAATTTTAATTTATTCTTTCAAAAAGATAATAACCCCAACTGAACAGGTTCCGTGTGTGGCTCATGAGACCTTATAACTAACTTAACTACTATTTGTGATACATAGGTAATATAGAAATAAATTTCGCACCTATCTAGTAGGCGAAAATATTGTAAAATAAAATACATAGCAAAATAAAATAAAGACAGTTCAAATAAATGATTTAACAGTAAGTTTTAAAGCTAAAAATATTACAGATATCTAGGATGATATGTACATACAGTCTGCAGCTTGCTGAAGTAGCCTTTATGATAGGTATAGTATAAAGTCTTTAAAATTTAGATGTTGTAGTAATTCTAGTGGAACTTTATTAAATATATGTACGGTCTGATAAATGAAAAAGAAGTTTTGTGAGGGACAATGAAACTATTCAATTTATATCGAGTATTAAATAACTATGTTTTAATGGTTTATTTAAATTGCTTTTAATTGAATAGATAACTGCTGTTTTAAAAAAAAGTCTTTTTACTGTCAGAACTTTAAACTCTGAGCATAAGTTTATATCATCTATCTTTATTTAATATAATTCTTAATTATTATGTTGTTTTGAGAGCTGAATAAATATAATATGTCAAATATTACAATTTAAAATGGCTCATACGTCATAACTATGGCTTTTTGATTTTGAGTGGATCGATGAATTATGTATTAACTTTACAATGATGTGAGTTTTTTTTTTACATTTTTAGATTTATATAAAGTAAAAATGCTATGATTTACTTCAGCATTTTTAATGAACTTGGACGTCTTTGACTGATTTATTATGTCTACTATAATATAGATTACAGAAATAGGCATTTATATGCACTTTAGCACTTACAATTTAAAACTATACGATACAAATATGCGAATTAAACAAAAATGAAATGCGTGCAAGCTTAATACATGCACGAAACAGCATAATAAACCGAATAAAGTATCTAATGACATTAGCATTTTATTTTTAATAATTTTACGTTGCGAGAACTACATTTTAAAAATGGTGATTGTCAAAAAGTTAAAGTTAATATTTGAAAGAGTTGATTTTTTTAAACTTTTTAATTTAAATAGTTAATTATTTTTTTTATAATTATTAAAATATTAAATATTTAAAATATAATTTTTTATATATTTATTGTACCTATATACTCTAAATAAAAATTTAAAAAATTATATAATTGATCGACTCGCTTCAACAACAAGGGTTATTTAGCGTATAGCGTATAGCGTATTTACATTTTTTTTAAATGGCACCGCCACACGTGGTTGGATTTGTTTTTGTCCTATTCTTCTTCTTCTTCTTCTTCAGCTTTTAAAGGCCGTTAAGGCCCATCACTGCTCCACACAGCCTCCTCCATTTCTCTCTATCACTCTCCAACTCCTCCGGGTTTTCAACCCCTATATAGTATCCGGAAATTCTGGTTTGGGTCGTCTATCCACCTTTTCTTCGGTCTGCCCAGCGGTCTCTTGCTTTCCAATTAAGCGCATCCTTCATTATGCCATTGGACCTCCATACGTGTCCAAGCCAGCTCATTTTCCTTCCTTTAAGTGTTTGTATTATGTCTTATTCTCCCCACAGGTCTTTAATTTCCTTATTGGGTCTTATTTCATATTCACCTGTTTTATCATTTATTTTAGGACCAAAAATGCGTCGTAGGAATGTGACGAGTTAGTTAAATACATGTATTTATATTGATATTAATTTTATAACAATAATAATAATAATATACACATTACCATTTCATCACATAACATTTTGATTTGAGAAAAGTATTAAACGCTGGGCGTACCTATAATCTATATACTATTAAAAATTCATCAAACCGACAAAAACTATACAAAAAACATTTCTTTTACAGATCACAACAATTTCCTGTGACAATGGAAGTTGTCATTGAACAAGGTGCTCTACGAGGACTTCAAAATAAAACACTTTTGTCGAACAAACCTTATGTCAGTTTTCTCGGCATACCGTACGCTAAACCACCCGTTAACGACTTAAGATTCAAGGTGAACAGTTTTGTATATACATTGTTGAGTACAGTAACTATGTTATTTGAATACATATTAATACCATGCAATATATACATATATTGGGTAAACGGTAACACTATAGTTTAGGAAGTATCGTATGTCACCGTAATTTTTAAATATTTATATTTTTAATGCAATACAATATTATATTATATGACAAATGGCCTTCATATTATTACGATATAAAATAATACTCGTATGTCATAGTATAAGTTATAACTATGTATATTGATCTTATATATATATAGGTATATCTATATAAATATAAAAATCAGATCTTTGAATAGTCAAAATAGAATGATCTCGGTTCTCCGAAAATACTCATCCGATAGTCATGCTGTTCTTTTAAACGGTAGAGTATGAAGGTATACATCGCGGAGAAGATTGTAAGCAAAGCTTTATAGTTCCAACTCCTGTTCACAAAATATTGAGACTTGAGAGATAAAATAGGAATAAACTGGTTGTGTCATTAGCCCAGTAAAACAAAATTAGAAAAAATAGAAAAAAATGTGTAAAATGTTTTCTCTGTGAATGTTGGGTAACACAGCTAGATATTGTATTGACTTAGGTAACTTTAATAACATTTGAGCTTTAATGTATTTTCAGTTAATTATAAAATACTGATCATAAAAAGCTATAAAATAAAAATTATGATTTAAATGTGAACTGTGCTACATTAAAACTTAGATAAGTACACAGATATATCAGATATATATTTTTATTTCTTATTCTTTCGACGAAAACCAGAAAACGTGATAGGTAACGGTTCGCTGAATTATCGTCTGAACGCCCTAGGTAATTGTACACGGATTTACAATGAATAAATACCTATTATTATTACCTACTCGGCATATTTATATATAACGTATACAAGGGGGTTCTTTTGAGTTAAATAAATATGGCAAATACGCAGTCGTCACTCAATAATTCAAAATGCAGGGGACCGAGCTAAAAATTTGATTTATAGTGGTTTTCGATTTACCGAGTGGTTGGTAATGAAAATATTATTTCATACATATACCTTCATTGTATCTGTTTTATTATGCATTTATTTTGAAATTTAATAATATACATTATTATATATTATGTTATTAACCCTTTTTGATAGTAAATAAGTAAATGTAGAAAGATTTTTTCATCAGACTTGTCCTTTACGGAACCTATATTCATATTGACTAGGTAGGTATGTTTTAATGTTGTATTCGATTTCAACAATTGTTTACCTAATTTTACCTATTATACCAATTTATTCTAAATAAAAAGATTTTCTCAGGGGACCAAGCGTTTAGTTCGATTTATAGAGTTTTTTGATTTATTGATTTTCGAATTATCGGGCGACAACTGTATGTAATGATATGCTCACACATCATAATTTTATATATATTGCTTAATTCAATAAAATAAATAACGGTCAAGTTGTCGCACGCAGAGAACCGTTAAAAAATCCAATAAACACCATTAATCACTGATGAAAGGAACGATTTGCATTATTTGGTGGTCGCGTAGAGACTCACATCTGGTTCTAATAACCTGGCACAACATGTGTGATCTATTTCGTGTGCCGCTAGAGACAAGGGATGGTCCATTCAGGGTCTCTGCCACAAGGATAACGGTAAAACTCTTTGAAACGCAGAGGCTTTTTTTGAAGCCGCCTGCGACTCTGGCCGGCTTGACCACGTCGTCACCTCTCATCAGTGCAGGCGCACCACTCCAAGACATAACAACCTCCCTCGAGTGCATGAGCACCGATCACCCCTACAACAACTTCCTCAACACCGGATCCTGCGAGCGACAACTGACTTATTTCTTTAACGAAAATACATCAGTGTTACATTCATTTTGGATTCGAGTGTTTAAAACTTTACAACCTTATTAAGTCACCTGAACAAATAACTTACAGCTGCGAATAAGGTAAGGTGCATGCGCATCATATGATTTGTATTAATTTATAGAACTTGTTTATTTATACTGTATCACCTCGGTGTACTTGATCATATTCTCGAATACACAACCTCGAGAGCCCTCCGACGATCAGGAGGAAGGTAATAGCGTAATACCGATAATTGTAAATACAAGTATTGACAGGCGTCTTATTTTATTTACTCTTATCCTTTTTAATTTTTATTACTTTCATATTTCGTTTATTTTGCGTTATTACATGTATATTATTTAAATACATATATTTATTAAAAATATAAATCATTGGCCTGGGCAACGTCGGACGGGAAAGCTAATATATTTGTAAGAACAATGTATATGGGTATGCTATGTTCTACTAATATTAATAGCTAGTAATATTAATATGTAACCAGTGGCAACCATATATACACCTATATAAAAAAAAAATACTAAATATTTCTACTAATGTTTATTATTATGCACTATTCAATCTATAACCAATGGCAATCTTTTATAATCTTATAAACGAAAAAAAAATTGTTGTTGTTCAACTTGAACTCGTGAGTCATCAAAATTATGCTTGTGTGATCACCACTTTAAAACGAGAATTTTGGAAAACTACATTGTGATTTGTGGTACGAAGGTATACTGTAAAAATGCCAAGTCTCTATATCTATTATAGATTAGGCTCTACGTTGATCAGTCAGTCAGTTAAGACACGTTTGATTATATATGTATATATGTATTATGTATATAATATATATAGATAATAGATGCAATCAGAAGATGTTTATGCAATTTAATTGCTGCGATAAAAACTGATAATAAATGGATTTTTTTCTTAAATTATGATAATATATTATCTAAAAACACTTATACTTTAATTATATTTTAGAATATATAGATTATAGATAATAATGAAATGTAGATAGTATTTAAAATCATACTCGAGGATTTGGTTTTATAGGCTCCCGTTAAACACCCGGGATGGTCCGGCGTGTTAGAAGCCATTTCGGAAGGAGACAGATGCATGCAATATCTTTTCATGACGGATAACATCATTGGAAGCGAAGATTGTTTGTACCTGAACGTATTGGTGCCACAGGTCGTAAAAACAGTTTGTATATAGTATAATATTATTATATTGTATCATTTGTTAAATGAAAATCGTAAATGCAATATCGTCGTAACTCACTGTTATTAGCAGAACGAATTGAATGGAAAACTTGCTGTTATGATGTTCATACACGGAGGTGCCTTCAACTATAACTGTGGTTCAGTAAATGAACACTCCCCCGATTACTTGATCGACGAAAACGTGATTGTCGTTATGATAAATTATCGTTTGAATGTACTAGGTGATTGTTCAAAGATTTACAATTAATAAATATACGACCTACTATTATTATTTGGCACATTTATACCTATATAACAATATAACATATACACGGGGGTTCTTTTAATAGTATTTTAACTTAAAAATTTTGTTCATCTCCTTAAAAAATCATACTTTTTTTGAAAACAATAAACTGAAGTAATTTTTTTTTAATTTACAATATCATTTTTAATTTTATACACAGAGTCAGAATTTATTTTTTAGAATTTTTATATACGATATATGTATATTAATTTATTTTCAAACAATTAGTTAGTTAGTTACGACTTATCAGTATTCAATTTTTCGAAGTACCTGTATTTATGAGTGAAGTGAAGTTGCACATTTTTTCTCCAGCCCCCGAAAAATATCAATATATAATTAATAGTAATTAAAATAGACTAAGTTCTTGTGCAAAAATGATTAAATAAGTACAGCAAACATTTTCAGAAAATTATTTAGCTACGGAATTTTAGATGTAACGTTTAATGAATCATGTAATGCTGTTCAAAATATTAAAAAAATTATACTGACATTATTTAAAAAAAAATGTTGTTTTGTAAATAAAACGTTAATACTTTATATGTTAATGAATATTTGTTAAAGAATCACAAATGATGCAGTATTATATAAACTATAAAATAATAATAAAAAATTAATAATTACTAACTACGAGCCAATAATCGAATAATCACCACATTTTAATTAGTGTACTATACTTGATTACCTATAGCAAAATAAATATGTTTTAATTATCTATAATATATAATTTCAAATAAAATGTAGACATTAATTTCTCCTGTGAGCGAAGTAATCAATAATTTATATTTTATAGATTCTATGTGTATTTTAAGTTTAATATTATTGCATACCCAGTTCTAAGTCGGCCGAGGTGTTGTCTCACCCAATACTCTATTGTTACGGCACTTCAATATAATAATATAACTAACGAAATTGATCACAAATTTTGTGTTCAGGATTCCTAAACTTGGATATTGACGAGTGTCCTGGTAACATGGGCTTGAAAGATCAACTATTTGCACTCAAATGGATAAAAGAAAATATAGCTGCGTTTGGGGGTGACGCTGACAATATCACTATCTTCGGCGAAAGCGCTGGGTCAGCGTCTGTTCATTGTCACATGCTGTCACCACAATCAACAGGTTAAATTTAAATATTTCAATATTGCAACTGCATACAGAATAAAACATAATAATAATTATCATAATTCCTAATACTACGCCCCACAGCAATACGCGATACGGTTTCGAACTTTCATGAATAAAATAATTTTATAAAAATACCTACCTAGGTATGTATATATGTTTTAAAATAAGAGCGGGTGACGATAATATTATCACGTTTATGCTTATGCTATTTTATTGAATATCAACTACAACATAAAACCCGAACAAATTAATATTATATTCTCGATCTATACCAATAGACCAGGAATGATATTTATTTTACGTGAGACAGTTGATATATTGTAAGGGTTATTATATGCCTATACTAAGTTATATTATCTTTGATAGATTTTTATGGTCATGTTAGCTTCACATATTTTGTATATAATTTCCCGTCTATTCTATCTACGGGTCACGGTTTAAGACAGAATGAACTGGAAACGAAAGTGCAGGAGAGAAACGGGGCAAGTGCGAACCTAACGTTACCCATATTTGTCATTCTAGTTTATACGATGAATATAGGTAGCACTAGATTAGCACTTGCTCAATACCCCCCCCCCCCCCAACTCAATACATTAAGCGGCTCAGCTCCCCATCACCCGCTCGTCTGTTAGTTTCCAGTCCATTCTATCTTGGGGCTTGATTCTATCCTTTGATGATATACAAGTTAGATCATAGTATATGATCTAAGGTTCTATCGTATGTCTATGATCGATATGGATATTGTAATCTCCGTTAGATTACAGAACACGATGATAACCTTTAACGTTTTTAATTTGTTTTTATTTTATAGGTTTATTTCAAAAGGCAATCATGCAAAGTGGATGTGCCTTTAATCCGTGGGTAATAAATGAAAATCACAGAGTTACGGCTTCTAAGTTGGCAAATAATTTAGGATGTTTAAGTAATGATCCCAAGGAAATAGTAAAGTACTTAAAAAACGTACCTGCCATTGATTTGTTGAAAGGAACTAATTTCAAGGTATGTAAATATTGCGTTTCAATGAGTTTCTTCTCAGTTATACCTATAGGTGTAAGAACATGAAGGGAAATATTGTAACTTGTAAGTCGGTAACATAATAAAACTGTACCTATACGTAGTTCGAGGGGAGACCATTAATAGGTTTAGGCTAATTACGATCAAACAATAAAAATGTAATTAATTAATCTGCATAATAATAATACACAAAAATAATGAATTAATATAAAATAATGGGTAATTTAGAATTAGCATTTATAACCTAAATGCCATTATGTTAGTGGGCAATATTGAGTAAATTAGTTAAAATATGTATGTACGATATATGGATTCAATACAGTGGGTACGTTAACTTATTTTAACAAAATAATTACTTTTCAAATATCGACGAAAGTTTTGTAGTTATATTATGTTCCGAGATGTTCGATCTTGGGTACAGAATAACTTCCGTCTATGAGGGACGTGAAGATTTTATAATAATATGATGTGCGTGAGTGATTAAATCAAAGCCGACGAAGACGTTGGGGTATTCAAAACGAGAGGCCGATAGTGCCTGTGTATAACTCCCTAAACTAACGCCTTATCCTTCAGTCTGAGAAACTTACGTTTACCATACAATTTCTATAACATTTCCGAGTATAATAATTATAATTCTGGAGAACTGGAACCGAGACCGAAAGAACTGGCGCTTGAACCAGTTTCTGCAGGATTAACTTTAAAAAAATGGAACTTTTTAACACATATAGATAGAAAAATCATCACGATATTAATAAAATTATAAGGTGAACACAATATAAATATTCTGTCCACAAGTAATTTTTAATTGAAAACTATTACGGCTTACACGTATTTTTTAATATATAGGTATTATATTACGATATGTGTGAATTTTACAAACGATTCGATCTTGTTGGTATAATAAATGGGTATTACCGTATTTAGCTATAGATAATTATATTATTATTTATTTTTAAAGGATGAAACAGATTTTCTGGATTACAAGTTCGTACCATCTATTGAAAGTGACACTGTAAGTAATCCATTTTTACCGGCTCATCCTGAACAATTAGTCAACGATACATCTCCAGTACCCGTAATCATTGGACTTAACAATATGGAAGGAATAATAGCATTATCTGGTAAATATATTTTTAATTCAACTATATAAAAAATAATATTCCTAATATTATTTAATTATATTTTTTCGCAAAACATACTCAATACACATTTTTTAAATAACTAAAATATTAGTTATAACTTATAAGTTAGGTATACCTAAAATAATTCCTGTATAATGCAATGGAATCAACCTTGACAATTAAGAACAAAAATATCTCATATAATAATCACGTAGCTAATACGAAAATGAGCTTTTCAAAAGTAAAAATATTTTTAAAAAAAATGTATTTAAAAATATATTTTTATAGATACCAGTAGGTACTATTATATACGTTAACACGTATTATATTGAATGATACTTAATAAAAAAAGTGACTGTTTTTTTTTTTCTACTTTCTACTAGCTTAATTAATATTCTTCAATGTAAATTATTTTTAATTAAACAAGAAATGAAAAATAAATATATTTAGTAATATTAATAACGTTATTACAACTGTAATGTTTTCACTTGTAGAGAACAGACTAAGTCAATTTTCTGATGATCGCATAACAGATGCAATATCAAAACTGTTTAAAAATCGTTACAGCTGTGAAGTCGTAACTAAAATAAAAGATTTTTACTTCAATAAACGTAATATTGAATCCGAAACAACAAAATTGGAACACATATGTCACGTAAGCACAGTACAGTATTGGTAATAATGTAATAATTAATCGAAAACTATATGTTTAAGTAAATTACTATTTTCTTTATAAAATATGATAGGTTATTAAGGAAATTTACATTTAAATTAATTTTGTTATTTGTCAAAAAATACTACGATTTTGTAGATACGTAATAATTATATATTTATATCTATACGCAGTTGCACAGTGATGCATTATTTTTCAAAGACTTTTATCGCGCCTTCGATCATTTCCTGAAACAAGACGTCGCACCGGTTTACAAATACGAATTCAAATTCGACGGAGAACTTAACGCTATCAAAAACATGGTTTTTGCTACGAGACCCGTTCTTCGGCATGCCATAAAAGGTTTTTATAATATAATAGTAACCTTTGTCGAAAAGTCTATTCATTATTGTTATCCCAATCGATATGCCTATCTGCATGCACTTTTCTTTTTATTTAAATTAATTATTTAATATTTCGAATATTTTTCTTTACCTATATCAAAACGTTTGTATTTATTCCGATTTGGAAAACTTAATCGTGGTGAATGAAACATTTGAGTTGTTATTAAAAAACGTACAACAACGCACCTGTGTGAGGTATACATATATTCTTAACTCTTATATATAAGTACCTACTACCTACCACTGTCTTGTATTTACAATGAACTACGTTAAAACTTGTTTCACTCTATCTGATAGAGTATATCGAACACCAAACATTATATTTATTGAATAACGAATTAAAACATTTTCGATTTCGCATACAGGTGCATGCCATGCGGACGAACTTTATTATTTGTTCCATGGCAAACTAACAGGGATCGTTCCAAAACCCAACTCTTCGGAACTCGAAATGTGTAAGATGATGAGCAAGATGTGGTCCAATTTCGCAAAATCAGGGTATGTTGATGAATCTTTTAAATTCGTATAGTATATTATATTAATATTATGATTCCGTATTTCCGTCACAATGTGACTGGATCTAAATAATTGCGTAAAGTGAATTATTAAATTCTATTTCGTTTGATTTTAGTGATCCCAATTCGTCGGATTTAAGTTTCAAATGGATTAACGCGAGCGCAAGTGATCCAAAATATCTGTCAATAGATGGAGATACGACACGTATGGCCGAAGGGATGATAAACAGCAACAGATTACGTTTTTGGCAAGACCTATCGGAATCCGTAGCTTAGGATAGCACAAATTCAATCATACTTAATTATTATGATATAGTAGGCTATTTGTTTCAACGCTGAATATGATCAATTTACTTACAGTAGAACCGTTGTACAATTAGTTATTTAATTCTAAATTCTAATTTAAATTCTAATTCTTCTTATTATCAACAACAATCGTAACTATGTTCTGGTAACTAACAGACGGACGGACAAAACGATGATATATTAAGTTGTTCTACCTAAAATCTACAATTTTTAGTAGAAAAAGTATTAACTGTCAGTTATTTACCATAGTTATGTATGATGTATTACGATTCGAAAACTAAATACAATGTCCCATAAGTTGCTATTGCTATTGGATTTTAATATATAAAAAATTGAACGTAACTCTATAAATTTTTTTGTGTACGTTACTTATATTAATATTATGTCGGGGCCTTGGGCTGCAGCCCCTCTAGACCCTCTAAGTAGGGCTCTGTTAATATTTATATGGGTAGGTCAGGTTTAGTAAATTCATTTAAATTTTATAATTTGAACTATTCTTATGATAAATATACAATTCAATTTTGAAACAAAATAACCGTTACACAATCTTAATCCATGCCTCAAACGGGGCGTAAGAGTCTGCGATAATAATTGTCTGAGACGGCCAACTCGTATTTAGCCCGTATAGTTTTGCGAAAAACGACGCAAAAGAATTAGCACGATTGTACCGGCCTACTGCTCGAAACGATATATTTTTTTTCAACCACACAGGTGAAATAATATAATATAGGTAGTCTGTATTGTCAGTCTTTGGCGTTGTGTTACATTGTGAAACATTGCGTTAACGTCGGTTGACAATGGTTGAATCTGTGGTACAAACCTGGCTAACACGCATATTATAGGAAATAAAAAAAATGCAGTTGTGCATACACAGACACACAGTATATGTTTACTCAGTCGTTATATAGTTATAAGTTGTTATACGTAAAATAAACACCAACGTATTATAATATTATATCTATTCAGAATATAATGATATTATATTATATTCTTTGCAAAGCAAAATCTATGCCAGTTTTTTGTAGTCAACTGAATAATAACTACGATTTCTTATAAAGTTTTAATGGCAGTTAACATTAGCTGTGATATATATTAAAACATGCTATGGTTACATTACCGGTACACACGTAAGTACTGTGAAGTATACTGCTCTCACAATCACAAGCAAATCTCACGTACAACGCCGACCGGAATGGCTATAAATTAAAATATAACATCATTTACACTTAAAAAGACATTGCTTCCACAGATTCCACACAAAAAGATTTGAAAAATCACAAAAACCTGGCAATAGCAAAACGTTTCCGTGTCAGCTAGTATAATATAATATCATAGAATGTTCGTAATGTCCTTCCCAGTGTATAAACTTCACATTTCAACCTGACAATGTCATTATATATTTATTTAATGGTGTCGATACCTCTTGAATGATTAGGGGTCATTCCCCTGCAACCACCACGAAGTTCCATCAACGGATGGATACTTCCCTCAAGATCACAAATCATTCAATACTAAACATTACTTACGAGTATACTTATTGTAAAAATACATAATAATTACAGATCGTATAATAAATTGAAATAAAAAAAAATTGTTGGTTTTAATGGTTATTGGTTTTATACGTTAAATAAAAGTAATTTAATGACTAATACTAATAATAGTAATAGTTATACTTATAATATTATAACTTGACATTTTTTTTCTTGATATAGTAATATCATATTGTATAGAGATAAACAAAAATACTCTTTAGATGAGCCACCTGCTAATTAAAAAAGTAAATAGAACTTTTTTTTTAACCTAGTTAAGTTAATATTTTGTAAATTACCTTTAGACTTTGCAAGTTAAATTTTGTATTTGTAAATTATTAACATCTAACTTAATGATCTTTTGTTCGCTTGACCTAACATGACTTGGGTTATCTAATTAATTTAATTTACTTGCCCACCTTTACTCTTGCTTTAGGTCCTAGGTATGAGGTATTACAATGTTTACATTTTCACGTACGTATTCAGTATAAATGTTGATATAATGTATTAGCTTCTACTTTCTAGTGTGTAAAACCACACAAATTATTTGCATTTTGCTATGAATCCGACCGACGACTGTGTGAGTCGTAGTCAACTGCACCACTCCGGGCCCAATTATTACAGTTTTGGCGTTTAAATTATTGTTGACCCGACATTATAAATATAATGGTAGGTACAATCATCAAAGTAATAATATACTCATTACACTTATATTATAACTTGTGGATTGGTAATGGATTGAAATATAAAATACATATATGGATTAGTAAGCTATAAGTGAAAATTAATAATTTAGTTTACCTACTAGTGTAGTTTTTGAACGTGAAAAATAAACTCTCCAACCCATGACCACAAAGGCGTATTTGAGGGAGGCACAAGGAGCGATCCCCCCCCCCTATTCACCGTAATTATACTTTTTCATTACTGAGAGTAGATATATGTATTAAGAAGACGTAACACCCTGGAATTTGTTGTCTCCGTCTTACAAGTGCGTAACATAGCAAATTTACACTCAGCAGATAGCGTTTAGCTTCGTTAGCTTAAAAATTTGAGTGAATCGATATATTATGACCTCATCGTAATTTATCTTAACATACACATATATTTGATAACAGCTTTCTTTAAGTGCTGGGCCTCATTCCAGAACTCATTCTTTAATAAGCAACTCAAAAGGATTTACATCATTTTTAAAAACTTCACGACCAAGTCCTGTGTGGGGTCGCACACATTGACATGACCCGGATGTACCTGCCACATAAATTGCCTAATTTTTACTCCTTAAAAAATGACCGACTGGATTACCAAATTTAAAAAAAAACATAAGTCGTGAACAGGGTGGTAGTTTAGTGGCCTATCCAAACGCCGCGCATTCGTAATTTTATCTTTGAAATGCATTGTAAATAAATTACATTTATAGTAATTATAAAGTGTCTGCGTAGATATTTATTGTTTATTATAAATTCATGTTTGTATTTCAATAAATGAAAAAACAGAATTACATTAACTTTAAATTTTTTTAAATAAAATGGTTGACTAAAGTAAACTATATTTTTAAAAGCTTTTGAAAATCATCAATTTCCATATAAAAACTGATATATTCTGCAACAATTAACTCTTTTCTTCCACCGTTAAAACTATAAATTACTTCAATCCTTCTTTATAATGTCTTAATACAGATTTTACAATTGAAAATTTTTATAACGTTTTACAAGTTCAGTTAATTAAAGGAGTTACTTGTATCATAATATTATGCAATGAATTTTATTAATTTATTGTGCAAAATATATTTTTCTAATAAACAGCATATACCTTTCATGCCACTTAAGTCCGATTAGGATAACAATACATTATTACTCATCTATCAAATTATAAGTACATACTGAAAAGAGAAATTCCAATTGTCATCATAGACACATCATCTATCTATACATAGTATGTATAAATGTATTATGTGTTATGTGTTATTATTATTATGTATTACATACGTACAAAACACAAAGAATGTTTCTATGTCCTTTATGCATACCTAAACCGTTCATCCGATTGCGATGAAATTTGGTACAGAAGATAGATTAGACCTCGAGGAAGAATATTTTTCAACATGTAGACAACGCTGGTAGAGATGACTATAAATTAAAATATAATTTAATTTACACTTATAAAGACATTGCTTCCATACCGTGTTAGACCCAAAAGGAATTGAACAATCAACCTAACGTAACAATAGCAAAGCATTGCCGTGTTAGCTAGTAGTGAATAACAAAATAACATAATACAGTTCACACAAAATATACATAGAACAGAGGTATATTAAAATAGTTTCAATGTTAGCAAATCACATATATCAGATAGTCTTCCAGTCACGTCATAATAATATTTAACTAAAATTATATAGAATTAATAAAAAATTTCAGGTTTCCGAAAAAAATATTTATTAATATAAAGATGATTAATATAATAACGCAAAATTTACTATAGAATCTATATGTATAATTCAAAATACATCTTAGTCAACACAGTGATAAATTTAACTTAATACATGTTTGGGCTTGCAAATGTTTTCCAAAATCTACAGTAACTAACTACCTAAGCGAGAGCACTGATTTAATTTCATAATAGTATTATACCTAGTATATATTATATAAGAATAGTAACAAATTAAAAAGTTTTATATACGACTGATGGCGTTCATGCGGAGTTTTTTCTTTTAAATATAAATTCAACAATATATGATATAATATAATAATACTTAAGTGCTATAAATTCGAACAATTTTTTTTTAAACTTAATTTTTGTATTCGCTAAAACAATTTTTTTTTTATATTCGATTTTTTTTCATTATCACGTTGTTTTACCGAGGTTTCCTTTCTTAAAAAGTAAGTATACGCTATATAACAATGTCAGGCGAAAGCCACACTAAGATTTTTTTGTCGTTTTCATACATTTTTTTCTTTTAGTTTTTTTTTTTTTTTTTTGGTTTTTTTTCCGGTTTTGATATATTATAAACTAACAAAATATAGAATCCAATGACATCGTTTCTTTTAACTGATTGTAACTATTAGTGATGGCTTCTTTGATTTGAGAAAATACATTATGATTATTCACAGACCGAGCTGTGTTCGTTTTCTCAAAAGGTTCTGAAAAATGAAAACAATTATTAACCATATGCCATTCAAATTTCAAAGTATCAAAAAATTTAAAATTTCGAATTTCGAACTTCGAGGAATTATTTCGATGCTGTTTAGCCAAAGTTCGATGCACATCACATTCTTATTATACCGTCTGGTAACTGTTAGACACTTTTCGTTAAGTTTTATATTTTTAATACACTGGATAAAAATGGATAGAGATATATCGATCGTTAGCTTTTAGCGGCCAACCTAACCATTGTGAAGATTTGTAGCCATTAATTTAAAACATACCTTAGTACCTTACGCATTATATTCTTCGTTTATTTTTAAAAGAAACATAATAATATATTATTAAACTTCTATTGTTTTACAGGGCAGTAGATTATTTTATTTTTTTTAATAAGATTATTAAATTATTAGTTTCTCTGAAAAATTTAAAAGTATGTTTGCGTGCCTCTTTACCCCCTCCCTCCCACATGGATCCCAGTCACTCAAATTTTTCAATTGCATAATAAACCGCATAATGTAAGTACAATTGATATAATATTATTATTAATTATATTATACATTTTAATATGTAACGATAAAATATAATACATTTTTTTTGTACGTACCTTCGATCCCTATGAATTTCCATTGTCCGGGATTGTTTTTTGCCGCATCGGCCATCCGACAACTTTCTAGCGGTATCGGTGATCCCATTCTTACGGACACCGCGTGTTTGTAAAAACTATTAATACATATATCATGTAATTAGGTATAATTAAAACCGTAAGCAATAATAAAATCGTTTAAGTATTTAATTATCTATTGCAATTGGGTGAATGGAACCACATTGTAAATGGGTCAATTTTAATAGCAAAGAAAAAAATAATTGATATTAATTTCAAATATTGAAAACATTTTTAATTTAGAATATTATTTTCAATTTTAAAAAGTCTATTTATTTATGATACCTAAGTGGTTAGGTACATGTTGTAATCATCAACATAATATAGAATGTCTTATATATAATAATAGATTCAAAAAACTAACATTATCTGATTATAAATTATTTTTATATAGAACACTAAATAACTTGTATGATTTTTTTCTTTTTTATACGCAATTTTTATGTTTAAAAAATATTAGGGTTTTGATTTAAAAAAATATTCGATTATTATTATATTAATACTTATAAGACAACATTGCTATTTAATAAATTAAACGTAAATCATTAACCATATAATATAATTTTTTTGTTTCAAGTATGTGTAATATTCCACATGTTTTTTCCATGTCCCTAGTATAATACATGCCGAATATCAAGAAATTTAAGGCTCAGTAGTTGCTTCATTTGCATGTTTATTTTGAACTATTAGATTTTTTTAAGTAAGCCTGAAATTATTTGCACGACACTACAAAAAAAAATACTAAAAGTTTATACTGCATATTATGTGATTTTGTCGTTTTAAGAGCATATTTTTAATTTAACATTTTTCAGAATATATTTGATGATTATTAATAAAAAGTTCATAATAAATTTGAAAATTTGGCAGTAAAAAAAATAAATCCATTATAATGAATAATTATTTTGAGAGTTTTCAGTAGGTATTATTGTATCGTGTTATTCAAATTCCTAGTTAAAATTTTAATATTCCGTTTTTGTTAATAAATATTTAATAAAACTTATAAGATATAAAAATATTTTTTAGCAATTTAATTATTTTTATCAAAATTGCGAGAAAAAAAATATGAGCTTAATAATAAACTGTACATAATAAGCATATATATTGTACTTTTTCAGGTGCATAATTGCATGCATATTTAGTAGTTTTTAAGTGAAATAAGTTTGGAATCCTACAGAAATAAATTATTATACAGTAAGTTATAATAAAAATACGTTCACACACACACACACTCTCTCACACTAACTTAGTAATAACTATACGCAATATATTTTGTTCACTTGAAATCGTTGTAGTATTCGAAAAACTGCAAAAGCAACTCTCCGAGGCTCTGTTTATTGTCGCTTCTCCAACCACTGCTAGGCAACTGTTCGTGCATGTGCACGAATTCGATATCGGTGTAGGCCGAGAACTTCATGCCGTAGATGCACTGCAGCGACGGTAACACGGGCGGTTCGACGCCTGTGGATCGCAAATACAATATAATATGTAAATATATATAGGCACGCAAATACAATATAATATGTAAATATGTATAAGAAATGCTCGAATTGGGGGGTGCGCAAGGTGACGGAGGTCCTCTCCTATTTTTATTTATTTTTTGCGTACCCAAACTATTTGTCTTAATTGGTCGGGTGACAGCACAAACTAATGCCCGAAATAATTTGTATTAAAATGTGTGAATTTAAATTGTTTTCAATGATATAACTAATGAATTTTACATGTTTTAATATCAAAAATATTTTGTTATGGTTTAGACTTCAAACAACTTAATACTATGCAAGCTATTTGTATTATAGTTTGTTTATATTATACCACACGTGTTATTTGCTTAGTGCAGTACCTATAGTGCCCGGATTAAGTGAGTGATAGGGGAAAGGATAGCCCCGGGCCTAAAAGGGGATAACGAACAGTAGTGGGCCCCTGGCAGGTAGTACGTTTCCTATTATATATATATAGTGGATACATTATAACTTTTTGTCCCCAGGCCCAAAATTATCTTAATTCGGGCTTGGCCTAGTGCACAGATATGTACAACAAACTACTGTATCATCAAACTATAGCTGTGGACTAGAGTTTGACATATGCGTCTTAAGTCTGAACCAAAAATTGAGATACTATCCCTGATAATTATATATTTTTTTATTTCCTATTGAAACATGTAGGTTTTTATTATTGCTCTCAAAATGGGAATTATAATATCAAAAAAATTATTTTTTAGGTTACTGAATGTACGAGTATAAGATGCGACATTTTCAAAAAATAAGGTGAATATAAAATTTAAATCCACATTCACTTACACAAGTAGATTATATTTTAAGTATAATAAAGCTAAAATTCTATAACTAAGCTAACGTGTAGTATTCAAAATTTAGGAAGGGAGTTGTGGACGACAAAGCCCCCCACGGGTCCATGTTAATTATTTTTGCACTTGAAGTCTTGAAACCCAGTTTTTAAATCTGAGTCTCTCTAGTTAATAATTCCAAATTCGAGCACTGTACAGTATAGGTACAGATGTAATAATATATAGATCTTGACGAGCGATCAACCAAGAACGTTGTACGTTATCGTTATTTATCGTGACGATTTCTATAATAATAATACATCATCATTTATCGCCGTCGTACAGAATTTTGTAATTTTCACATAATATTATGTGTTATACCTAACTTAGTATATTCAGTATATTCATATCTTACTTTGCAAGAAATTGATAACCATCAGCACCAGCGAGTAACTGGATAATGTCATTTTTTTCGGATCGTTGATGTTGTGATGGGACGCCCACAATTTAATGGTCACTACTAATGGCCTGACTCGGTAATCCACTGCAAAACCATTAAAAACGATTACAACATATTGATATGTGAGGGCGGGAGTAAAGAGCAAAACCAAATATTATGAAGTATTTTAAAACAAAACATACGTCATCACACACCGCTTTATCATCTAGTGCAGATCAACACAATATACGTAACAAGTTGTGCAAATTAATAAAATATATAACTGTTAAATCAAAAACTAAAGAATTTGATTAATATTGAGTATTTGAGTCCCTTTCAAGTCTGTACTAATAAATGTTAAACGTTGCCTTCCTTGGTGAGCTCTAGAGTCCAGATGGCAGATTTGCCACTAAATTATGCATTATATAGATAACATGATGAGGTTTTAGTTGGACAACTTTTAACTATTAATGTATACCAAACTCTAATAATAATAATATATTATAGTCGAACAGTATTTAATCGAACTAATTAATATTTAATTATATTACACTAAACTTGTTAATATTAGTGTTACAATATAATGTACCTACTGATAGGCGCAAATAGCGTTTGGGATTTAGGGGGCTAAAGTCCTACTTCGATAATATTTAATAAGTTATAAAACAAAATATAAGAAATGTTTGGGGAGGTTATGGACATTTGGGGTGGGGCTTAGCCCCTAAAGCCTCTCCTCCTATTTGTGCCTATGTAACCAACCTATACGTAATAATCAAAATGTTATGATTTTTAACTACCTAAGTAAAACTGTTAAATTATTGAACAATGTTATTTTACTCTACAGTCGATTACCTAAAATATTATAATATAAATACAGTTTGAAAAAAAAGTCTAACTTACGCCTGGAATAGCAGTATAGCAGATGGGTGTTGCGAATGCCCACCACGTTGTTGCAGCAAAAGTCCACGTCCATCTTGCAGCCACCGTCGCCGATCCACCGGAACCTGAGTATGGGTACCTTTGCGTACACGATGCGCATTTCCGCGGTGCTGACCTTGCCGTTGATCCGCTCGTGGTCCAGCAATCCCATCAGCCACTGCAGCCGCTCGACGGCGCATATCCGGTGCCGTTCCTCGGTCACGGTCTTGTGCTGCCGGACGCCGGTGTTGACCACCGCGGCCGCCGTACAGCCGGTGAGCAGGCAGAAATCTGCGTCGCTCACGTCGCCGCCGAAACCGTTCATCGTGGACCCGACCAGGTACAGGCCGCAGCCAGGAGCCCAGCTCTTGATCAGCGTCGACAGCCTGCGCCACATGGCCATCTTCGTTTCGTAAACACCCTCGGACTGACGGTTGTCCAAGTACATGTGCCAGACTTCTGACGACAACTAAAACGCGTCACAACAATGATGATGATGATGATGACGAAAGTAATAATAATAATATTAATATAGCATCATGACGACGTATAAATATATTATATTATTAGAAGATCTTTCTATGCCGTTTATATATTATATATATATAGCATTATATCAGTTTCCCAACCCGGGGGGAGAGGGGGGGGGGTTACAGTGTTCACTGTACACATTAATAACGGATTGCGAGTGAAATCTTCGCCGGGGTACTTAATACAAACAAAAATATATTTAATTTTCCATGACATATGAATATATATGCATACTGTGGCATGTCAGAGTTAAAATCGATAACGGATTAAGCACACTAATGTATATTTACTATTCACACGTTGACAAATCCAAAAGTATAGTCGCTCCAGCCCCTTACATTATCAAAGATACATAGGTACGATTTTTTTTAAGCATTTAAAGTTCAAATGTTGACAGAATAAGTAAAAATCAGAAAAATTTGCAAATTATTAGGTAGTTAAAAATGTTTAATAATATGTTCAAATTATATAGGAAATTTATCGACACCAAAGGTCATAGCTCGGAAATGTAATACACAAGATTCCTCATAAGTATTTCTAACTGAATTTCATTATTTGATTAGTATATAATAACCTACAAGTTTACAATATTTTTTTTATAACCATTTAATTTTTTAATTTTTTCAAAATTGGATATACAAACAGAGAATAACAATTTTAGATATTTTATTGTAATTCAAAAATATTTGTGAAGACATTGTTACGTATATTATTATATTATAATACGTAATGGCATTTTCAAAATATTTAGATTAAACTTAACCTAGCTATTTATAGTTTATACTATAGTATTAAATAAATTATAATATTAATTAATAGCAATATAAATATATGATAGTAATATTATGTATAGGTACTAGTATAATATAGGATGGCGATCTGTCTCAAAAAAGTATTTTTTTTGTACTTGCAATGATTTATCATTGAATTTAAATTTAACAGATCTGTTACAGTGACTTACTCGATGAAGAAGTAACTTGACATAAACTTTTTAGATTTTGAGCGGAGCGATAAATGTATTGACTTTCTTTTTGTGTCTGTATAAACGTTAAATAGTCAAAATAATGCTATAAATTTCAACTTTGAAGGTAGTTAGTTTCTTATAGATAATCTGATCTAGTTTGTATTTTTAAGAGGTAAAAATTCAAAATTTCCAATAATCATCAAAACAATCAGGATAAAAAAGTTAAAAAAAGATTGGAATTTTTACGCAAATCCAGTTGTAGTGGATCACATATGTGTGGCACCATATTACATGACAATAATAAGGAAGAAGGCTTATTTATTATACACAATATAGTTATACAATTGTTAACATATATAAGAGACACACCATGTTAAGTTGGTGAGTTCCGGGACAAGTACAGCTGCCCGCCAATAAGGAACTTCGGATAACATACTGTTAGTATGTCTTTTGATATTTTATAGTTAATAAGTATTGTGTAATAATAAAACATATCAATTAGAACTTAAAATTTGATCTATCTTTCCTGAAAGTCCCGAGTTTCGGTTAAAATATAACTCATAGGGCTGTGAAAACCCTTACTGAATTATCTTAATATAATAGGTTCCCCAACCCCGTTACAGTTTTTGACGAAATCTAATAAATTTAAAAATGTAATAATACATGAATACTAAGATGCTTCTAGGTTTTTCTACCTGCAATATATATAAATAAATAGTTTACCGGGGAGTCCCATTACATTTTTATGAGCGTTTGAACTTAGAAGTTCAAATTTTTTTCGACATAGAATATTCACCCATAAATGAACTATTTCTCCTTAATCGATTTTTGACATTTTGCTGTAATTCAAAAACGAATATTCATAGAAGCTTGAAATTTCCATCAAATGTGTATTTTATCAATTTATATTTTATATTTTGACTCTTTTTGACTATATAAATATTTTTAATTTTCAATTTTTTTTACAAATGTCGGTAAAAAATTTTCCGCTGGGTCAAAAAGCTTGAAAATTTAGTACAAGGGTCCTCATAAGTTGTCATTATAGCAATCTAAATATATTAATGATACATAGGCATGGTTTTTTTTTATAAGGATTTGAAGTTTAAATTATTCAAAATCAAGAAAATTTGCAATAATTTTATAGTTAAAAATGTTAATAATATTCAATTTTTATAGCTAAGAATTGAAAATTTAAAACAAGGCTACTAGGTTCATCATTTCATATTATAACTAAAAATCTAAAAAATATATAAACACAGATCATTTTTATAAAAATTCTGACGAACTTAGATATTTAAACGAAGAAAAAGAATAAAAATTTTAGTTTTGTGGCAATTTAAAAATATTATTCGTTGGTACTTAAACTTTTTAAGAATATATCATATGATTATATTTCATACATACAATGGTATTTTTAAATGTAGTGTTTTTGGTAAAAATTACTTTAATTACTAATAATAAAATAAATTACTTACTCAATAGTATTGATAAATATTAAAAATCAAATAATTTGATCAAAAAGATAAAATTTTAACAAAATACGTAAAAATCACGAAAATGTGCAAATTATTTTCACTTAGAAATTCATAAAAATTTTTCCTCTTAAATCTAAGGTTTGAAAATTTAATTGACGATTCTTCATAAGTTTGTCTACCTTTTTCAAAAAAAAAAAATGTCTACCTGATGTCAAATTAAATTTTTTTGAGCGTTTGAATTTCAAATTTTTACAGCAATGGAAATTTCTCATGTAGCGATTTTCTTATTTTGCTGTAATTCAAAAACGAATAACTTAAGATACTTGAAATTGATATCATACGTTTATTTTATCAATTCATACACTTGATAAAATGTTCAATATATTTTGTTTCGTTTTGAGCTATTTACGGACATATTCTTTTTATAGCAGTTTTTTTCTTTTTTTTTTTTTTCTATAAATGTCAATAAAATTTTATTTGTTGGGTCAAAAAGTTTGAAAATTTAATACAAGGCTCCTAATATATGATTACAATAATAGTTGAAAAATATTATAAAAACGTGGTCAACATTTTTTTTTATAAGCATTTAAAATTGAATTTTTGACAACATTTATCAAATTTTAAATTTAAAAATATTTTTGTAGTTAAAAATTGATAACATTTTCAACTTTTATAGCTAAAATTTAAAATTTGAAACAAGGTTCCACGTAAGTAAAAATCTTAAAACTATAAACACATATTTTTTTATAGCTATTTTATGATCAAATTTGGACAATTTTATAATATTAATATTAATTCAACTTGCCGGATACCGTATTAATAATATATTAATATGAAATAACAATATAAATATAAAATAAAATATCCACACTGACAAACCGTCTCAGCTCAGAATCGTTTTTCGTATACAATGATTTATATCATAGAATTCAAATTTAATACCATCCATTATACAGTGACCCACTCGTAACGTAATGTACAGCAGAGCGACATCCACTTACCCCCTTTTTTTTTTTTATTATTATACATTATAGCTGGTGGCCTTTATAATTGTCACATTTTCAAATTTTATTTTGAGATAAGTATTTCGATTTGAATAACGAAAACCAGTAATATCACTGTTATTAAATATTTACCTGTTACACGCCTTGGTAGACTGGACATAACAAAACAGAAACTATATTATATATAGTACAATTGTTTTTGCTAAGTGTTAGTATTATTTTTAAGTTTTTTTTTTTTTTAGTAAAACACGATTTACAATCTATAAGTAAAATAAGTAAATTTGATCATTAATATTGGTAAATTATAAGTGGTTAGTAATTTATGGGACAACTTAGCAAGTATTTATTATTTACTATTAACTTACCAATAACTTGGCAGTACCACCCGTATTTTTTTTTATTATTTTAGTAGGTCTCAAAGCCACTAATATAATAATGGTAAAAATGATAATATTTTATAGTGTAAATTACCTTGTCTGCTTCGTCCACTTGAATTAGCGAGTCTTCCAGGACAACGTTCTTAGCGTGATTGTCATATCTTTGTGGCTCCGAAAGGTAATACGCGTTCATAAACGTTCCGGCGGGTCCTCCATAAGGGCTCCATTGCCACGGCTTGCAGCACGGCTGATGAATCGCCGCCGCCACCGGTTTTCTTGGTGTAGTGTTTCTGGTGGCCTATAAAGTATTATTACGGGTCGTTGACAGTATTAATATTATTATATTATTATTGATATAATATATTATAATGATTAACCGACGACGGCCAACGAAAATAACGACAAAGTAGACAACCGTGTTTACGATAAAATTATTATTATTTTACGATGCCACTTACGTATGCCACCTGATGCAATTTGTGCAGGTCACTATAATATTGTAAATGATGATGTTGTGGTATGTTAGTCTGAGGATTTCCGCCGTTGAACTGTTTCGTATTTTTGTCTTTAATAAATGTTGGCAATCTGTATCGTAACAATATCACAATAATATAGAATAATAAAACGTATCAAAAAAGTTTCAATGATTCGAAGTCAATGTTCTTATTTGAGAAGGATTTCTGCCAACTACCCGCATGTGTTGTCTCTGTCTTACTAAAACATAATAATATATCAAAATATACGTCTAGCAGTTCCGATTTTGTGTTGTTACTTGTTAGCTTAAATATCAGAGTAAATGGATCTTAAATCTGAGAACATTATCTGTGTTCTCTCATTGGTTTTTACGATATTATAATTTTTAAGTGAGTTTTGACTTTAAGAGTATGTAAAATACTAGTATTTGAAAAAGCTCATAATTCATTTAAAAATTAAAATATTGTAAAACTAACTAGGTAATAATAACAATAAAAAATTGGAACTTCTGGACGTATATAATGCGTTAGTAATACAGAAACAATGCGGGTATGACGTCCTCTTAAGATACACGATTGGTTTGAAAAATAATAGAAAATAACATTATAAATTTATGATTAACAAATAGAAAATGTGATGATAATAATTTACATTTGATTTTATAATACTTTAAACTTTAAAGTCCAAAACATCAGATTATATATTTATAAGTCAAACCCGAAAAAATGAAAAATGTTGTTATAAATTCGTATCAAAAAGTTAGATCTTCTAGAAACATAAGGTACACTTATAATAGTTATTATTTATTTGTTTTTAATTATCATATGTATTATAGGGTAAAAAATATTGATTTTTTTCTCTTAAATTTGATAAAAATGTGAATGCTCAGTTATAAAGTTTAAAAATGTAATATAAGGTTCTTCTTAAGTTTTTCTTATAAAAAAAAAATCAAAAATATATACTCATGTAGACAAATATTATTATTATACAATGAAATAATCGAAATATTTATATTTATTTTAAATCATATACAGTATTGACTTATAAGTTAGTAGTATTATATAAAATAATATTATTATACATTATACTATATGAGATTTGTTTTTACAAAAATTTTAGTTCAACCTATCGTATAAGTTATTAATAGAAAGATAAATTACCAATTATTGGTTATAGCAGTATAATAAAATATCTTTAGAAATATTATAGGCTGGAAGACCATATTATGCGCTCAGAATCGTTTTCGTATTCAACGATTCATAATGATATGAATCATTCATCATTGATTTTTAATTTAAATTATCCATATAGCAGTGACTTACCCATATCATATTCAATGATGAGGAACACTACCACATAATTTTAAGTTAGGTATAATTCGCCTGTTTTTACTTTATTTAATATGTAATATATAAGTTCTGTATTTTATATTAAAATGTTTAAAATGATTTTCTCATCTCCTTTAATAAAACAACTAACCCTAACTTTTATTTATGAATGCTAATCCATATTATTAGTTTAATACTGTTTGACAATTTAAGTTTTTAACTATCAAAAAATGAAAAATAATGATTTAAACGTAAGACTATTATATTGTATAATTAATGTTATAACTTATTAACGTAATGTGTAATGAAAATATGTGTAACTCATTATTTTTTGACTTAAACCCGTTGACGGTAGACACAATATAGTACCTATATAATTTATTTAAAAAAATAACATAAAAACTATCACTTATAATACTTTCATTCGTCAATGCAGTCACTGAAATGTGACATTAGCAGATTTAATCAGGAAAAACATCAATACACCTTTATTATCTAACATGCGAAACATAAATAACAATATTGTTGATTTGTAATTTGTAGTATGTACCTACCCAAGGTAATAGCACATTTATCAAATAGTTATCTTAATATCGGTAATAAAATAACCTTCGTTGCCACAAGCACGAGAGCCATACAAATTAAATATTTCTTCAAAAATATGCTATGATACTTTAACAAATACAGACGTATTTTGTTGATGATTTTAAACACAATAATATATAAATATAGGGACTCTCGATAATTCAAAGTTGGTGGGACTCATGAAAAATTTCAAATTACCGAGAGCTCGAATTGCTGAGTGGTTTGAAAATCCAAGAAGGCAAAAAACAATTTGAATTACTGAGTTATGAAAAAAAAAATGTTGTAGCTACGATATAAATTCGATATTTATCGGAAATAACAAGCTAAATGTATACACAATAATTGTAAGATAAATTATTAATGATAAGATTATAGAAAATACGATTGGTGAACACACTTAAGGCTTTCCGAGCGTTGAACTTTGAATTATCGCGTGTCGTCAACGCGATAATTCGAAGTTCAACTAGTTTTTCCTAAAATATTACTATGAATTACAGTGTGTACTTAAATGTATTGTTTTTATTCGAATTACTGTGAGATTTATAGGGGAACGAGCAATTACTTCGAATTACCGAAAGTCGACTGTATGTACTTCTTTGGCCTTTGACGGGTCGGGTGGCAGAATGCTATTCTAATTCGATCAAAATTTCGTTATCGAGTGATAAGTTGTCGCAAACTACGGTAAAAAACTGCGTCGTTAGTTGGTAATATAATCATATTATAATTTATAGTTAACACTTATAATAATTTTGACCAAAAACAGGGTACGCCTACGCGGCTTTTTATCGACTTCAAGAGTATATTGTAAAAATCTTCGAAATCAGATGACAGCAAAACGACCATGAAATATAATAAACGTGACCCACTCATACTGAACCCCCACCCCGACTCAACCACACACCCATCAAGTGCAGTGATGCAGAATACTTAGCGGCTATAGTTTTTTGAAAAAAACTGTAGGAGGTAGCCGCCAGTTGTAATTTTATAAATACGACGATATCGCTCACCTGGCAAAGTGTTTGGACATGACTTCCCATTCGATGGCCTCGCAGGTTTCGACGTGGTTGGGGTTGGGACGACGGAACGGTTCGTAGTAGCAATGCGTCGACGGTGTGGACGTCATGGAAGACTGCGATGGCGACGGTGACGACGACGACGACGATGACGACGACGACAACAACAACATCTCGTTGTCCGGTTGGCGGACTTCCGGTCTTCCGCCGCCTCCTGCGACGGGCCTCCGGACCGTCGTAAACTTTTTGTTCGGCCGGCGCGGGGCCCCGAAAGCCATCGGCCAGTGACGACGGTCTCCGACGCCGTTCACCCCGCATTCGCTGTCGTATGTCCGGAACCGGTCGGTCATTATTGTTCCGGAGGATTTGCAGTTGTCTGCGTGCCGGCGGTGACGATGACGATGGTCATTTAAAGAGACGAAGACGACTATAAATATTGTTGCTGTATAACGATACGCGTCGACGACTATAATAATAATTGCTGCTGCGATAGAGTATTCTCAACGAAACGAGCCGACCGACTGCTGCAGTGTGCGCGTGCACGATAATATATTATGGAGGTATATTACTTGGCTGGCTCGTGCCAAACACGTTTGGTAAAGGTACGATAATATAATAATAATAATAATATATTGTAATGACGATAATATTCGTGTGTGTTCGCGAATGACCGACCCGCTTGCGATAAGTGGTCGTCGTCGATTTCACGGTATCTCGGTGACGACGGCGGCGGCGTCTATGGTGACGGTTGTGGTGGCGGCGATGGGTTTTCGTTCCGCGTTCTTAATGATACGAAAATCCCCCTGTTGCGCCGCACCGCGCCGCACTGTTGATATGGTACACGATTCTTAAAATAAAAATCGAAATTTTTCTGTATTATGCGACTGCTGCAGATAGCTGGTGAATAGCTTATGTAATCGCGATACGCAACAGGTGTAGATAGTAGATAGTAGATACCCTTATGGCATAATATAAAGCGGTTGGGTTCGCGTCCTGTTTATCTACTATAATATTACAACCATTGTTCATTAATAGTAAAAACAAAATTAATTAATTACATTATTTATATTATATTATACACTGTTATTGTTATTATTATTATTATTATATTATTTATTTTATTAATTATCAATTGCTTCTAGTTTCTACCAATACTACTAAAAGACTGTACACTCCGTTATCCGTTTAGTACACAGTACATATAGAGCGATTCAATTTTAACTGCAAACGCACCAATTATTTAGGTCGACTTTTAAAAAAAAACTTGTTACACAATTTATACAATTTTGTGAAAAAACCTTCTTTCTTATTAAGCTGATTTTTCTACAGTTGACAGCTAATATTTTTTATTTCATAGTCGGAAGTTATTTTTACTAAAGTGACTGTGACAATACATACATTTTAAATCGATGGAATAGTTTTTTTTTTCATTTACATATAATATATTTATATGGCTACCTTTCTAGGTATATTATAATTGTATATTATATTATGTATGTATTATATATTTTATAGGTAATGTTTAAAACGTTTAAGTAATAGGAATGAAATAGCAGTGATTTTTCGTGCATTACTCCATTTATCTAAACTTTAAAATATTTAAATAGTTATACACAAATAACTTACTATTTGTTTAGTAATCGATATAAATTTTTTTATAAAAATATTCAGTTTATGTAAAATAAAGTTTATTTTCAACAATGTAATAACTAATAAGTAACAAGTAATAATAAAAGCAGCCAAGTAGGGTCATCGAACTAATTACTATAGCAATATCGTAAAATAAATTGGTCAATATACCTAATGACTATTCACAGTTAAAATAAATAATGAATCGCTCTGAATAAGCTTCGTGATGAAAATGTGTTTTAACTATGAATATTGTCAAATTAATGTTATTTGTTTTTAATATTATATAATATAATATAAAATAATATTAGTACCTATATTATTATTATTATAGATCTTCAACATTCAAGGAATTCTTATATATATTCAAGGGTTGCTTATAATATAATATAATATGACACACGATAAAAATTGTATTTAATATGAATCGAAGAAAATGATTTTACTTTTTTTAACATTTTTTCACAAGCGGCAAATCTTACTATAGATTTATCGAAAACATTTTACTAAATAGTAATTATAATAATAATTATACTATTATATACACTCAAAGGTAAAATTAAATTCATGACATTATGCAAAAACATAAATATCAGAGAATATTCCTCTCTATACATAATATTATATTATTATCATAATCACTATCGGCTACCAAGTTTAAATAAAGCGGCTTAGCTGCTGTAGCATGTAGCATAATGTATAACTCAATATAAAATAAATAATTAAACATTTGGCAGTTCGTATTTAATAACGAAAATGTTCGAGAATAAGTTTTTATATTGCGTCTGTTCATTGAAAATATAATCTTTAAACTCGTGTCATATGATGTTATGATTCAATGATTTTGAATGAAACTCCTGCGAGTGTTAGAGGACGGAGGTGATTCAGTACTCATTTCACCGGAAAATACGACGTGTATAGGGCTGAAAATTGACCGTGTGTATTAAAAAGAACTCGTGTATTTGCAGAAGGGTGAGTTATATTGAATGTGTGAACTACAATGTCAATGTGGTTTAGAACGGAAGTAATTATTATATATATTTGGAAATAAATTACAATATGTATTCAAAATGCGAAAGTAATAAACGCATGCAGACGTAATATAATATAATGTTATTAAAAAAAAAAATTGTTATCTATAATATATTAATTTTATATTATATAAATTAAATTCACCACTCGTCAGAAACATAATGCGACTTTTATATATAGTTTTAGATTATATTTTTTTGTATTAATAATGAAAAATGTAACATTTTTTTTTTATCCTGATGGACAGAGATATAGCTACTTTACGTATCAATTAAATTAATTTATATAAACCCAGTTTAAATAATAATTAATATTATATACAATTATACAAACTCATGGAATGTACTTACCTATAGTAATTGTATAATCATAAAAATAAAATACTATGAATAATAATTATTTAATTGAGGTATATTTTTCTCTCTTACTTTCGTTTGACATCAACAGATGCCGTTTCAGAACGTTTATAAACTCACTGAGATCGAATTTTTTTATTTCGAAATACCATATTAATATTTTATCAACACTTAATAATTTTTTTTATTTGTACGAGTTAGGATTTAATTAATTTTTGAAAATGTATAAGTTAATTATTTAAAATAAACTAAAACCCGTATAGTCAACATTGTGGTTATTATAAAATACATTAACAGGTAATCATAGTAACAATCAGTGAAAAAAAAAAATGATTTTGGTAGTATTCAAATTATTGTTTGTCCTCACCTAGTAAAAAAATGTCAAGTAAATTAAATCCAAACTATTAAAACTATTTGAACTATTTTTCATTAATGTTTGAATAATATCTAATACAGTACTACCTAGGTACTCATTGAATACACGTCTTAATTATCCGAGTCCGCTAATCTGCTTATAAAATATAATTAAAAGAATAGAACCTATTTCTAAACAATTGTATATTGCTAAAAATAAAATCACAAAAAAACATATTATACAACCGAAAATGGTTTTCTGAAAATTATTAATTTCCCCCTCCACCGACCAAGTACCTATTGGTGCCACCCCTGACCATATCCATAGACACCGCCTTAGATTATAATAGGTTCTCACATAACGAACCAGCAGTAGATAGCAGATTCATACTATATCACGATTGTGAAGAACTTAGTTTTAGTTCATTATGACCGTAATGTTATATTATTATTATAATAATATTGTTATTTGTTAGTGCCGATAGTGGTGACATAGAACTGTGAAAACAATGGCAGGTACCTACCTTTATATTATAACATGTATTTAAGATAGGTACAGCGTACAGGATACAAGGATTGTGGGTATAATAGGAGTAATATCAAAAACTTAACTGAATTAATTTCAAAGTGACTAAATATTATTTATAATTCAAGAATATAAATAAAACATAATATAACAATAATTATTCATTATAATTTATAGGTACATCAAATAATTTAGTAGTAAAAATAGTGTAACACCGACTGAAAATAGGTTTTTGAAAGATTACCAAATAATAAAAATAATAATAATAATCATAATCATAATAATAATACAATATACATATTATTATAATAGGTAACGAAATGACTAGATAGTTACAATGAGAATCAAGTATAATCGTTTAACAACTTTCGCGATTGTTAAAAGTATGTTTTACATAAAATGACGGATAGAAAAAAAATCTCGCTCACAAATAATATTTATTATTTCCTCTATATAATGCCACATCATTTATTTTCAATCCAAATTTAAATAGGAGCATTATCATTTATCAGTTATTTGTAAATTGTAGATATCATCCCTAGTTACTTTCAAGATTTGTCTACAAGATAAATCTATTTCAATGCGTTGGAACAATAAAATATAAATATTTATGTAAACTTGTACAGTATTTACTAATTTATTAACTATTTCATAATAATATATCATTAAAATTAAAATTATTGATTGTGTATCACAAAGTCTTACAATAAAATCATACTATCTAACGGACAACGATTTTTATATTATTTAATTATTTATGGAAATGTCCGATGTAAGGTAAAAAATTATCAGCTGAACTCGATAATTAAGTATACCTACCCAAAATTTTAATTATTTTGATGTATTTTAATTATTTATTATATTATTCTAAGATTATTACCTATGTAATGATAATATTGTAATACGAAATGTGTATACAGGTACTGTATAAACTACTATAAAGCAATTAGTATGTAGTATAATGTAATTTTCACTATATATATACACATTAAAATATAATAGCTACAAATTACTAAAATGCTGAAGATGGATGTATTGAAATAAAATTATAAAAACAATTGAATAGACAATTATTTGATTACATTGATTTGTAATAATAATAATTTATAGAATACCTACTTATATTATAGTTAATTATAGTTATTATCCACTGAATCGAATTCAACATTAATATTTAATGCTACATTCAAACTATGATTTTCATTAATTGTATAATATTTTTAATAAAGAAAATATAGTGCTTATCAGAATATCAAATTTTTTTTTTCGATTTACAATATAGAATATAGATAATACATATTATAATATAGGATTCTTAGGTATCATGACTAAGTAAACTATTAATTATTAATAATTTATATTATATAGTTTTAATATCTTTTGAAACATAAGAAAAATTATTAAATTACATTTTGAACTTGACTAATGTACATAAGAGATCTAAAACCATCATATATATATATATAATACTGACTGCGGGTTACATAAAAATGTTCGTTTGATTAAATAGCACTAGTATAACATACCTTGAACTATGCATTTTGGCAACACTTAACATTTTGATCATTTTGACCGTCTTTATTATTTCCGTGTTTCACGTAATCTACAACTAATTCTAATCCGATTAGAGCCGTTAAATCCTTACAGTTTTTTTTTTCGCCACCTTCGGTTTGCGCTGTTTCAGGACCATCCCCCTCCACATCGATAATTTTTTCTTCCTCCGGTGCCACTTGCCTGTATATTTTCGTCAAGTTTCCCATCAAATAACTCGTCCCCTGTTTATTGCTGATGTTTTCGAGTTCTTCAACTTTGGACGGTTCAGGTACACGGAAAGCTGAATAATGTCTGTCCTGCTTCAACGGATCCGAACGTATTTGTAAGTTCAATGGTTCCGCTTCCGGAGTCTTAAAATATACCGGTGGATAAGTAGGTGGATAAAATGGTGGGTACCATAGTGGAAACTGCGGTTCCGTTTGTGAGGGTGGTGGTATTGGTACGAAATCCATTTTCTTTTGCTTGGCTTCAGACGGTAGTTCGGCCTTTCCGCTATCCTTCCAGGTCCGTTTTCGTCCTCTTTTATTTAAGGATAAGGGTACACAAGATTTTGCCTGTACGAATCTTTTCAACATTTCACTAAAATATAATCCTGGTGGTACAAATGTAGAGTTGGTTTGATACGGTGGCGTGGCTGCTAATAAACGACTTATCAAATCACCATTTCTAAAGTCTGACGGAGACTCGCGCATTGTGCCCGACATAATCTGAAAAGGATAAAGAATATTTTTATTAGGACTATCGTAGATTCGTATAGCATAACAAAATCGCAATACATTAGATAATGCAAGCCCCTCAATTATTATTGTCAACTAAACACCTATATACATATCTGCTAATATTTACAAAATATGTATACGACTAAAATTATTAAAAGTAAACGTAATTTTTGAATAACTATATTATACATATCATACCGATTATATTATATACACAGATCACTTGTTGGTTATAAAATTCTAAATATCAATGGAGCATGTGTCAATATAGTATTTTATATAATAGTATATTAATACGTATTATTATAAATTATATTACTATAAAACATTTAAATAGTATGCAATTTTTAAGACATAATACATTTAAGTAAATTAATATGACTTTCAGTGGGAATTTCGTACTTCAATTTGTTATAATACAATAATACCCACATTAGAATATCCATACAAACTCGACTATGATCGAATCATATATATTATATTATATAAGTATAGAGAGTGGCAAAGTGCGCAACGATTATGTTCGAACAACAACAATCGAACCGAATCAGTGTTATTATTATAATTTTATTTTTGGCCGATGACAATTTGAACACTCCAGAGATTTATGTGAAAGTTTTGAATTACAATTGGATGCAGAGTGCTGCAGAGTGACGAACATAAAATTCGATTTGCGCTCGGTCTCGTGGCGTCCAAAAATATATAATAATTTATAATTGGTATATACACTGGAGCAGCGGAAAATAATATATGCACGTCTAGTTAACTATAACCCCAGGACTCATTAGTCATCATCGCCCTCGACAATACCGCATATGCATATACGTACATGCCCGTCCCCATCATATTATATTATAATGTACATATGTATACCGCAGCCGGCCTTTTCCGCGCAAAAGCAAAAAACACGCAATCACGTCGAATGGACTTCGTTTTAAATTTACTACCTCCACCGTAATTGTATTCAACGATCCACCCCCAGCTGTTCATATTATTATTATTGTACGAGTACTACCTGACAACGAGTAGTGTATAAAATCGCATCAAATTTTCAAGCTTTTGTGTGAACTAATTTACACTATTTAAAATGAAATAATCGTTGTGCGTCGCTCAATAACCGCACTGGACGCGATTTAAAATATACCTGTGTATAGGTACTATATATAATAAAATATCATACACTACAAGGTGATTATTTATCACTAAACGGTTTTTTTACCTGTAAATGCATGTTTTTAAAAATATTATTTTTTTACCATCCAATTTAAAAAAATTACAACACTGATTGTTGATAAAAATATACTATTTTTAACTTTTTTTTTTTTTTTGAGTTTTTAACTTTCTGAATTACCACAATACTATACACATTATAATTGATTTAATATTTTGAAGCAGAATAATTTTTCAAGGATTTCGGTGTATAAAAAAATTTTTTTTAAAAACATACATTGATCGGGGAAATAATTTCTCAGTTTATGAACCACTATGTCGGTTGTAGTAGTAGTTACAGTGCGGGGTGCAGTTCTTTTTGACAACTTTATTCTGACCGATCCGTCCCGTTTATAATTAAGAATAATATGAATAATGTGAATAATGCTTATATTATATTGTATACCTGCCATATACACCGTGTACATGTATAGTCGTGACAGTTTGTCAACACCTGAATATTATAATATATAGCGAACAAGTTATCGGCCGTTACTTAACCCTTAATAGGATGACTATATAAATATCTTAAAATTCTATTTTCTGTACACCTAGGTTATGTTTTATCCACTAATCCCACCTCCCACCATAACACAAGTTACGTATACGACACTGATTTTACATTTAATAATATGTTATCTACTGTATATCTATCTAGTTATAAACTAATATGATCTATTGTCAATACTCTCAGCGTAACCGTATAACAATATAAGTACTAAAAACAGTAGTCCCATGAAGAAGTGACCGGCCAGCGTCATAATATTATGGTGGTTTATACCTTAAGTTATGAAAAAAATCCTTTTAAAGGGTGGGTCTACACTTTTATTTTTTTATTTAGAGCGATTCAACTTTTTTTTTAACAAACCGAACCTACCCCACATTTGCTGATGTATTTTCAAAACTTTTAAACTTTATTTCGTAATTTTTTTTTTCAAGCTGTTTTACCGTGCTATCAACTGACATACACAATCAAACTAGAAATGTACAAATTATTTTTATTAAATTAAAAAAGTAAAATTCTGTAGAATAATAAAACAACAACTGTAGTAAATACGCCGTTATTTGGATTTATACGCGATTTCTTTTAAAAATGCTAATTTTTGACAACTTTTTTAATTTTGTGTTTTGCATTCTAACATTAAAACAGTTTACAAAACAGTAATAATATTTGCCTATTATAGGTAACATAGAAGTGTTCTGTTAAACACTGTATATCTTTATATAAACATTATACTTAGTAAGTGTAAGAAGCGGTGTTCTTACTCAGTACTTCTAATTTTTTTTGTTGCCTACAGCGTTTTCAAAAAGCAATAATTGAGTTTATAACCTATTCAAAGTAATTGCAGATATCTTTTCCACAAACATGGTGTACAACTGATAAACCAATCTATGCCGTATCTAACTCATTTTTTAATTTTTTTCTAGTTAGATACGGCACTTTTACTTAGCAGGCCAGTATAATATAACTGCATAGTATTATTGTTAGCGTCATGCCCGCATTAGATAATATCATCGTTCTCGCGAAACTATAATATATTGCTCGTCGTCAAAGATTTTAATAAATAATATTATATTATTATAATATAATATTGTTATAATGTTATGTACCTACCTACTGTATAGGTTTTCTCGGAATCGTTATTATTAGTTTTTTGATTTAGGGAAAAATAAAAAAAAAAAACCTAATATTTGAAACCAACCGATGAGGAGGCGAGGAAACCGGAAACAAAAGACGTGACAGGGACCGCGCGTCGGTCGGTCGGACCCGCTGCAGATAATGCGTATTATGCACAGTTGACAACCGGACAGACAATGCGAAATAATATTCTCGTCTGCGATGCGAATAATTCAATTATCGCGAGTAAATGGGAAATTCGAACCCAATTTGCACTGCGCTGCACCGTCAATCCCCTCTACATTTCGCATTTCCATTGTATCACATATTATACACTCGCGCGTGCACACACCCGTACAACAATCGCTATACGTACACATATAATGTGTGTCCGTGTGTGTGTGAGTTTGACATTCACGTTTCCTGCGGCTATACGTTTGTCATTTAGGGGAACAATCATCCTTTCGTGTTCTCTCCACGGTTAGGTATACGCACTGCAATACTACATATATAACACGCGGTTTCCTAAAATCCTACACTAAATATATATATATGTATAATATATACAATATAATATGTCATGTATATATACATAAATGCACATTAAACGCATACACAGACTGTATACCTCTACCTACGTCGACACACACTCACATATTATATATTATATAAATATATACACCGCAGTGATTGAAACGATAATCGTTCGAAAATACGTCATTTAATCAGCCGCATAAACTTTTAACTTTTATACTTTAAATGATATCAACATAGTAATATCTGTTATAATATTACTATTATATAGTGTTCGTGTGTCCCGATATTGTATATATTATAGCCACATCACTAGGTTTAATTTTAATCCGTTTAGGTCTGTTATTGAGTGACGACTGACGAATGCGTATACAGTTTCATATTATATTCCATTCATTAATAGGTACTTATTTACTTATTACATTTACAAATTATAGATCAAAATATAAATATAACAATTTCATTTTAGGAATATTTATTTCCTGTCTTTTATTGGCTATTAAATAGTTTTTTGAGCGCTTTCATGCAATTTAGAAACTTTTATTCAATAATTTTAAGAGGAAGAGCATATAATATAAAAATTTGGTAGTTTTAGTTTATTTCAAATTCACGCACTCACTTGCAACTGTCACAAATTCATAAACTATACACTCAAATAAGAAAATTTTTAAGTTTTTTTAGTTGTATGTAGCTTAGGTTTTTTTAGTTAATTTAGATATCATTACTAGGTCGGCATTTTTATTTTTCTAGTTTATAATACTAATTATTAACATGATCAAGTTTGTTAGACACTTTAAAATATAATTTGTTTATTTTCTATTATAATTTATAATATTGCTTCATCTTGTACGATTAACTGTACGCACAATACAATCGTAACTATAGTGTAGGTATATACATAATGAATCGAAAAGTTTTCAAGCTTTTAACCATACTATATATTATACCTCCCTACGTTATGTTCATACTTGATACGTATTAATATTGTACAGTAAAATATTCCATAGGAAGGACAAGTTAGTGTACAACTATATAGATAATACGTCTGACTAAACAGTAACTTTTAACATAGTATATAGTATTAAGTTGGTAATTATATTAAGAGTTGGGTACTGCTGCAGTAATTATTAAAATCGCAGTTTTATTACAATGTATTTTACGTAAATTAACATCATTTCGGATTCAATTGTGACAATACGTATAATATACTTACTGACATTTCGGACAAAATTGCCTAACCTTTGCAGGTATCAACTTTCAGTTAATCTCTATTTAATAATTATCACGCAGGCGGCTTAACGCGTATCTATATATAGGTCTGAGACTGATGTTTTTTCTATGTCCTATGTTAATTACAGGGCTTAGAAATTTAGAATGCAAATATGTATAATGACGAAAAATCCATAGTGTATACAAACAATAAAGGAGAGCAAATCTTCGGGGAATGGCAAACTGCCGAATAGTGGTACGTATACATATACAGGCCAGATGAACAAAAGACTCTACCCCGATGCAAACAAAAGGCGGTACGCCCTATATATATTATATGCGGTGTATGATCTGCGAGTTGTTTGTTGGTCAGAAATAATGCCGTCTTATTGGACCCCGTGTGGTTTTCGAATTAGGCAAAGTGCCTTTCTAATAATTCAGCTGACCGCAAAACACCGATACTTCGGTATGAAAAATATAATTGTTTTTTATAACCAAAAAACGAAAAACTGTTTATGAATTACATCGTTTTCAATATAATATTATTTAATATGGTACTTACTATAGAAGTGTAATAAAAAATACACACACACACACATAAATGTTGTGATTGTTTTTTTTAAGCTGTATCATATTGTGTTATGAAGCGAAACGAAAATAATTAAAAAAGTAACTGTAACAACGCAACCGTCAAAATATCGTTTGGTCAGCTTTGGCGTGTTTTTATATCTCATCTAGATATTTGAATAATTTGGAATAAAAGGTCGAAGAAAAATATTGATAATTTAAATTTAAGAGGTCGCTAAAGGTAGATTATACATATTTATATTCTGTTGTTGCTCACCCCTTCTGGAATAAGTATCGCAATATTGCAGTTGACGTGGTATAGCCTATAATAGGTATACCGTATTCGGAACAAAATGTTTACATGAATATTCATCGCGATAATATACGCCTCACAGGATCGAGTCGTGAGGTTTGTGACTGTTTTTAGTGTATAAAGGTTAATGAACGACTTGCGGTTGTGTAATGTCTTTTTACAAAGTTAACTTTATTGGTACGTATTATTAAAGTTTTACACTATTATAAGTAGATAACAATAGTGCATAATCAAATAATTATATAATAGATAATAGGCCGCATAATAATTAATATCAAATATATACGTGGACATGTGGTCAGTCAAATGTTGACAATTCTCAATGAACTATTATTTACCTACCTAAATATATAGCTGGTGCTTGATAGTTATGTGGTACAACTGCAAATATAGATAAATATCATAGAATGGTTTTAACTTATATAGGTAAAGTTAATATGATTGCTGATAAAATATATCATATAGATCATGCACTACTCAGGTACATAACAATTAATAAAGTTTAGTTATAGTGTATAATATGATTTAATTATGTATTTATTATATTTATTTATACAACTCGCTGCACTCTTCGGCCACTGAATGCGAACTAATAACCACACCACACAATAAATAAAATCTTGAGGAGCATCCATGAGAACGCACATGGGTTTTCACTCGGTTAACAAAAAAAATCTTAAAAAACGACTGCTGTAAATGCAATATACTAATATAAATTATCTATAAAAGTAAAGGGAGGCTATAATAATAAAATTGTTATGATTTAAATAGCATAATTGAAATTATTCCGATATTCTAATTTAGTTGGACTAATATGCATAAAAATATATGTATAGTTAGACGAGAATTCGAAATGAGTAATTAATGACATTGGATGTTCGAACCGTTCAGTCAGCGTCAAAACTGAGACAATAACCTATATATATATATTATAAAATATGACTATATATATAAGAAACGATAAAAATAATAAAGGACTAAATTAAAATCCTTTCTGAACGAGACGGTTTGAATTAATGTCAAATAGAATTCTAGGTAGAATTGAAAACTTTGTTGATTTGCAACTTACACCCCTTCCCCTCCCACTTCACGCGTCTTATTCCGCGGATGCTAATTACTCTGAAAGGGACCGAAACTTTAATACTCTTTGAGATTCGTACCGTACTGCACCACTGCCGATTTAATTACAAGACGGTTGTTTAATGCCCCCTACCCCTTCGACAAACTAATTAAAACACCGGAGACCTGAGAAAACACTATACCTATCCTTTCTTTTCCTCTCTCTTTTCTTTTCCCTTGTGTTTCTTTTTTTCGCTTTGTCGAGCAGCAGACGATTTCCATGGATACGAATCTGTTTCAATTTGTCGCTCCCTTTCGCACCAGTACATCACAGACGACGACGACGACGACGGCGGCGACAACGATTATTATATATTGTCAGGAAAGTACGAGCGCAGTATTGTTGCCGTTATTGAATACAAAACAGTATTTATAAATGAATATTACACTCGGAATTTTGTGCATTTAATTATGCATGCTATATTATATTGTATTATTATTAATACACAATAGCGCGTGTACAAATAAATAATAAATAATGTAAATAATTCAACGTTGTAAAAATGAAAAATACCCAACAGTAAGTAATTAATCAAACACTCGCCTTAACTATTTCAGAATAATATTTTCAAATTATTGTGTTCTCTTTTCTACATTGTATATATTATATACATTAAGCGTGACAAGTACTTGACAAACTTATAATATTCTATTCTATTCTATTCCCATTGAACGTTCAGAGTAACATAAATTATTATAATATGAAATATTCATCTGAAGACATTATTGCGATATATGGTGCAGATATTCAAATTAATAGTTTACCAACTGTATGTTCACGACGAATTTTATACGACACAACTGGATTAATTTACTGTTGAAAAATAAGACGAAAGAAAACTTTTAACTAAAATGCAATCAATTTCGTTACAATGTTAAAATAGAGTTTGTGACAATAAAACGGTTCCGATTTAAAAAGCCTTGAACAAAATTAAATAATTGAAATATTATAATTTGTATTAATTTTAAATACCGCCGTAGGTATGTATAACGTTATATAATTATTATGATAACCAATAATCATAATATTTCTTTTAGACGAGTATCAATCATGAATATTTTTTAGCTATTCATAATACTGTAAGGAGATTTTATAGAAATTAATGAATACATTTAAATTTTAAATATTTTATACTATCTCTTACTTTTAAGTCTTAATAATATTTTATTGAATATATTTGAATATTTTTGAATATTGATTTTTTCTGAAACATGCATATAATTGTTTATACTACGCGATTATATTAAGTTTGATGCAACAGAAAAAATATCGTTTTGTATGCATAATATAATAGTGTTTTTAAAAATAAAGCATACATAAATCAGTGAAATTCAACAACCTAAATATAATGTTAAAATTCGTAATATCGTGTTTCATTTATTAAAAATATACTTTCTAAACTTTAAGCAATTAAAAAAATATAAACAAACATTTATCACGTCAAATGTTAACCCTATACTAACCATCTGGTAACTATAACCGAAACGAAAAAAATCCCTATTTTATAAATAATAAATATAGGTAGTAATGTAATGTTAAACGTCTTTTTCACAAATTAAAAAAATGATGCTGACGAAACGTGGTGGCAGAGAGGAAACTTTTCCCATTAAAAAAACAACATAAATTAATATTATTTTTTTTTGCTTTCAGATGGACAAAAATTGGAATAGAAATTAATGAATCATTCTCTAATAATATATTTCTATATAGGTACCTTCTATAACACGAATGGAAATGCGCATAAAAATAATTATTTAAGTCTAACCAACATTTCTTCTTTTTTTATTCATACAAACGGATTTTGAAAACACTGTAGTTTATTCTATGCAAAAAAGTTAAAATTAAAAATAAATAAAGGTTGACCGGGTTGGAACTTGGGACCTGATTTTCATCGCTCATATATATCTCGGCGCAGGCTATAATGATATCATATAGATAAATAGACTTATATTTTAGATAAGCTTTAAAATATAACCAAAATATAGTCTGTAAACCCAAAACCTTATATTATATATATAATTTACTGAAATTGCACTTTGCAGTCGTAATTTTTAAATATATAAAATTATATTTTAGTTTAATATAATTTGATTATAATTTTTCAAAAAAAAAAAAAAAAATTTAAAGATACAGAATAATTGCTGTTCTCCATCTGTAATTATAGAGCTATTTATAATCTATAGCCTATAAGTAGGCACTTATAGGAGGATAAATTAATATTTCTTTTTTTTTAATTATTGACTAATAATATGTCTCTATGTTTATTGTTTATGGTGGAGACAAGAGAAAGTTATGACTTAAAGAAAAAAAAATTAACTTATCCTAATAATTTTGTTAAATTTTTTTCTAAGTGATATGCATTAAATTGAAAAATTTTATAAAATATTATTTAAGTAAATATATTTACAGTCAAATATTGTAAATTCTTTTTTTTTGTATTTGGTATTTATTAACCATTTTAAATTCATAATACGAAAACTAAATCATGCAATATATTATACACCACCAGAGTCTATTTTAATTATTTTTTTTTTATAGAAATTATATTCAAGTATATTATCATTGATTATAAATACTAATACATATACTATTAATACTACGACATTTATAATCAATGATATTACATAAATTCCTGGAGTAAGAATATTATCATTAATTCATTTAGTAGTTATACATTTCTACACATTTATTTAATACTGAAGCCTGAAATATAATTTAAGGAGTAATAATGAATTTGTTATTACTTTACATCATATAAACCTTAAAAACTATATATCGAACAGAGTGATTTAAAATCACACCCGCATGTGTTGTCTTACACACGTTAACACGTACGACATAGACAAAACGCGTTTACGCAGTCTCAGTATAACTCGCTCAATTTTGGTGTTATAAAAAAAACACCAAATACATAATTAAAAAACTACAATATTTTGGATGCCAAAACAGTGAGTTTTTTTTAAAAAAATTTAAATTTTGATAAGTTAAATGTCATATAAAAATGTGGGAATTGCTATTATTTCCAAACGATATAATGAACGTTATATTGGGAATAATGGAAAAAACCACACCGTTCTGCCATTAGAAATATTGTCACAATTCAATTTAATAATAGGTATTTTTACTCTAGGACCAAAAGAAAAGGAGCGATTTCTATTCAGAATGCGTGAAGGAGTTTTGTCTATGCAGTACGTGTGTAAAACGGAGACAACACATGCGGGTGTGACGTTCTCTCAATAAAAATTATGCTCAATAAGTTAGATACAATATTTTGGCTTAGCGAATCAAATAATTTTGAATTTATGTGGTTATTCGAATTGTTAAATCTAGTATATTTTTATTATTATTAAAACTGTATTTTCATACGTTTTCTTGTAATTATTTTAAACAATGCGATACAAAAGGATTTTTTTTAAGTATATATATAGCTATATGATGGGACTTAAGGAATACTGTATATGATCTTTGTGTTTTCATAAAACAAAATGTGCATTAGCGAGGAAATATCCGTCTGTTGATGTATTTTAATTTCAATATCTCAATATAAAAGAAAAATCGTATTATCTGAGTGCTTTAGTGCGTGAAAAATGTAAACTGAAAAAATGAACAAAAAAAATAAAAATCTCTTAGGAATAAATTAAGACGATATTTCCACGTTCTGTTTTTTAACCAGACACCTTCATTACAATAGTGAGAAAAACATTTTTTCCCTTTTCTCATCATCTGGCGGGGACGCGGTGGCGTGGTTTCAAAAATGCACCGGCTGTATAATTTACATAAATTGGACGGATGTCCCTCAACGGGAGTTAGAAGTCGGCAGAGATTAATGACGTCATTTTGAGAATATCGCGAGGGTAAAAAAAATTATTTATTAATATTGATGATCGGTGTAGGCTAACGGAATTTTGAATAATTTAAATTGCCCGAGCAGATAATAACAATATTATCATATTGTCTGCTGCAGGAGGTATTAAAAATGGCACTTTATACAATATGAGGCAACACGGAAAGTTTATTGCCGCAGGATTTTAGTCGAAAAATTACCATAACCCTATGAACTTGGACTTGACGACATAACTTTTAACAAATACTTCTAAGCCCGTACTACAAACATGATATATGTATAAGGTATGTATATTAATATTATGTATAGTTTATGACACATTGTATTGTCAGCAGAGGGGTGCAGAAAAACAGGGTTCACAAAAGTTGTATTTTCATTTTATTATTTGCTATTGACGATCCGAGTAGTCAAGTTGAATAAGTTAAATATTACATAGTATTATACATTAACTTACTGAATATTATGTAAATGCATTTTACAATATAAAATAGTATAATATAAACAGAGTTTAATTATTTTTAATCCGCAAATGATTGTTAACTATATTTGATTATTTTTGTGGAGATTTATTAATAGTATTCATAAGTAATATTATACTTATTTAGCCACCCTAATTTATAGACAGTTGTGATGGCTGGTGGATATTAAGGTGGATGAATTGTTCACTTTGTTGACACCTGCATTTTCAATATAATATAGCTAATTAACAACTTTGATTCAATCATAGTCTTTCACATTTGTAATAATAGAACACATTATTATGTGGCTTGGCTTGGCACGATGGTTGCAATCAGTCACGAAACGTAATCTTGGTGACAAATCCTTGCCACACATACACACACGTGTCAAAAACCAATCGTACCCTCCCCAAAAGTAACAGGTGAATGACCTCAGTTGTCAAAAACTTAAATAAGTTAAAATAAAAAAAAAATACATTATTATTATGATTCTGATGTTTTTTCGTGGGACTGATATATGATAATGAGAGACTAACTGATTTTTGGATTACTAACTATAATCAATAATTTTAAACTTTGAAGTTTGAACTATAATAGAGTTAAAAGCGTATTCAATGTGTAGGTCTTTTAATGTTATATAGTATATAGTATATTACCAATTGTAGGTATACCGTATACGTCATTATATATTATGATTAACAAATCGTCCATATTTTTGATGTTAATCAATGTCTAATTAAATACAAACTTTTTATTCTTAATATATTAAGGACCTACAACTCTGATCAACAAATTATCTTTTACCATGGTAAGCCTATTCAGAAAAATATTTATGATTTATAAATTTATATATTATACATAATAATTATACAAACTAAACCTAAACATTGGTCGTCTAATTATTGAACATTTAAAATCATACATTTGTTTGTATTCAAGGCTATTGAAATAATTGTTGAATTTAAATTAAAATGATTTATGAATTATTATAATATAAAATCATAACAACTGCATATTTTAATCGTTTGTATATTTAGGGCCCTTAAACTATCAAAATGTAAAGGAAATATAATAATCACAATTGAAAAACAATTATAATTTGAACTCGGTTTACTATATAGTACGTATTATAAAAGACATTTTTAAAAAGTTCTCATAAAAATAATGTGTTTAAACAATTAAATGTTTTCAAAATCTCAACTAAACCTATATTACCCACCTATTATATTAAAATGTATAATAGGTATCTATAATTACAATTTTAAAAATAAGACCGTAACAACATTCATTTAAAACATTTAAGCTGAAAAAAATATTTATAAGAGATTATTGAAATATTAAAATATTGTGGAGTGTGGACATATATATAAATTTCTCATAAGTTGAAATGTAGATTTATGATTATGAACATGACAGGCAGCTGGCATCCAAATTTCTAACTAATTTTAAAATGTATTAAAGAACATTTAATCGTAAGAAAATATATAAAATTAAATCATAAATAATTGTATGGTTCCACTATATCACGTAAATAAAATCAATTTCGCTATTAACATTTTATAAATACAATTAAGAGTAACGGTGTTTGATTTGATCTATACATAGTTAGAACAATATACATATTACCATTTACCGAACTTGTGTTAAATTCTTTGGTCTCAAAAATAAAAATAAAAATTGTACACAAAACCCAACTGATAGATCAAGTATGAATGTTCAAAATACTATATAATTAGCTAAAAATTTGTCAACATTTTCAAAATTGATTCAAAAAAGCAATACCATAGCAGCGAAAAAATAATTCTAAAAATACGTAGTCATAAAAACACATTCGTTGTACCTGTCCCCGGTGTCCCAGTCTTGTAAAGTACTTGAGTAATAGTAAAAAAAGGGTAAAATAGTTCAAATACTCTTTAAGTAAGTGCCCAAATTCGTATTTTAACCACTTTTAAAAAAGTACTTGGACAAAATATTTTAAATCCTTTCTCACATAAATTGTATTTAAAAACAAATACTAATTTTCTAATATATATTCTTTTAAGTTAATATATTTTTTACTTTAATTTAAAATATAAAAAAATTGAAGTAGTTATATTTTTAGGTACTCGATCACTATTTTAAATATTTTTAAGAGTAATCATCTGTATCTGTACTTACTACTTGAATACCTTTAAACAGTATATATTTTACAAGACGGCTTGCCAAATTCTACTGGAGAAATAAAAAAAAGTTTGAATTCGGGAACGGGACAGGTATCCCGTAAGACATAAGTCATAAACTATTCCGATCATATAATAATCATATATAATATATACGCATAATAATAATTAATAAGAAGTCGCGGTTAACAAATAAATGAGACGAAAACTTGTTCAGAGCATCTGAATACGCTTACTAGTGACCATTAATATTATTTATTATTAATTAATTTTACTCTATTTACCTGGTTGAATCGTATATAATGTGTTGGGTCGACGACGGTTCGGAACGGTGAATGCGTACAATATAACGATATATTTTCGACTAAAAAAAACACAAATACTGCAGGTGCCCAAATATATTTTTTATTTTAAGTACATTTACTTGTGCGGTAATTTTACGTAGAAAACGATCGAGGTCCGTCTGTTCGTGTGGTGCGTGTATGAATAATGCGCTTCAAATTGAACAGAGTCCACGCCTCCGGGACCTCCTCTTCCACCCCCAGCACCACGCCAGCACCGACGACGGTAACCTTCGCCACCGGCCGCTCCGTCGCGCTCGTCTCGCGGCGACACCCGCCGTCGCCACCGGAGAAAACAATAATTTTTACGCGCCGACGTTTAACAGCTATAAAACTTGTGTAAATCCCTTCGGATGAATAACAAAAAAAAAAAAAAAAGGAAGAGATTTTTTCCCTTCTCGCCGTCGCATTGTATTATTATTATTATTATTATTATTATTATTACTACTGTATAGTGTTATATTATAATAGTCGTCGTCGTCGTCGAAGCTTCCGCCCACGCATAATGTATACAAACTTATATATTATACACATTATTATATACCTATACGTAAATAATATATATGTAGAACAATGCCATAATAATACAGTCGGCGAAACGGTGGAGAAAAAAACAATACGCTTATGTTACGAGTATACATATATATAGCGATAGTAACAATATATATATATATATAAATACTGCTGTGTAACAGTAACACACACACCTATATGGCTATAATAGGTATTCACTTTTGTGCCGACTATAAAACACGTACACGTCGGTTACATAATATAATATTATGAAGTCATTGTCACATCTTCGTCTACTATAAATATATAAATATATATAGGTATATAATTGTCTTCGTCTATATACTCTTATTCCCATACTGCAGCTTTACCGCGTGCCAGCATACGGTTTAGTGCTCATTTTCACCAACCACCCCTGCAATTTATACTACATAATATTATATATGTATATGTATTATGATAGTGTTGCAAATAATATAACTTTCAGTACACGTACACATTTGTACACATCGATGAATAAAAAATACGATTAGTATAATATATGTATAGCGCGATTGTAGTGGTGCAAAGCTAAGTAAAAAAAATCCGAGTAGCCTCTAACGTATATTAACAGGAGCCAGAGTGCTAACATTGAAAAACCTTGCTAATTTGAGGTATAATTCATCGGTCTGCTCTATACAGGACAAATAGCTGAACATATAATGTGTCAATCGATCAGAAAAATTGCGCAGAAGAGAACGGGAGAACAACGTAATGTTTAAGTACTTTTAAGTCTGATTTTTTGTGCCTATACGACGAAAATATCACAAAATATTATATTGTCCTCCCGATCCGCCGCTTATCCATCCCACCACTCACGTTGCTACGGCAATTAGTAATACAATATAAACAACATGAATATTAAAAGGAATAATAATATATTATATTATACTATTTATACAAGCGTGTATAATATATAAACCATCACAGCGTAGCCTAGAGTATTATTATAAGGTTTATATCTAACGGCCGGTTCCGAATTCAAAATTAATCTTCTGTAATACTACCATTACAACTACCATAAAAATGTACGTAGGTGTTTTAAAAAAAGTTATTACTTAATAATATTCTATCCTAAAACGGCTAAAACACGTTATTGCTTATTTCTATTCATGTATAACAATGACTAACAAATAATAAGGCACCAACAAAAAATTAGTGATATATTCCTATAAAAACACTCCGCCAAACTTCGTGTAAAAACACGTCAACTATAAAAAATTAAAAAAAAACGGGACTAAAAGTTGTGATATAATTGTATAGTTAATTTTTGAACTATAGATATCATTTATGTTAGTATAGTCTGCTAAATAATTGAACTCAGCTTGGCGACTTAAATTAAAAAATTATAAATAATATAGCATAATGAGTACATTGGTACTATACATAATACATAATAATATAGTCTATCATTGAAATAGGTAGTGTATTACTAATCAAGTGTTTTTTAAGTCGCCAAGCTATGTTCAATTATTTAGCAGACCATATTAATATAATTATATAAATGATATCTATAGCTCAAAGACTTAGCTATAGGTACTAATGTACTATGATATCACAACTTTTAGAGTTGTTTTTTTTATACTAAGCGTTTTGCGTTTTATGATTTATACATATAATATATACATATGATATATTATTATCAAATACTAGAGCACTTTTTAAGTCTCGACTATTAACTGTTACAAGACGTGTATAACCACGCTGACACACGTATAGTGTTTCTCGGTGTACCTGCTACCTCCACATATTATTTAAAACACACTTATGTGATAATATGACTAGGTATTTAAAAATTATATTATTATTAGTATCGAAAATTAAATCTATAAGTACCTTCGGAGAAGTTAAATTCGAAAAATCCAAAAGGTGGGCCGTGTGTTAAACTAACACGGCTCCGCTTTATATCACCGAATTTAAATATTGACACAAAATAAAAGGTGTATTTTTGGTATCTATATTATATTCTGTATGTATAATGTATATACATTACATAAACAATGTTTATTAAACATAGATAGGTAGCCAGGTAGGTTACACAATACAAACTTAATTAAGATACATACATATTTTGTTTAAAAAAATCATTTATACAGTATTATATTTGACCATTATAACGAATGCAAAAATAACTTTTATTTTTTGCGTATGATATGGACAAGGTCTCCGAAAACATTTTATGAAATAGTTTCTCGAAATCATTAAATGTGGAATTAATTTCAACACACGGTGTTGAATAAAAAACGAAGGGATTTAAAAACCACCCCTCGGTACAACAAGCTCGCCCGATATACGCGAAGCCGTTAAATCTCCACCAACCCTTCCCTTGCGTGTATGGACGGGAGAAGAATACCACAAGTGTCATAGTGAACCATTTTTTTTTTAATTTCTATATATTATGTTTAAAAAAAAACCCCAACAGTTGAAAACAAATGACGATTGAGACTTTTCGAGTATGCTTTGAAAAAAGGTCTGGGAAAACAGCAGCTATAATGATTCACAACCCTCTTGACAAAATAATCAAGACTCGAAAGCAATGGGTTTTTAAAACGTTAGGGGTAGAATTGGTTTTAGCTGTACAGTATAGGGAAACTTTTGATTACTAAAGGCGTTGAACCGTAGCTCGTATATAGTGTAAGTAATATATAGGTGTTCGGAGGCATGTACTGACAGCTGCAATCCGCCATATATTATACCTATAACCGCGGTGTAGGTACATACAAACATAATAAGCGCTAAGCGGTGTAATGAAATGAAATCTTTAACTTTAGAAGAGACACACACCTGTCGACGAACAAACTTTATTGTAGAGTGTTTTCCCGTTCGACCGTGCCTTGTTATTTTTGAATTTGTATATACACATAATATATTATATAGGTAGCTGGTAACGCTAAAATCTCGACAACGATAATAATAATAATACTCTACTGATACAAGTTTGGAACTCTTCATCGGTGGTGGTGGTAGTATAGGATTATTGAGACTGTAGTTCTCAAGATCGTCAAATGGATTTAGTTCGAGCGTATACATTTTTATATTATATAAGACCGAAAGATAAACTTTTTAGATTTAAAGTTGAAAATTGAGCTTAAAAAGACAAACTGAAACATATATGCTATGATAATAATACTTAGTATAAACTTGAATTTCGAATAAGTATTGGAAATACAATATATTGTAGATGGTTTATTGGTAAATGTATTATGTATAATACTTGAATGTTTGTCTAAGACGCTAGATAATATTATGTGTGCACTGCGCAGGAAGAGGTCTAGAGTGCTGGTTTCAGGGGAGATAGGCATCAATTTAACTATACGCAACACAAATTTTGACTATCGTTTACATTTTTAAATGTTGTGTAAGTATCAAATCATTCAAATCCGTTTATTTTTAAATTGTTTAAGCATGGTGTGATATATATAATATATAAGTAGGTACTAATAGGAACAATAAACAGTGCAAAAAAATAATAAAATAAAAGTAAACATCACCATAATTTTAAATTTCTCATATTTGTTCAAAGTGTTCAGGGACTAATATAGTGCAATGAATGCAATTTAGTTGTAATTATTTTTATTTACAATTTTTAAATTTATTTAATTATCTATAGAATTAAATTATTAGACTAGAATATTTCTTTGAAACAATTTTGAATTATATGTATGTGCGTGTTGTGAAAGTTTATAATTTGCACCAGTACAAAGATATACTCTGATAATTTGTTCCATCGTAGGTAGTCAAAAATAGTATTTGTAATTTGCATCAAAATGAGTTTGTACTATGTATAGTGTGAGCTCTGGATGGAAGGGGGTGCATGACTTTGCTCTTGGATCCTTCAATGTATATGAGTGTGTAAAATACACCTTTCTTTGCTTAAATAAATAAATTATGTTTCGTGTTCAAATAATAAATTAGAATTAAATGTTAGCACTTAGCTCGTACAAAAGTGTTGATCGATGAACCGGAAAATGTTTTCTTCATTAACAATATGATTTGGACAACATTTATTTGAAACATCTGCAGAATACTTCAAAAAATTTATCTAATTAATGAAAACTAATTAATAAACTAGCATACAATTTTAAATATTTTAAAAATGAAGTGTATACAATTAATTTATTTTGCCGGCGCAATTTCTAAATATCAGAAGTTATATGAACGTGTATTGGGAAATTAAAATATATTCAATGTCTTATGAATAAATAATGTCTTATGTCTTTGTGTCAATATAAACATATTATATAAAAACCTATGAGGGAAATGTAAATTGCATTGGTATATACATATTACATATATAATTATAATGAAATTTAATTGAGTCCTATATGTAATTACTACTATGAGTATAGTATTATATATATTCATAAGTACCTATAATGTTTTTTAACATATATTTCTCAATGATAAATTGTGTATAGTATTTGTTTATCATAATATTTGATTAAGCTTGATGTTCATATTTGTCCGTCTAAGAAATTTCAAAAACGTCGAGTCGTCATATAGCTTGAAGTCATTGATTAAAGAGAAGATTTCTTGGGAAACCTTCATATCTTTTAGTTTTTGTACATAATAAGGCTGACGAATTACAAAGTGTAACTTTTAATTGTTAATTGGAAACCTTCATTAGTAGTCTCTTCTTGTACACTCTATGCTCTTTAGAATATTTTTCAATTTGAATTTATAATGAAGAATATTTTAATGTTGTATACGGTATGCCAGCAAAACTTAAAACATATACAAAAAATGTATACAATTTTAATTAAACGTTTATGTAAGGGAAAAAAATGTACTCCGCATGTTTTATTTTATATTACCTAGGTACTTATTTGAATTTCTACAGCAAACACATTTACACATATACAGGGTATATAATAGAAATACCTGATAAATAAAATAACTATCGTTCTAATCAATATTAAATTTTTTTTTTTTATAATTTACAGACGCTTGAACCACGACATTTCTACGCCTTGTATCATTTCCGCTTAAACGAAATAGGATCGATATTCGTTTCCATCAAATCTGTTTCTACTATTGAGATGGAGCTTGAGAACCCCTAGTCCGTCTGCTGTGCTATCGACCATCGATGTGCCTATGTCGATAAACCATTTGATATTGAAGATATAAAGAGATAATAATCACATCCATATATTAATACACTTAACAATTTTAATTTCGAATATTCAAAACAACGAATATACATTCAAATTTCAAATTGACAGTTGGAATTTAGGTAAATGCACAAATTGCTGTAAGATGTATTATAAAAAAAAAGATTGATTAGTACAACAACCGAAATAAACGAATACAAAAATAAAACAAATTCAAAAATTGCATTTTTAAAAAAGTTATGCAACAATTATTCGAAATAATAAATAATAATGTCAGAAATATTTGATTTACTGTACATATACAATATACTGTATATTGTATATGTACATTATGTATATTATACACATAATGTAACACAATTACACAAATGTAATTATTATAAACTTAATTGAATTCAAAATTGAAATTTTTGAACTTTAATCCGAAAGTTAAGTCAAACAATTTTTTGGTGGTCAATGGAAACTACCTCCTCTTGGTGGCCCCGTGGGCAGTTCTAAATGATTCTCAAACTATAATTTAGACAGATAGGTAGAAATAGATTTGGAGGAAATGAAAATTGAACCTTTTTCGTTTTGGCGTAAACAAAAATCGAGTTTTTGGTAGAAACGACTGACGCTCTTTTTTATTTGTCAGAATGTCAGGTCTTTGTGTTGGACCTGTAGGTATTATACCTATATGATTTATTACATAATATTTTATTTACCAAATACGAAATATCTAAACCTAATAAAACGCACTACATGCATATCATGATGATTATCAAATATAATAAATATAAACATTATAAACCAGAAAAAATATGTCATGATTATGGAAATTCGTACTTAAAATATCTAGAGATTTTCTCAGGTTCACTTGCAGTAAACATTTAAAAGTTTAAAATACGAAAGAAACAAAAATAATCTGTATGACATTTTAACTATTGTCGACGGTAATAATAAGCTTAAAGGATTATTCATTATTTAAAGATATAAATTGTTTTAGAAAACTTTATTAGTATTCTTAAAGACTTAAACGGTACATATAAATGTAGGGGTAAACGGGGCTGTTATGTATATGTATGTAGACACAATTTCCAAGTGTTTTTATTCACTCTCATAATTGTTCTCTTTTATAAATTGTCAAATCTACTTATAATTATGGTACTAAAATACTAAATAGTATTCAATTATCGTCATAATATGATTAACTACATTTTCTGTGGAATTGAAAATGAAATTAAGTATTTTATGTCAACTAACTCCGATTTATTCATTATTTTAATCATTGTTTGTAGGTAGGTACTAACATTTGTACTTACTCTGTGTACAGATATTTTTACTATGACTGACTATTTGACTGACAAACCTCAGCTCAGAATCGTTATTCGTATACATTGATATTACCTATAACATTGAATTCAAATGTAATGCCATCCATTATACAGAGACCCACTTGTAATCGACTGTACAGCAGAGTGACATCCACCTATTTTTATTAGATTTTTCGGTTACAGTTTAAACTATTTATGAGAAACCTTATATTAAACTGTCAAGCCTTAGTCGTAAAAATTGAAAATTTTAACTACAAAATAATTTGCAAGTTTTTGTGATTATGATGAATTTTGTCAATTTTGTTGAACTTTAAATCCTTATCAAAAAAATGTACTTATGTATCTTCAGTATTTTTAAACTGCTATACTATAACAAATTGTGAGGAATCTTGTGTTTAATTTTCAAATTTTTTTGTCCCCCCCCCCCCCCTAGCGGGCGTCATTGGATTCAATTTTCTACCAGAAACCATCCATAAATTTGATAATACTATACTAGTTAGTACCTATAACATTATATAATTACCTTTGTATATATAAGACTTAAGTCTAAAGTAATTTAAGGGTGATATGGAATTTAAAAAATAATGTCATAAATATCAAATGAAAAGATACTTATTATACCTATAACAATATGTATAGGCACAATAATACAATATAGTATACATTTATATTATATCTACACCATAATATAGTGCGTACATTGCGCAAAAAACCTCGTCTAGCGATCAAGTCAGATGCGCGCCACGCGCGTGCCGATCAAATCGCGTATAATCTTTATATTCAATATGCATAAATACACACACACACACACACACACACCCATATACATAGTGTATACTTTCGTCCTACGCGTTACCCGAACCGTGATAGGTACAAATAATCCTGTTTCGTCATTACGGTTGTGTGGGTCCGTATCGAAACACATATAATATACAGTATACACACGCACACACTTGCATTATAATACCGATTTGGATTGTCAACAATCATTGAGCCGGCATCGACTATATACACGATGTGTATATATTATATAATACAGCGTATACGTATATATATATATACATACACATCCCGTCCGCTGCTACAAGTTCCCCGGGGATATTAAAAGCCTCCTAAAAGGTTGGAGTCGGTGGGCCGGGCGGTTTTCGTCGTTCTCTTGTTCGGATTAAAATGCGTCGACAAAAGAACAGACACCGCACGACGGAGAAAAGAGAATACAAGATACGTCACTATATGTATATATAGTTTACCACTATACACACACGCATATATGTATATATTGTAATGCGTATGTCGTCGGAGATTGATCAAGAGACGGAGAGTGTGAGAGAGGAGAACACACACACACACACACACACACAGGCACACAGGCACTGCTATAGTTTCCATAGTGTGGCGTGTACACATATATATATATTATAATGTATTCAACCGAGGCGGACGGGATTAATGCTGAAAACGTTTTCCTCCCTTTACGCCACGTTAGACAACAGACATCAGCGCGCTGCAGCATCCCGCCTGTCCTTGCAACAACGACGAGACGGCGACGATATACGCGCGCAAGTTTCTTTCCCTCCCGAATAGCCTTAGCTCCGCATTTGGTGACGTATATACAGGGTGCAGTCTATGTTATGCTAGTCGATGCATCTTTCGCATATATTTAGGTAGGTACTCCTCTATGCCGCCTACCACACCCGACCCTTACGGCTGCGACGAAAATTCAACTTTTAAATGACAATTGTATAGGTAGGTGCCTACCTATATTAATTGCTAAGCATCGGACATTAAAGAAATGTAAAAACAAGTAGAACATATGAAAATATTTGATTGACACTGCAAAATAATATATTAGAAAACAATTATTTACAGGTACAGACATAACGTTAGACACCCTATATGTATACAATATACATACCTATACATATTACAATATTATAATATGACGCGTGTATACCTTTCGGATAAGCTCTTGTTGCTCTGTATATATCTCGCGCATCTCGACTTAGGGACGGGAAAAGACGTAAAGCGATCGCGCGTATTTCATTTAATATTATATTATTATATACCTATATAAGTATAATAATAATAATATATAAGACGCGGTTTCGTCACGCAACCTTCTGCTATATACAAGGCATATATACATCCCAGTATCTCAGTATCCTACCACTCGACGACAAACGTCATATATATTGTATTATATAAAGGGCTTTATCGTGTGTATGTACAGTATACATGTATAATATATATTGTTCCATCCCGAAATGCTGAAGTCTGGAGAGCAGCGTGAGAGGACGCGTATTATTATTTTATTTTATCGTCCTCCTCCACCCTCTCACGTACCACCACCGAAGTTGACTCGTCACTACGAGTATAATAATATTATAATACGATGATTTACGGCCGCGTGCGCAGTTTAAGGAATTTAATGTCGTCAATTTGAGTTAGCGTGCATGGATATATAGTATATACGTATAATATATGACACACAACCACACACTGCACACAAATAATATAATATTATATGAAATATGAAATAATAGATTATTATCTTACGATCGTCGACAAAGACGTTGCCATTGTGTGGTAACGACGGGCGGCGGCGTGGAGATGCTGCATCAGGTATGATGGGTGCATATCGAAACCGGAAGCAATTTTATAACGCACTTGTATATTTTATATAATAATACAATATGTTTATTTAAGATTTTATTACACTAAGGTATATAATAAATATATATTAAGCTATTTTTTTGACATTATAGCGTGTACCTAATATTGTGGATAAATTATCAAAAATGAAAACGTTTAAGTTGCCATTAACTGATTAAAAATATTATAGATACCTACATAATATAATATCCTATATATTCGTATTATCAATCTTTGAAATATAAAGTTTAGTTGACCATACAATTTTTTTTTAATACTTCAGTATTTTTTTAAACTAATTTTTATTTAATTATGTTAAGTATAAATGTATTATCTTTTTTTATAACATCAATTAGCACCTGTTTCTAAGAAAAATAAAATCTTTATTTTTTTCTATTAAATATTAATTAATAGATACACAAAATACAATTAAATAATAATAATAATAACACTTTTCTTCGCCTATACTGAACTGAGAACTCCTTAAAAACTGTCCGTTTGCAATCCCCTTAAATATGCCTATGTTGTAACATAAACTATTAGGTACCAATGTTTAAGTTATATTTTTTCTTTATGTATTATCGTGTATTATTATTTAATTTTATGGAAGGTTTACAATAGTGGTTAATAGTGTATTTATTTAAAAAAATTGTTGCGCCTATTGTGCGTATAGGTACCTAAACGCATTTTTAACAGCTTTTAGTAGCTGGGTATAAAATGTAACAACTATAATATATGACCAAAGTTCTGATGACTAGCTGATTATACGTCGGCTAATTATAAATACATGCGAACACTTTATAAAATCATAATAGGTAGGACGTTAGGTACTTATATATGGCTGGTAATACCTACTATAGCTGTTTATGCGCATTTCAACAAAACAATGCTAACTCGTTGGTCTGTACATGAATGATGAATCATACTATTTTTTTTTTATAGGTATAATATTCTATTGAAATATTGCAGAATGGACATTAGACGGCCATATTATTGCGTTTCGCGTCCAAAGTTTAAAAAGTTATTGTTTCAGACTTTTCAATCGCCAGCGCTAAGATTCTGAGGTTGGGTACAAAATACTTAAATATAATAAGTGGCAATAGGTTTATTAATTTTTATTACAACTATTCTGTGTTATTAATACTTATTTTTAACTATACAACTATTATCAGACGCCCTGCGTCCGATAAGCCACAATAGATTATGAAATTTAATCGAAGCAAACGTTTAACATTGGCGTGGCGGCGTACGACGCCACAAAATATCGGATTGATCGTTTGAAGTGTTTGAACAGTTTAATTCATACTTATTTAGTCTTCTTAGGTATTTAGGTATCTACTTTTCTAATATTTCAATATTTCCATATTATTCTATACCAAACTCGCCCGTCGCCGTGAGCAATGGCCAGTGATAACATGGAAAACAGAATATTTTTCCACATGCATACTATAAATTAATATATTATACTGTTGGACATTGAGATTATTAGTTATTACTAGAAAATCAGTAGCGTAATAGGGAATTTGTCATAAGGACAGACATTTTATTACACACAAAATACTAAATAAATAAAATAATTATAATAAATACTACATTTTCAAGTACAGACTACAGTGGTGAGTGGTAGATGGGAATAGATTGTATTTTATCAAAAATTCTAAAACGTATACACCTATACACGAAGTTATTACATTTTGCTTCTATATTCTACACAATTTAATATCTATACAATATTATTATATATTTGGCATACATTCACTTTAGCTACCCATCATTTTTTTTTGGAAACATTAGTATTTCTTCAAGTTAAGAGCGATGGTGCAAAAAAAAATTTGCGGAAATCATTATTTAGGAAGGTTTATCCTTACACTGTACTTTACTGTCTCGCTCACCTCCTATAACGAATTTTGATTTTTTTTTTTTACGCATTTTAACGAGTTAAGAACGATTTGATGGTGGGTAGCTAAAGTAAAATTAGTTCCAAATATTATATTTATTTTGTTTGTTATATATTATAATGTACTTAAGTAGGTAGGTAGTTATTGTTTTGTACGGTTTATAAAAGAAGCTATAATTTTCTTGTATATATGAATGTTATAAAGGCTCCGTGGAGGGATTCATCCCCTAATCCCCCTCAATAATTACGCCCCTGTTGGACATTATAAAGATAGAAGATGAATTTCTATAATACCTTACAATATAACAGTTGATCAATTATACGTTCATGTCTTCAGGATGAAAATATTACGAACGTAATAATATAATATAATATTATTCTATCTACTTCGTGGTAACTCTATCTGTACTGTCTATGAAATTTACAATTCACCAGAAATCGGAATCGTTATCAGCAGCAGCCGTCGCATGTTCGCACATTCGCACCGGGTGGCCGCCCTCTCACTCCGACCACGGCGCCGTCGTCATGGAACAAAAAAGACGACGAACACCGCCCGAGAGTGTCAGTGTTCGTTGCCCGACCGTCGTAATAATTTTATTGAATCGTGATAATATGTGCCTACGGTCACCGAACCGTCGTTCTCCTCTCCTGTTCGGTAAAACATCTGTTCCTTTAACCTCTCACCCATTTTCGTTTTAAAAATACGATCGACTGATCAACCCTCTCTCGCGGCCAGGCCAGTTGAGGAGAAAAATTCTCTCCCGACCGTAAACCCTCTGAGAGAGCACTTCTTCGACCTCATCTCCCACCGACGACCGTTCGCCATGGCTCACAGGATATTTCACAAGATCGTAAGTATCCGGTTCGCGGCGAAAGAACGGATCGTTCGTCGATTCCGATCGCCGCCGCCGTAGTAAATGAGTATAGATTTTCGCTCTTAATGCGGAATTCCGTTGTTGGTTTTGTTGACAGAACAACGTTACCCAGTACCTAGCTCGTTCCTACGGTGTTGACGCACGGAAAGTGACTTTGATCCCCGGCGATGGAATCGGTCCTGAAATCTCGGCCGCTGTTCAGAAGATTTTCGAAGCCGCCAAAGTAAGTGATTGTTTCTCGCTTGAAGTAAGAAATCTATGAATCGTCGATCACTCTGGGCCACGTATGAGTGAGACTACATGCCACAGGTCAAACACCTAAAATTATTAAAAGTGTTTTTCGGTTATTTTTTCAACACTTTTTACTAGAGTGGATTTATTGAACGTGGCCAAGTGGAATTGAATTCATTGTATGTGTACGGTATTGTTAATCTGGTAGGCGGTAGCCGACAAGAGAATAAATGTTTTCTATAAAGATACTTACTAGACTTGTAATCCAAAGTAAATCTGTCGGTTGTAACGATTTTTAATACTTTAGTTGAAAACCTATTGATTTCAGTTACAATTAAAACAAAACATTTCTGTTTTTAGGCTCCAATTGAATGGGACGTAGTTGATGTTACTCCAGTAAAAGCACCGGATGGTTCAATGAAAATACCATCTAAAGCTATTGAATCGGTGAATACTAATAAAATTGGATTAAAAGGACCTCTCATGACACCAGTTGGAAAAGGTCATCGCTCATTGAACTTGGCGCTTAGAAAGTAAATTTATTTTTATTCACTACCTAATATAATTTATTTTGAATATTGGTGTTTATCTGAGATTACAACTTGTGCTCATTGTTTTCTAGAGAATTCAATTTATACGCCAATGTAAGGCCCTGTCGCTCACTTGAGGGTTATCCTACATTATACGAGAATGTTGATGTAGTAACAATTCGTGAAAATACTGAAGGTGAATATTCAGGCATCGAACACGAAATTGTTGAAGGAGTTGTACAATCCATCAAATTGATCACAGAAGAAGCTTCAACCAGGGTAGCTGAATTTGCTTTTAAATATGCTGTTGAAAATAAACGGTCCAAGGTCACTGCTGTACATAAGGCTAATATAATGTATGATGAACTAATCATCTTTTTCATTTGTGTATAATATTTTAATTAATGTGTTTGAAAATGTGAAATGTTATAGGAGAATGTCTGATGGTTTGTTCTTGAGGTGCTGTCGTATGGCATCTTCAAAATACCCACAAATCAAATTTGAAGAAAAATACTTAGACACCGTATGTTTGACTATGGTTCAAGATCCAAGTCATTATGATGTTTTGGTGATGCCAAATTTGTATGGTGATATATTGTCAGATATGTGTGCCGGTTTGGTCGGTGGTTTAGGTCTGACACCCAGTGGAAACATTGGCAGCAATGGTGCTCTGTTTGAATCTGTAAGTAATTAATTTTTATTTATTTATTAGGTACTTAAATTTATTGAAGTCATTCATTTTTAAACAAACTGAATTTGTTTAGGTTCATGGAACTGCTCCAGATATAGCTGGCAAAGACTTGGCCAATCCTACTGCTCTTCTGTTATCAGCTGTAATGATGTTGCGCCACATGGAACTCAACAGCCAAGCTGACATTATTCAAAAAGCATGTTTTGAAACAATCAAAGAAGGCATATACAGAACTGGAGACTTGGGAGGAAAAGCAAAGTGCTCTGAATTTACAGATGAAATTTGCCGTAAAGTTCAAGAGTCCTCTTAACTTCATGTTAAGTTCTAATGTCGGTCCATCAATTTTAATTATTGTATTTGTGTACATTTATTATGTGAAAAAACTAGGCCACACAGATTAGCAATAACCCTCTCGAGTTTTTCGTGTTTGTTCCTTTCTATTTAAATATAAAAATAATATTTAATCCAGTAATTATATAATTTAACTAGGATTTTTATGAAAATGATGGTTTTTATTAGTACTGAGTCATTATTTCTGTGATAAATATTTAGAAGGAAAACCGTTCGTAAAGTTTTTAAGTCATTTCCCATTAATTCATTTATCACATATAATTAGTTCGTTGATTTTCCATATCATTTATTAATTATTTTATAATTTTCAAGATCAAAATATCTATCACCCATGACTTGATGTACTATTAACAATAAATCATTTGCTTTACAATTTAATTATTGTTGTTAATATTATTTATTTATTTATTATTGATAGATAAATTATTATTGTCTTAAAAATTGTTGCGATATTCGACATATTTTATGTACTTAATAATAGTGCTGTTAATCATTAAACCAAATACAATTTTAAAACAATTGACAGAATATATAATATGCTCAGCAAGTATTGCAATAATTATAAATGTGCATAACGAATAAACGATTGTTCTTTGTTAATGAAAGTATGAAAGTATTAGATACATGTGCCTAGTCACTAGCCGGTATTATTAAATATTTTAATAAAATATAATTTTGTTATTTTACTGAAATCAACTGTGGCTCATTTTAATTATTATACCCTCATAGTCAATATCTTGTACTTGATCCTCATACTAATATTATTACTATTAGCATTAAAATTATACAAATAGTATGAAATATTTATTTATTCTATCACAAACCGAATGTAGATAATCAATTTGTAGTATACCTCTATGAGAATTAAAAATAATTGCTCTCACTGATAATATATGATTCCAATTACCAATCCACTATTGTTTCATAGACAAACAAATACCTGTTGTGGCCCGGTCGTATAATAAAGGGCAATATTTAGACAATATGTAATTTCAATGCTGCTGTCCTTGGCATTTGTGTTAGTCGTTAATTATGAATAGTGTGAGTGTGATTGTATGTTACAACCTACTAGGCAATCTGCGCACACAATATGCCAACAGCACCTCTGACTAAAAATTAAAAGCGTGTTTTTTTGCTCAAAATACACTTAACAAGTAAAACTCACGCATCGTAAAGTGGTCATATTTGATACATTTTTTTTTTTGTTAAAAGGAGGATACATTGTATAGAGCACATTGGACTTCAATTTTTAATTTCTTCGCTTAAAATAAACATAGTAAAAATAACAAAATCCTGTAAAAACTGGCCATATTCTAAATCGTTTTATATTGATTAGAAATAGAATTTTAAAAATCTGAGTCCAATGCATCCTCTAAGAAGTGCTTAAAAAAAAAAAAAGATCATTGTATCACTCTAAGAGATGTACTACCTAACTCGGAAGAAGCATTTATTCAATGGTTGAAAATAAACTAAAAAATGATTTTCATCAAAATATATAAGTGGTATTTCCATGTACATTTATTTCTATAACCTATTAAAATTACTTAACATGCTAAACGTAACTTATTACATACAATGACAAAAGTAAAAATATTTGGAAAAAATATATATATATAAATAATAATCATAGTTTAAAAGTTGCTAATACATTGCCAAGACTCAATTACAATATTTAAATCATAATTTACCAGAAACATTCATAATTTTCAAGTTACTCACTTTCAAAAAAAAATACACAGGATCATTACAATTTAATAAGAGTAAAAAATAAAGCTAGTAACAATAAACAGCACATGAATTAACAATAATAACATGCCAAGTTATCGGGACGTTTAATATTGTGTGCAGACATCAATAACCTTATTTTGCTCATATAACATTGAACAAATAATAATATTAATACATATTCAAAAACATATTATGAAATTAAATATTGGTTTTATTTTTTTCAACGTACCAAAAATAATAATATAGTATTTGGAAATAAATTATAAACATTCAGATAGTCTTAAAACAGCAAATCTTATCGTCAATCAATTGTTAATATTTAGGTATCAGTTTATTCATCGCTTATTGCGATATAACTCTCGTGGCTATCAAAAGGACGAGGAGATTCGCATATTAAACTTTGGACTATCCATAAAGTTGATAGCTTGGGTATTTTTTCATTCATTATTGAGCTTGGACAATGATCATCGGTTACAATGACTGTCATGTGGCGTATTAATGGCAGACTTACCGCTCCTAGTAAATAAACACATTCATATAGTATAGCCAATCAATAATATTATTAATATCCATAAATACAATAGTATAATAAACAAATCACTAAGTAAAACCTTTTAACACACCTTTTTTTGTAATGGTGTACACTATGGCACCAGAAAATTTTAACAAACTGGAAAAAAAACTATTCTTGGATTCATCTGATAAAGCTACATAAACAACATAGTCAGAAAATATGTTCGAGTGTACAGTTTCAGGTGAACGGAAGATAATTTCTTTCCTTTCCACGGACCAACCGTTTGGTATAGGTTTAATATCATTCTTTAATATGAACTCCGAGAATGACAATTTCTGAAATTAAAGAGGATACATAATCTTAATTTTTAAATATACAGTTACATATCAATGTGTATAAAAGATTGAAAAAGTTTACAATAAATTGAATAAAGAATAGGTTTTAGAAATTAATAATTATTATACAGTTCGTTTTCTGTTTATTTTAAATTTGTATTTAATTGTTAGTTTATTAACTTGTGTGATTTATGGTGACAAATATTTAATCTATCATAATAACACAATACTATTTAATTTGATATGTTTTGTATTTTTTTTAAACAATAAATTTTACTTTCAAATAGTTAGGACTAATTAATATCAAATTAATAATCTTTTTTAATAGTATTATTGACATTTTTTAAATCCATAGGAAAAAAGCATGATAAGTTAGATTTTTAAAATAGTAAAGAAACAAATTGTTAACAAATTGAGTGCCAGGTAATATTTAATGTGCATTACTCGTGTAGGGTGTAGTAAAGTAAAATTAGCCTTACAGCTACATGCCATTGCTATCATACGCATAGTTAAAAAAAAAAAAAAATAAACCACTAAATAACCATGTATAAAAAAAGTAAGTGTCCTCTATACCAAAGAAAATAATGAAGCTGTAAAGATGACTATAATATTTACTGACTACAAGCAGACAGTTATGGAACAATTTCACAGTTGTCTAGATATTTTATCAAACAATTCATTAAGAATTAAAAACGTATATTGCAAAATATGTGTAATTTACCACCCTTAGTTCTAAACCATATAAAAATATGTAAGCAGCAATCCCTTTAAGAAATAATTTTATCAACTAAAAAATATGAAATAAAAATTGTCCACATAATGTCAATATTTCAAATACCTTCTTGGGGCTCAGAATTTATGAAAAAAACAAAATAATAACTAGAGAATAATATTAAATTTTATGGTTAATCTCAATATTTATGAGTGAGGCACAAGGTTATATGTTTTCCTTCAATTATACTTTTATAAAGTATAAACAAAATGTAATAGTTAAACAGGCTTATTGTTTAAAAAGTTTGTTATAACTTACTTGAGAAATGGCATGTTCAATACATCTATGATGGTAAGCTGGTATACCAAGACTCAAACCCAATAAAAAATTACAAGTTTGTGAAGGAGTATCAGTAATAATGTATGAACACTTGTAACATGACTTTGGTAATACATTCAAATACCTATGACAAGAACCACCATGTTTATATATTAGGGATTCCAGATACCTTTTGTGGATTTTATCTGGTCTAAAATATTTTGAATCTAAAAATAAGATTAAGTATATAGTAAAATAATTAATAAACATTATACATATAATAATTCTATACTTACGTTGGTTGATTTCACTATCAGTACCACTGTCATTGTTCATTGGTATCCGTTTATATTTAGAATAAGAGACAATAAAATGTAAGTTCTCAAATAATTTTATGGATTTAGAGGAGGGAGACACAATTGCTCTGCTAATTTTGTCAGGAGATGAATGCTCGCTATCAATGTCTGAGTTTTTTAATTGAGCCAAGTTAACATTGGTTAAATCTTCTCTAACGTGACTAAATAGCGAAAACAACAATAAGATTTCATTAAGATTTAATAAACAAATATTTAATTTAGAAATTTAATTGTATTAAAAAAATCATAAGTATATTGTTTTAGTCTTACAAACGTACGGCATACCAAATTTCCATTCACTAGTTTCAATAGTGTGTTGTCAATTTTGAAATTAAAGTGAATTGACCTATTACCAAACTTTTAGGTAAGAACATTATCTGTGCTTAAGCGTTGGCATTTATTCGATATTTTATTTTGTGATATTTCACATATCCATATCTTCCTTGAAAATTAAAATATCGAAAAAATCACCAATGCTTAAGAGGATGCGGCACCCGCATGTGTTGTCTCCGTCTTACATACGTATGACGTACCAAATTTCGTTGGTTACGTTCACTAGTTTCAATAAGGTGCTATCAGTTTTTATATTAGAGTGAATTGACCTATCATCAAACTTTGAAGTATTAACATTATCTGTGTTCTCTCGTTGGTCTTTTACAATATTTCAATTTTTAAGTGAGATAAGGGTATGGAAAGTATTAATATTTTAAAATACTCATAATTCACGTAAAAATTAAAATATTATAAAAAACCAACGAGAGAACACTTAAAATGTTGTTACCTAAAAGTTTGATAATAGGTCAATTCACTTATATCAAAACTAACAGCACACAATTGAAACTAGTGAATGGAAATTTGCTATGTCGTATGTTTGTAAGACTAAAACAATAAACTCATAAGTAGCGTCCTCTTAACAAGCAATGTTGATCACCTTAATTATAATTTTGAGGATACAGGGTATATAAGGTGTAACAAGACTATTGAACAAATTTCCATTACAAACATTGCTATATTTGTTAAATAGTCCTGTTACACCCTCTAAATGTATATATAATATATATGTAAAAAAGTCATATAGACAAAGCAGAAATTATCTTACTCAAAGTCTGAATCTGAAGAAGCAGCTTGGAAGTTATCTTCTTCATAATCGTCTCCTGCAGTAATTCCTGTGCTAGTACTTGGAATGTACCTGGGATCAGGTACTTCAGGAAATAGACATTTTCGTTTTTTTTTATTCGTTTCTGGAGCATCTTGTTTAGTTTTCTTACGTTTACTGGATTCATTTTTTGTAGTTTTACATTTTGTACTAGTTGATCGGGATAAGCGAAGTCTTTTTCCTTCTGATACATTAGCTAATATCATAAATCAATTAATTATTTTTAACTAGATGATAATTGTGAACTATTAATAAATATTAATGCAATTACATACACATGCTAAGTCTATGATAATTTTTTAATACAACTTTGTCTTGCAAGTTTCTTGCTTTTTCCATATCCAACACTAGTTTTTCAAAAGGAACAACAACCACCTCTGAATTCAAATCCACTGTATATGTTTTTTCACCATTGGGTACTCTGGAAACAAACAATAAACATTTTATTTAAACTTATATGTCACAATTAATTATAGACATTATAACGTTGAATAAACTATTTTATACATACTCATTAATAGTAACAATTTCACCAACTCTATACTCTTGGGAAACAGTGTCAAATATAGCGACAAGAGTCCCATTTTTTAGAGCTGTACTATGAACAAGACAATCAGAATTCAATAGTTTTATATAGTAGTCGGATAAAAATTCTACTTTAAATTTTGGAGTTGCTATATCAATTATAATGGCTGGGTAAAACATTTTGTCCGCCATCCAGTATGCAAATACTTTATCACCTGTTAAAGAAAAATACTATTACCTATCAATTATTTATATTTTATAATGATCATATTTCACAAACCAGTTTTGAATGTAATAGGATCATTTGTTGGATTATCATTATTTGTTGGATTTTCTTCATTTGTTGGATTTTCAACAGAATCTATTGGCATATCATAACATTTAGGTTCTTCTGTTTTAACTTCGTTTGTCTCATTGAAAACATTTTCAGAATTTTGTTTTGTTTTCTGAAAAAAAAAACCAAAAAAACTACAATGTTTAGAGTGCTTTGTGTTGCAACTATAATAATTAATTAAAAATTATTAAATTATCTTCACTTGTAATTATAAATTGTAATATTATATAAATAACATATTTAATAAGACATACTTGTAAATTTTTTTTTGTACTATCATTATTCTGTTTTGGTCTCTTTTTTGGTCTTGATTTCCCAGCACTATAAAATAAAAAAAAAATTAAATACTAAGATTTGAACAAACTATAATTTTTTTACCGAGTTTTAGTTTCCGGTTCACTTTTGATGTCATTATTGTCCATATTACTAGCAATATAATTTTCTGTTACCCGTGGATATACATGGTCACACTTGTGACAAGCTAAATTTTCTGGATAAGTGTATACATTTTTTGACAGTAAAATATTGTTATGTTTGGCTGAAATATATAATATAGAACAGTAATGAATAAGACAGTGAATTTGTAGAGAAATTCATTATTTTTAGTTTACAGTAAAACATAGCTTCCTTAATATAAAGTTTGATTTAGGTTATGAATTCAATTTTTAAATTAAAAATTAAATTTTTTTTAAATAATTAATTTAAATTTAAATTTTTTTACATACATTTTATGAATTATTTTAACCTTTTTCATCTTATAAATATTTTATTTGATCTTTTTGTGTTTAGTACTTAATTAACAATATCCTTAATTAAAAATATTTTACACTTGAGAGAAATTTATATTTTCATGTGCATTTTATGTATACTTACAGGGCATAGTATACTGAAATTTTCAATGAATTTATAAGGACTTTTTTATAGCATTTTAAAAGGTTTTTTAATGCATTAAGTTTACAGCTTTAATTATGAATAAACAAAATGTATTTAATCTACGTTCTTATACAAATGTGAGTTATATAACTTACCTTTATTAAATAAAATTAATCTTTTTTAAATATTTCTATAAAATTATATATACAATAAGTGTGGGCAAGTGGGTGTTGCTCTGCTGTAGAGTAAGTTATAAGTCACTGTAATGGATGGTGTTAAATTTGAATCAAATGTAAAACATCATTGTATACAAAAAACAATTCTGAGGGAAAACGGTCAGTAAGCCTATGATATTATTAATTATATTTGATAAAAATATTATTGTAAATAAAGTAATTGAAATATAATTTATTAACATTGAATATTGTTTGATTTTTAATCCTTAGCTATAAAAATTGAACATTTTATACATTTTTAAATTTTAAATTTGATCAATTTTGTCAAAATCCAAACTTTAAATGCTTACAAAAATAAATTGTGCCTATGTATTTCTAATATTTTACAACTGCTGTTGTAACAATATATCAGGAGCCTTGTATTCAATTTTCATGTTTATTGGGAGAGCAAATAAAATTGTATTGATATTTATAGAAAAAGAACTTTAAAAAAAGAGTGGGTAAGTGGATATCATTCTGCTATACAGTAGGTTACAAGAGGGCACTGTATAATGGATGGTATTAAGTTTTAATTCAATGATATATTATCATTGTATGCAAAAAATAATTCTAAACTGAGACGGTTTGTCAGTGCGGATATTTTATATTATATTTATATTGTTATTTCATATTTATTTGTTATTAAAACAATCGCTGGTAAGTTGAATTAATATTTAAAAATTACAACATAATAACTAAAATTGTTATTCTTGGTTATTTAATATATAATTTCGTCCAAATTTTATCATAAAATAACTATAAAAAAAAACTGTGTTTAGATATTTGTGATTTTTTAGTTACACAATAACCTGCTTACGTGGAACCTTGTTTTAATTTTTTGATCCTTACCTATACAATTTGATCAATTTTTAATTACAAAATCATTTATAAATTTAAAATTTGATAAATGTTGTCAAAAATTTAACTTTATGATAATTAAAAAAATTGTACTTATGTATTTTTAATATTTTTCAACCACTATTGTAACAATATATTAGGAGCCTTATATTAAATTTTCAAGTATTTTGATCCAACGAATAAAATTTAATTGACATTTGTACAAAAATAAACTAAAAAAAATGTAAAAAGAATATGTCCGTAAATAGCTAAAAACGAAACAAAATATTTTGAAAATTTTATCAAGTATAGGAAACGATAAAATAAACATATGATATAAATTTCAAGTATCTACAGTTATTTGTTTTTGAATTACAGCAAAATAAGAAAATCGCTACATGAGAAATCGAGTGAATTTCCCATGTTGTAAAAATTTGAACTTTAAACACTCATAAAAATTTAATTTGACATTCAGATAGAAATTTTTTTTTTGAAAAAGGTAAACAAACTCATGAAGAACTTTGAACTAAATATTCAAACTTTAGATTTAAAAGGAAAAGTTTTTATGAATTTCTAACTGAAAATAATTTGCACATTTTCGTGATTTTAATTGATCTAACTTTAATTGCTTGTAAAAAAATTGTGACTACGTATTTTTAATATTTTTCAAAAGTCATTATAACAATACATTAGGGTTCTTCTATTAAATTTTCAAGTTATTTTACCCAACAAATAAAATTTTATTGACGTTCATAGAAAAATATTAGAAACTCGATATGCCCGTAAACAGTTCAAAACAAATCAAAATATTTTGAAAATATAACCGTGTATAGAAAATGCTAATATAAATAACCAGTGAAAATTTCATGAATATACGGTGGTCTGTTTTAGAGTTACTCCAAAAACCAAAATCGATTTTTTCGAAAACCGAATTTGCATAAAAATTCCCATTTTTTCTTAAATTTTCTTTTGTTTTTCCCTGCGCATTTGAAAACGATTAAGAATTTTTACTTTTGACCCTCCAATGTACTAAATAGATTCATTTTCCTATCAGAAAAGATACTGTTGAAGAAAATCAAAGCAGTTTTACTGCCCCTAAAGGTGATGACAGACACAAAGAAAAAAAAAACACACATCATTGTAAAACCAATACATTCATCAGAATGTAAAATTGAAAATTGATATTGTCTGCAAACAGCTCAAAATATTTTCAAACTTGTATGATGTAAAGAAAATGAGAATATAAACATTCAGTGTAATTTTCATGTATCTTATCTACAGTTTTTCGTTATTGAATTATAATATAATAAGAAAATCGCTACATGATAAATTGAGTGAATATTTAATGTTTACAAATATGAACTTCAAACGCTAATAAAAATTTAATTTGACTTACTTATAGACAATTTTTTTGATAAAAGGTAGACAAAATTATAAGGAATATTATATTTCATTTTTAAATCTTAGATTTAAAAAAATTTTTTTTAAGAATTTTCGTGTTTTTGGAACTTTAAATGCTTAAAAATTAAATTTGTGACTATGGATTTTTAATATTTTTCAAAAGTCAGTGTAACAATACATTAAGATCCTTGTATTAAATTGTCAAGTTTTTTTACCCAGCATTTTATTGTCATTCATAGAAAAAAAACCAAAATATTTTGAACATTATCCCTGTGCTTTTGAAAACTACAAGGAATTGTGACCCGCTTTCCCCAGTACTAACTAGATTCACTTTCCTATCAGAAAAGATACTGTTGAAGAAAATCCAAGCATTTTTACTGTCCTAAAAGGTGATGACAGAAACAAATAAAAAAAATAAAAAATACACTTCACTGTAAAATCATTACATTCATTGTTCCGCTCAAAATCTAAAAACCTGTATCAATATACACGTAAGTGACCCATATTTTATAAAAAGTGTATTAATTATTAATCTTTATTATATTTAGGTTTATCACACATTTTAAAACAAAATGTGATGCAGTTTTAACTTTTTTTAAATCAAATTGTCATGATCTAAAGTAGGAAAATTAGCGGTTTATAACCTTGATATCAGTCATACTTACATTTTGATGGCTGTAAAAGTATTCCAGTTGATGAACCACTAAATGATGATGTTGAAGATGACATAAATGAATCTCGCGGAGCTTTTGGTACCAAAAATGGTTCTTCAATTAAATGACCACAACTAAAAAATAAATAATTAAATGTTTAACATAAAGTTTTAAAAATAAAGGCGTGGTTATATATAAATGTTTAATTAATTGTTATTTGAATATTGAGTTCTTAAATATTTTCAACAGTATTGTATTGCAATTAATAATCATAATAGATCTTATTCTCGATCATAATGTAATATTAACCAAGGCTGGGCATTATTGAGTTAAATAGTTACTTTTGGATTTTTATAAACTTAACTAATAACTTATTACATTTCTTTTTTAAATAATGTGAAATTAAAGAATTCATTTTTATTTTAAGAAGTAATTTAAGTTAATTTATTTTGTCTTAATTTTATTACATTTCACTATTTTCAGTCTATTTTGTTTTCATGTGCGAAAAAAATTTATCGTAAATTGTTTAAAGTTAAAAATGATTATATTTTTAAAATCTAATTTTTATAGAAATATTGCATAAAGTATAAACACTATAGTATAATTTAGTTTTAGATTGGAAAAAATTTAAGTATGCTAGCGTTGTATAAAAATATTAACCTTTTTTTAACTTAATAAAAAGTTAAATAAGTGTGTATTAACTTTTAACTTATCTGAATAAACCTATAATGAAACTAACTTTTAACTGTTTGGTATTAACTTAACTGAATTAAGAAAAATCATTAACTTGCCAAGCCTTGAACTGTATGACTCAAATAAAAAACCTAAATTGATTTATGCACATTTATAATTATGTATTAATAGTTACGTTGAGTTTGATGAGCTAGAATGATCAGCAGCATAACCATTAAGAGAAGATACATCAGACTTTATATCAACTTTTATGTTTGAATCAATTTTCGATATCTAAAACACAAATATATAGGTAATTTTATAGATTTATATAGATATGAAGTAAAATATCTAGATAAATTGATTTTTAAATATTATATAGTTATTATTTATTATAATATACAAAACATAACCCATCATTTTGAATAGAAAAATGGCAGGAAAATAAAATTAAAAACCAACATGAACCTAATAGATATTACAATAGGGCTTCATTATGTAATTATTTTTAGAACAATTACTAAAGAAAAACTTATGAGTAATGACATTAACTTAATCGAAGCTGGCTGGTATACCCATCAGTCATCAGATATAACATTTAAATTTTAAATGATGAAAATTGATTTAGATTTAATTTAAACATTTTTGGTATTAATCTTAAAAACAACTAACCTTTTACAGTAAACAATTTTTTTTATTTATTACATTATAGCCAAAAATTAGAGCTGCAATTGTTAGCGGTCCAAATGGCAATTATGTCTCAAAAGTATAACACAACGGCCACTTGGAGCATGAAAATTACGGCACTAATTTTACTGGCTGTATTGTAGTGTATAAGAACATACATATATATTAGTTGAAGTTATTTTAGAAATGTATGTTAAATGAATCATAAATGTAATTCATGTTCTTCTAGTACATATACAGGGTGTCCAGCGGGATTATCCATTTTTTTCTAGACTCGCAGAGACAAGGTCCCCTCATATTTTCTTTTTAATTTAATTAAATTTTTCCATAAAAATGATTTATTTTTTATTTTAAATAATTGAAGATAGCCATTTAATAGTTTATATTTGTCAACATTTTGATTCATTAACATTTTATTTACATTGATCTCATGATTTTTAATAAATTATTTAGTTTATAGGTTTTTTTTTCTTTATTTATAATATACAATCTGTACCTATGAGGTACAATGATTACATACGATGAGTGTGGATACATATACAAATTACATTAACAAACTAACTTAAACATATATATTTACATAAAACACGGGTTGTTAGAAGCCATCCATCAATTAAACTCACTATGGGTATTTATTTTATTTTTTTGCTATTTTTTTTTTTATTTTTTAATGTTTAAATTTGAATTGGGGGGATGAGAAGGTCACAACCATTTGAAGGTAACCATTTGCATTTTAGGTGCCTAGGAGGATTGCCAGGAATGGTCGGGACTGCGAGATCACGGATTAGTTGATTACTATTGGAGGACAGACGGTTATGAAAACGCTTATAATGTGCTTTAGCTTCTTCCTGAACAGTTTTCATTTTTAAGCCAGAGTGGATAGTGCTGTTCGAGACGTAAGGTGGAGCATTGAGTAGTTTCCTGAGGGCTAAGTTTTGGAAGGTTTGGATTTTATTAAGGTTAAACTTTTTAGCATTGCCCCATAGCTGGATGCCAGATGTCCATACCGGCTTTATTAGGGATTTATAGATAAGTAGTTTTGTATTTAGGTTAGTGTGTGTGTTATTATTAATGAATGTTTTGAGCAAACGAAAACAAGCATTAAGATTTAGACGCTTAGATTTTATATGATGAGCCCAAGTTAACCTACGATCTAGAATTAGACCGAGGTATTTAACCGTTTTAGAATTGGGAATTTGGGAGCCAAAGATGGAGACAGCAGGGCAAGGAGAAAGTCTAAGAGTGAACGTAGTGTGCACAGATTTTGTTTGATTAATTTTTAACTTCCATTTAGTGTACCAGTCTTCCATGAGATATAGATGATTTTGTAGGTATCTAGAAGCTGTGATGGGATCAGGACTTGTGGAAATAATTACCTTATCATCAGCATAGTCAGCGACTTGAGTGTGGGGTGTGATAGGATGGTCTGAGGCATATATATTGTAGAGCAAAGGGGAAAGAATGGCCCCTTGGGGGACTTTGGCTATGGATGATAGGGTACCACCGATACGAGTGCTGAAGTATCTATCAGAAAGATAAGACTTGATAATTAGAAAGAAGGCCGGTTGTAAAAATTTCTTCAGTTTGTATAAGAGCCCGTCATGCCAAACCCTGTCAAAAGCCTGAGATAAATCTAGAAAGGCACATGTGCAATATAATTTCTTTTCGAGTGCAAATGAGATTGAGTCTACCAGTCTATGGGCTTGATGAATTGTTGAGTGAGCATTGCAGAAACCAAACTGGGAGTCAGGCAGAATGGAATTTGACGTAACGCTTGGTAGAATACGCTTTAATAAGTCTTTCTAGGATTTTGGCAAAGAAAGGTAGTAGACTTATTGGACGAAAAGAGGAGATGGAGTCAAGAGGTTTATTGGGCTTGGGGACCAGAGTAATGATTGAGAATTTCCAAATCAGTGGAAAGTAGGAAAGTCTAAGAACAGCGTTGAAAATATGTGTGAGGTGAACAATTGCCTTTTTGGGTAGGCATCTGGCAACATCAGCTGTGATAAGATCAAACCCAGGAGATTTGTTAGGGGGGTATTTGCAAATAGTATATTTCACTTCATTTGGGGTAAAATGTTTGACAGGGGAGCACACTGGGAGTAGGGCATTAAGAAATTCTTCGACAGTGTTTATATTATGAGGAGAGTAAATATCAGAATGAGGGACAAAAATATCAGAAAGATGTTGTTTCGGCTTTATCCAAATCAGTGATTGCCATGCTACCATCGGGCTTTTTGATTGGAGTATTTGGGGGTATAGTTTTGCAAATACGCTTTGTTGCTCTCCATAGGTTACTTAAACAGAAAAAAACCAGTTTTAGTCTGGGCAGCGAATCGCCTCTATGGCTAATAAGTCTATCCTCACAAGACACTCTGTATATAGCTGTTGTTATTACCTCTGCTTATACTTATATAGTATAGGTACAACATTATAAAATATTGACTACACATTGTAAAGCATTATAAGACCATGTACGTGTTTTCAGCAAGCATTTTCCCTGGATATCTTATACTTAACAGGGTACATGTTACAAAAGCATTTCAAATGTTAACAAGAGAAGTAATTAAAGTAGAAGCAAACAAATTGTGTAACATACCGCAAGCAGTTTAGAACTATTTGGTGTTGTCCTACTTATAGCTGCAATACAAAATATGTAATCATATTCAGGATATAAATTGTCAACAGATTTCTCCTTATCTTCTGTAAGCTAAAAAAAATAACTACAAATTTTAATCTTAACAAAAAAAAAAAAAATATATCAATAAGTACCAGTTTGATTTCTCTATCAGAATCAATTGCAGTGCCTTCAGATGTTGAACCATGGACTTCTTTGAGAGGACCGTGTAATACAATTTCAGAACTTGTTTGAAACAATGTAGGAGGAGTAATGATATGAGAATCCCATGATCCTGCAATACATAAAAATTGAATAAATAATCAAACATTTTTCACACACTAGATGTTTGCATTAAGTACCTACGTAACATAAAACGATTAGCAACTAGTACAAATGTGTTATAAAACTGAAAATTAACTAAGTTAATATCTTTAATTCCCTCTATTTGTTCAGAACTTAAGGCAGTATTGAACATAATATGTATATTAAACCCAGTTACAAATTACTTGAATTCATGGACACTTCCAAGTAAGAAATGTCCCCGTCCAATACGTTAATAAAATTAATTCCAATTAAATACTCATCTCGATCACATTTGTCATATGAAGACACAATATTTTTTATCGTCTAGCGACATCTAAATATTTCCCCGTCCATTACACCGGAAAAAAAATTTAAGCCCAACTAGTATAATGACTGATTTTGAACAAGGTCTTATTGATGAATTTACTAATGTTTTTACTGGTACACAAATGAGAGGATGTTTTTTTTCATTTTGGTCAGTATTTATGGCAAAAAATACAAAACCTTCTAGAAATTTATCAAAAATATACCTACAAATGATGCAGATTTGAATTTTAAAATAAAAACAACTAATAGCTTTAAATTTTGATCCTATGCCACATGTAGTTGAAAAATTCGACAAATTAATTTCCCAAAAGTTTTTTGTAGACAATGAAGAGTTATTAGTTATTACTTCATTTAGGTAATTAATTACTTTGAAGAGATGTGGATTGGGAGATCAACTAGAAGAAATATACAACGACCCCCAATATTTGATATAAAATTATGGAACCAATACGATGCTACACAAATAGGTTCAACAAAAACAAATAATAATATTGAAGGTTAGCATAGAGCATTTTTGTTTTTGTTAGCTGCGTCTCATCCTACCTACTATATGGCAAATTATTGAGGCTCTTAAAAAAGAACATTTAACTGAAGTAAAAATTAATCAATTTATCGTTGAACAGATCCATCTATCAAGAAAGAAAAAAATATTGAGTTGTTGCTAGACGAATATAAAACACTGTGTCTATATAACATATGAAGAAACATGATTGAGATGAGTACCTAATTGAAATCGCTCATAATTTAGAACGAGTTTAAAATCTTTAATTTTTTTTTAATTCTTTGTATTACATATATTATTATGTTTACTTGATCTATAGATAACATTTTTTTAAATTAGTTTTATTACCTATATGTATTATATTAAACCTAATCTCATATTAATTCTTCAAGTCTAAATTCATTATATTACATATACTATTATATATACGTGATCTAAAGATTACATTTTTTTATATTTTGTAAAAATAAATTTGTTTTTGAATATCTAACTACAAAATAATTTGCAAATACTTACAAGATAATATAAATATAATATGGACGGGGAAATGTACGGGGAAACGTATTAGACGGATAAATGTCGTACAGGGTAACGTATTGGACGGGGAAATGTTTTACGGAGAAGTGATCCGATACCATTACTTGTCTATATACTTGGTTATTAAGAAAAGTATTTTTATTGCATGTAACTAATTTATGAATTGTTTATTGGAAAATAATATATATTGTTAGGATGACAGTACAAGGTACTTTATATAATATATTTCTAATGAAATTACCTTCACTGATGTCTGTACCGGCAGTTTGGGCAGAGAGATACTGAGAGCTGGTGACTATATTTTCTTTGGATGGCTGTTGCATATTGGAATGATTGATGTTATTAAATTCACCGACTGAGTTGACTGACAACTGCTCACAGTTCAACGTCATTCTATTGTTTGTTGGACACAGTGTCTCGTCGCTAGTGAGCGGCAAAGACATCTCGTCGTCCGTCGGTTCAGTCTTGGCAGGCAACGAAGCCTCGGTTTTGAGTTCGATTTTGTCATCCATAACGGCACGGTTATTGTCCATCGTTTATCTTATTCACAACAAAGCAGGACTTGTAGTGAACCAGACGTATACGGTCAAATGGATTATTGGTTTGCGTTAACCGCGACAATTGTCAAGCCGAATTTTACTAGATTTTTGACGAAAAAGTAGTGCTAATGAACACGAATCAAACATTACGACAGACTCGTGCATTCATAATTGTATACAATCACCATTCGGTATTCACCACCACACACTTATCGCCGCGAAACAATCATGATGGCCGATGCTCGATTTATTTGGATTTTGGATAACCGATACGAAGATCTGATAGTGGTATTGTTAAGACAACCATAATCACTAATCCAACATAATTTTTAAGTAGGCGGTAGTTGCAGTTGTGTCCCAATTCCCAGAATTATTAAACCACAGAACAATATGATGATATTTATTTCTGTCATGTTTACAGCTTGCGATTTAGCTTCTTAAATAGTATTTATTATCTATGTTTAGCTTAAACCTAGTTTATAACGATTGGATCTGCGCCGGGACAAATCCCAACGTTCCAAGTCCTTACTACGCATGCGCCTAGACTAGATATTTTGTTGACATAATTTCTTATCAATTTAAATAATGATAATAAGAACACAGAAGTTTAGGACTTTAGGTATTACCTAAAGGTACTGGTATTAGGTTACGAATTTATTTATTAAAACATTTGTCATGATATTTGTTAATACATATGATAATTCGTATAATAATTCATTTTTAAATTAGTACATTTACAGTTTACACATTAGTCATTACACATTTACACGATAACTACATTTTTAAATTAGTACATTTACACATTACACATTTACACGATAACTCTTTTTTAACCTAACTTTAAGTAACTGTGGTCAAAGTTGTCTTCACTTACAATTAATACATCATCATTTTTATTTATTTAAGATGTCCTTATAATATTTCCTATCTTTTATTTTATAAAGTTTAAAATTTACCTTCCATAGTATTAAAATTGATTAATTCAACTTTCATAATTTGATTATGGTCAGTTTCTAAGTGGCTTATGAACAATTTGAAATTGTTTAACTTTGTTCTACAATTATCAAATTGGCATATGATGTTTGTATGCAGTTTGGTGCGGTTCATGTGGAGATAAATATGTTTGACTAGTTCTTTCTTTAAATTGAAAGTGGCATTGCAGTAGTTACATTCGTAACCTACTTTGTCTATAAGCTATGGTGTTCTGTTAAATGTGAAATATGCAAAAAGGATTATTCTTCAATGTCTAATTTAAATAAACATAAGAAGAAAAAACATTCTGATGTTCTATCTGAGGTATTTAATACTTTTGGTCAATCATTTTTACCCTGTCATTTATACAAAAAAAAACCTTTATAATGAAAATTGATTTAAATTTCACATTTAAGTTTTAACAGACATTTAAAAAAAAAAAAACTACACAATTAAAACGCAGATTCATAAACAAAAAAAAAATGTGATGAAAACTGATTTTGGCATTTCCATTACTAAAATATATATATAAATAACTACAGATATCAGATACTAATAAATTTCATATTTTATTACCTTTCTGTTGACATTTAGTATCATATACTTATCTTAATGTATCCTAATGTTTAACCTCGTTGTTCGCGCCAATGTGGCAATTCAAATTAAGTGTACTTGTTTTATATTATGTTCCTGTGTTCCGTGGTGGTTCTTATCAAGCGTCACTGCCGCGCGGTCGTCTGTAAGGCCACCATGTTATCAATGTTTTGTTGTTTTCTAGTGATTGCAAAAAGCCGTTCTATTAAAACTCATTTTCAAAGTTGTGTGTCACCTAAAGTTCTGGTTTTTTATACTTTTGTTTTGTTGTACAGGTGACACTGTTATTCCGTGTTGTAATGTGTTAGTGTGTTACCGTTAAAATCGGCCATCTTAAAAATTATTTCTCTCTCTCTTCGCGGCTGTTGCCCAGGACGGTTGTCTCCATTCGTTTGTTTGTTTTTCTTTTTCTCATGTTTTTCAACTACGTTCGGCTGCTGCTAAAACCACATTGTTGTGTACTGTGTTGTAATTTGACTCTGGTGAGTATCGTTCGCGCAACCTTTGTTGCCCTTCATTTAATTGTTTTCCTGTTTCTAGGGTGTTATTCCTCATCAGCGTCACTGCGAATAGTGTGGTTTTGTGTTTTGTTCTGCACGCAGCGGCAATCATTGTATTCTGTGATTTCTTCGTTGTGGTACAGCTAGGTGGTCGCACGTGTGCGGGTTGTAATTATATTGTTCTTACCTACGCCCCCGGCATGGCTCGCGTGGGATGAAATCCACCACTTAGCTTACCATAGGTGAGTTGTGTTTTGTGTATTAAGGCCGACGGGCCTATATACTTTTTGAAGTTAAATAACCGATGTAAGTTTCTTATACTAATGTAAAATAAATGACAATGCCAACACAATTGTATTTTGATTAATAATACTCAAATAATTAATGAGCAGAACTGATAGCGCCACATTGTGTTGCCTATCCTCTAAGCCGTGAAGGCAAATTTTAACAAGATTTTAAAAAGCCAAACGCGAGCTACATACTCGTATAGTTGTATTATTGTTATTTATCGAGTAGTTAGTGAGTAGATAATTGTAATGTACATCAATACATCATTATGATATAACAGTTACCAATAAAGGACTATGAAATACTTGAGTTATTATTCATATTATAATAATAGTAATCCACAACAAATTGTATACAAAGTATGCTATAAGTCATATTACATAAAAAAAAACCGCACTATAATATCTGCATTTTATTTTAAATCAGAGCTACTGTTTTCAATGGGTGACGAAAAAATATTTTAAATACAGTCAACTCGATGACAACTTTTTAACAGTCTTAAAAACGGACTGTACTATAATATTATACACATGGCAAAATATTTTATATTTCAAATATTGCGCGGAAAATATAGACCAATAAGGATAGTCACCTTCACAACTGATAAGTATAAAAATGATTGATAAGAAATTATGTCGACAAAATAAGTCTAGGCGCATGCGTAGTAAGGACTTGGAACGTTGGGATTTGTCCCGGCGCAGATCCAATCGTAGTTTATATGGTCGAAGGTATCTACTATCTTAAACCGTGGTAATAATGTAATAATCACGAATTAAAATATACTGGATACCCAACGACCTATATGAACAACTATTTTTCTTGGACCCAAACTGACTTGTCAGAACAGCTGTTGCAAACTACACCTAGCGCTTGTTATCATATTAGTGGCAACTTTTACAAAATAATTTACCGCCAAATTTGTAAATATTTGGAATTAAATAGATTACCATGACAAAATAGATTCGCCAATTCGTCATGTTAATTACTTTCACTAGACATTGTTTATAACCAGGAATTTAAATAGACGTATATCTTAATTCGTGTCTATAACTGTGATAAATTTCCCATTTTGGCCATTTTTCATTAATCCAAAATATTTTTTTCCTTAAAACAAAAATGAGTTGTTGTGTTCCATTTTGTGATTCTAAAAGAAAAAAAAGTACTTTTGGTGTACCTAAAGATTTAGATTTATGGAAAGTTTGGAATGAAGCTTTAGGTTTTACATTAAAATCTAAATCCCGGATTTGTGAAAATCATTTTAAGCCTCAGGATATAACAAGAGAATGGATATCGGGCCAGGGATCTAACAAATATACGGTATATTTTTAATTGGTTTTCAAATTATTGTGTCATATTATTTGATATTTTATAAAAAAAAAATAAACTATAAAATACTTTTAAGATATGTCTAAAACAACCAAGACTTAAAAATGGAGCTGTCCCCCAAAAAGTGTTACAATTTCAGCCAATAGTCGAAAACAGTATTGAACTAGATATAAGTCTAGATATAATGAAGCCAACAAGTACAATTTCTGACTTAAATTATATACCATTAAACAAAAAACAAAAGGTTTTTATAAATATTAATTTTTTTATTTAAAATGCATGATGTGCAGGTAATTATAGTTAATGATGACTGTTGTAGATTACTAATCAAGTTAATGTTGTAGATGATCACTGCTATTCCAAGAATATCACAGTAGATAGATTTAACATTGATATTGATGATGAATGTTCCAAAGCAGGAAACAGTAACAGTGTAAGTGTTAATGATCAAAAAGTTAAATAGTTAAGATATTTTGTATTTTTGTAACGTACAATATGATTTGTATTTTTCTATTTTAGTTCTTATAAACATTATGTATATTACACGTGTCCATAGATATCACTATTGAAGCCTTCAGCTGTATTTCAATATATAGTAAAGATGATCAAAATGATAAATGTTCCATCAAATTGGTTTTATGATGTTCAACTTCTTGATTATGCGAATAAAAAATTTGTTGGATTTTATAAATTAGGGAGTTTAATAGTTGTTGACGCCTATACTCCGCATATCGTCAACAAAAATATTATTATAATTGCCAGTAATAGGTATCAGATAAGGTACGGCGTACCTAGTATCGCAGTGACAACAACCAAATGCTCGAGGTATATTACATAACATATTATTATTGATACACATTATAATATGATAATTAATAATTAATACCGTATCTCACACACACGCACACATCCAATATTCAGTCCGTACAAAAATGTCTCGACAGACGCGTTACCTCTTACTGTGCGTCTTTTTATATACAGCCAACTATCCAAGTCATATTAATTTCGTTTTTTTTGTTTAAATAATGTGCTCTGCCTTATAGCGAGCAATATATTAGTATCGTCTGTGCGGAAAAATAAAAGCTTTTTAAATTGTATAACTTGCAAACCAACAAATAGTGTGCTCTGCCTAATAGCGAGCGAAGAAAATTGGCGTATTATGTATTGATGTGTAAAATATCACATATCATGTATACCTTTATCGTTATGTAACTAGCTAGGTACAATTTGTTAAAAGTGCGCTCTGCATTATAGCGAGCAGTGCCATTTATATTCTATGTGATTTATATTTTAAATATTATAAAACCACGTAGGTTACTTTATTATTATCGAATTATATATCTATTGTTAAATACCTAGTGCGCTCTGCATTATTGCGAGCAGTGTAATATAGCGGCTCAAATAGTCGAATTGTCATTTATATTCTATGTAAATTATATTTTAAATATTATAAAACCACGTAGGTTACTTTATTATTATCGAATTATATATCTATTGTTAAATACCTAGTGCGCTCTGCATTATTGCGAGCAGTGTAATATAGCGGCTCAAATAGTCGAATTGTCATTTATATTCTATGTAAATTATATTTTAAATATTATAAAACCACGTAGGTTACTTTATTATTATCGAATTATATATCTATTGTTAAATACCTAGTGCGCTCTGCATTATTGCGAGCAGTGTAATATAGCGGCTCAAATAGTCGAATTGTCATTTATATTCTATGTGATTTATATTTTAAGTATTATTTAAATCGTTTATGTATTTGGTACTGTTGTGTCAAAATATTATTGTAACAGGAAGTACACTGGCCAGTCTACACTCCACAAAAACATCTGTGAGTACCAAAATTATTATTTTTTATTGTTATTACAAAACTGTAATTTAGCCATATTATTATAATTTATTGAATGGCAAGTTTGTAATATATTTTATTGTTATTCATAAATTGTTGTACATCAGCCCATACTATAGTATTGTTATAATTTATTGTTAATATCTAATCTGTTGTACACCAGGGCATATCTATTAATTATTATTTTGTGTATATTATGCAAATCGTTTGTAAATTAAACCACATTATTATTATAAAAACCTATCTAGTACATTGAATTGTAATAAAAACAAGGAATTAATTTACCAAATCTTCCTATCTAGTTATTATACATTTATGAATAAGTAATTGCGGGACAAATACGAAAATCTATACATAACTTAGACAGTCGGGACCGTGTGATACCGTTGAACATTCCCGGCTCCCACAATAGTAGAATATTGAATAATTAGAATGGTGCTTATTAATTATTATATTGCAGATTACAATAATAAGGAAATGCTTGAATGTTTTAATTAACCATTTGAAAAAATCATCATAATATTTGTTATTTATGCTTTATGCATAATAATATAATATTTAAAATTTTAAATAGTCAGTCCATTAGTATACATTTAATTCCCTTGGAGCGCTAGTGCACCTTTGCACATTGAAAGTCAGTTTAGGAGCGCCTTATCATGTATCGTTGGGTATCCAGTATATTTTAATTCGTGGTAATAATAAATGGTTCATTAATATGAACATAGATAGAGCGCGAGCCATGCTCGTACCATAGAGTAATAGTAATTGCTCTATGGCTCGTACTTTTTCCCCCCGATAATACGTCTCACCGGTGATATGATTATCGTTTCCAGTCCATACTGTCTATCTTGGTCCGTGGCTTAAACTTAATACCATGCATTGTCATTGGCCGATGCCTCGATACCAAGGTAGATTTATAAATACACCTTGCTGGATGGTCTTGTGTTATCATCATAGATAATAAATTATTATCTATGGTTATCATAAACATCGTGGTAACTGGGAGTTGTTGATAAGTAGCACGTTTGTTGTTTGTAGTCGTTTTCATGTTTGCCTAACCGGCCTCTGAACGACAAGCATAAACAAGTGACTGTTTTTTTCAAATGACTACCTAGTGAAAATGACTACTCGATTTTAATTTATTAATATTAGGTATTAATCGTGTGTTTTGATTCTGAATCCAATGTCTTACAACAATAATAGAAATAGCTTTGGTCGTGGAGGCGGTGGTGGTTTTCGAGGAGGCCGAGGTAAATCATATAATATTGTTTTAAGTACCGATATACTGTTTTATGTGGATCATGTGCAGTGCTATTCCATAATTATTAACTTTATCTTGAAAACTTATACTTCTTTTCAGCTTAATATTTGTTTTGAATTAAATATTTTTCTAAGTATATCTATTAATTATTATTGATTTCTACTTTTCGTGTTGAATATTGATTATAGTAATGGCGATAAAAGTATTAAACATTATTTTGTAATTGTAGGTGATGGAGGTGGCCGAGGAGGCGGAGGTGGTAACTTCCGTGGTGGTGGTGGAGGCCGTGGTGGCGGAAGAGGTGGTTTCAATAGGTTTGCAGAACAAGGCCCTCCAGAAGAAGTATGAATTATTTTAAATTTTTTTAATGGTCAACTTTATAGGTTCAAGAGATTATTTTTTTTTCTTGACATCTTTCTCTGTATTAATTACTGGTAGAAATAATTATACAACTATTAAACATGGTTTAGGTTTAGGATACATTGTGTATCAAGTGCTAATGCTTATGAGGGGAAATTCTAAATATTGTGTGTTAGGTCTATACATGGCTTTTAGATCAACATCCACATTAACATTTATTGGTGCTATTTAATAAAATATATATATCCGAGGTAATCACTAATGTTGGCCACAATATAATTTGTCTACATAGGTTGCTTTAAACTTAGAAACTAATTTAAAATAATTGTATAATTAGGTAAAGTTCCTCTTTTTAATTGTATAATAATATAATTATTTATAAAAGAAAATCTCAAAAATAAAAACTATAGATCTTGTGTCTGTGCTATTTTTTCTTTTACCTATAAAAAGTATATAAGTTAGAAAATGTACAATTTGTATACATAATAATATAAAGGGTAAATATGTCTAAAAGTTTTATTAAAATATACGGCGTGAGAGAAAGAAGCATCTATTGATATTACTTCGGTACTATTAATATAACAAAATTATGTAATAGTGGTTGCATACTAGTTGTATCTTAAAGATGATTACAAAATAAGTTATATGATTTTATATATTTATTGTATTCATTTTAAATTTGTTATACAGTGTAATACTTTGCACTAATTGAAGTGAATTGTGTTTTTAAATACAAATTTTCTACTTTTTAAAAGTATTTAAGTTTTGATTTTTTTTTTCGTGATTCTTTATAGAAATATTAGGTATATATTATTTTTAATGGAATTATGACAAAGTATTTAGTCGGCACTTTACCTAAACATCTTAATCTACAGTTCTATCGCCGTGTAATTAACAATCTTTTTATTGTTTAGTAGACATTTTTTATTCAAATATTATATGTATTTTGTATTTGATGCACTGAACTGTAAATTTGGCATACGCAAAGAACCAAAAAACTTCTACCCCCATCAGATTATGATAGGATTCCGTTTTCTATTTTTTCATGAAAGTTTACAAAAGTCATATAGTTCCAATGAAAATTATAGCAAATTATTTAAAATGGAAACTTCTTATAAGGGAACTTTTTTAATGCATGAATTGTATACAAAGCGCGTTCTTATATGCAGTTTATTAATTATGTCATTATTATTTTTTTTCATTTATCTAAACACTACTGTGTCAAGTACAAAATTAACAGTTAGTAGGAATTTGCAATGTATTTATTGAGTTATTTATTATGAAAAATCATGATTATCATTTAATATATTTCTCTAGGTAGTACCTCTGGGTTATTTTACCCATGCTTGTCAAGATGACATTATTTGCAAGGCTGAAATGGAAGATGTTCCATACTTTAATGCACCTATATATTTTGCTAATAAACAACAAATTGGAAAAATAGATGAAATATTTGGCACATACAGTGATTATTTTGTGTCCATAAAGTTAAACTCTGAAATTAAATCAAAATCTTTCAAAGGAGCTGACAAGGTAAAGATAATTTTATAGCTATTATTAGGTGTAATTATATATTTTTAAGTTGTTACAATTGTTTTATATTTTAGTTATACATTGATCCAGCAAAACTGTTACCATTGAAGAAATTTTTACCTCAACCTGGTGGACAGAGAGGTAGAGGTGGCGGTGGTGGAAGGGGACGTGGTAGAGGTGGTGGCGGTCGTGGCGGTGGTGGTTTTGGACGTGGTGGAGGTGGAGGTTTTGGACGTGGTCGTGGAGGCGGTGGTTTTGGACGTGGTGGAGGACGTGGGTTTGGTGGCGGACGAGGAGGAGGAGGACGAGGTTTCAAGAGATGAAAAAAATAATAATAAAAAAACTGTAATTTTAAAATAAATAAATATTTTTGTTAATAATGTGACATGTACTATAACTTAGACTTAAGATTTAATTAAAAAAACAGATAAAACAAATGTTTATTTTTTTTTTTTAATGATAATGACATTGATAACATTTATACAATATGAAATAAATTATTATTATTTGGTTCCATATTAACTATTAATTCATACATGCTATTAAACTTTATAGTTAATATGTTACTTATTTTTAGAAGTTGATATATTTTAAAGTTTTTAGGTTACAGCTACCCTTCTATAAACTGAGTTAGGTGATTTTATGATTTTTGAAATGAATTGAACCAAATATGCAAATGTTTATCCAAATCCAAATTACAAACCAAACCTGAATAAAACTTTAAAAACTAATAAAACCAATACAATTTTGACAATGTTAGTCTAGTATGAAAAATGTCAACAAAAAATTAAATTAATATTATTTATTTTCCTTTATTATTTTACCCCTATACAGCTACACTAACTAGTATTACTATTTTTGATTTTTGATTCCTGATATAAGATTTTTGGTATTTTAATTATTAAAAGTATATTGGGATATGGTTTTACCATACATTTTTTAATTGAGTGGAAAATGGAGATTCCTGTTTTGTAGAATTACAAATGTGATTTGTGTTTTTATTTTCAATCAATATATTATGTGGATTCCCAACGATTAACACTCAATTTGAGTACTATTATAATAATAGTAATAATATATACCAAATTACCAACGACATCAATTGGATTGGTAGGTACTTGGTAGATAACTATTCAAATTATAATATTGATTAGGTACTTTTATACAAGTGTAATAAATAATAATGTTAGTATTGGGTGGAATGACAATATGGTGATCGTTAAAGTTTCTTTTAAAAAATTCAATCTAAGGCTTGCAATAAATGTCAACCAATAAAAAAAATTATAAATTGGTACTTAGTAACCTAACCTATAGATAGTACCTACTATATGGTGTATAACAAGGTGTATAATATGTAGGTAAGCACAATGCTACAATGTAAAATAAAAATGTTCATTCACCGGACGATAAAATATTATAAAACGACAAAGAGAAAACATAATTTGATAATAAGAGTGATATTATTGTTTTGGTATTATGTGTACATAAGTGATATAAATGATGATTTATGACTATAAAATTGATTGTAGCTAAATGCGACCTGTAATCCTGTTATCATGCCTATGCCCTTTTTGTAATACATACCTTCGTGTTCAAGGACTTTAAAATTTACGATGGAAATCGAAAATATTTTTCTGTTTATAAATGGTTGCAATTGGTCACATCTTATAGATTATAATAGTAATAGGTACCTAATAAAAATAATTATTTGAAATTAGTATTTATTTTATTTTTATTCCTACATCACAAAGGTTGCCATTGGTTACTCGGGCAGATGAGTATAAAAGCATACAACAGAATATCAAATCGTAAATAAATAAATAAATTATATGTCCTAACTCCTAAGGGGACGCTACACCCGTATGTGTTGTCTTCGTCTTACAAACATAACAGCAAAATGCCAAAAAGTACGTTCTGAATAGTTCATTTAACTGTGTTATGTTTAATTAATAATGGAGCGAATTATCATATTATCATATATTCAAGCAAGAATATTATCTAGTGAATTGTGAATTTCATAGGTTTTTTTTATATTTTAATTTTAAGGGGAGTTATGGTGATTACAATTTACAGCTGAGTGCTGACCCACAGTTCTTAAGATACCTATATATATTTTTGGGCTGAGTATAACTAGTACAACCTACTTAACTTTTTCTAACCGATTTTCGCAAAGTCGAGTTTTTTAACGCTTTGTTTATTGCCTTAGAAACAATAATAATAAAAAAAAAATAAACTAAATTCCTAACAAAATGTAGCAATGTAGCATATTATGTTAGGTACTACTAGATATTTACCACTGCTCTAACCTAAAAACCTATTATCTATGATTCCTCAATTTAAAAAGTACCTAACTATAGGGGGCCCAAAATTTGATGTAGGGGATCTACGATCATTATATTACAGTAGATTTCATGAACTTATATTATATAGTAAGTAATAGGTATTAGGTAGGTATAAGTGTATAATATTCTTAAAATAATATACAAAATGTAAGACAATATTATAAATAATTAAAATAGTTAGTAGTTACTATACTAGTTGAATATCCCGGCTTCGCCTGTTTTTTTTTGTGGCTACAAATCGCCATATATAGTAGGTACCTATACACGCAATATACGCTATATAGCCATTAGCCATATATGTGTATCTCGGTTTGAATATATCTCAGTTTTAGTGTACTTCTAACGTCCTCAGTTCACGGACAAATCGGCGTCAGTGTAGGTACCTATAGCTTTGAGAAATAATTCGACCTAGATGGGCAACCGCATATCGTGGATTGGATTTAGCACTTGGTATATATTTTTAAACTATTTAGGTACCATCTAAACTTTTCTGACAAATCTAAAAACAATCTGTGAGATTTTCATCAAATTCAGTTGAGTAGTTTTTGACTATATAAGTTACACATATACATTTGGTTTTAAGATATAACTTCTTTATTCGAGGCAATTTGATGCATGCTTGATCTGCCCAAGTAACCAATGGCAACCATTTATATACAAAAAATAGTTTTAATTTCCACCTTGAAGCTCAAGATCATTGTTATCTAGATCTTTGTTGATCGTGATCATACTGTTTGACCAACTCTTTCAAATTCGAATATCGGAAAATCCTTTCTTATTGCACATATAGAGCGTATTAGAGGAACCACTATTCCAAATTTCAGGTTCGTACGTTTTGTGGTTTTTGAGATGTAGCGACGAGTGAGTAAGTGAGTGGTATTTGGATATTATAATATATAAGATATAACTATAAATAACGTCTTCGCGGTCTGCAGTTTAAATAAAGTTTAATTACATTTAAATTTGCATCTTGCATACTTATAGCATAATATATCTTCAGATTAAAATCCGGTTTACAAAACGACTATTGTCTTTTGGTTAAACATCCAATATCAGAATGTAGTATAAATGTATAATTATTATTTGACAAGTTTTTTTCGTCATTTAACCTTCGAAATTAGCAGTCTTAATAAAAAACGTTCTATACGTTAAATTGCTATACATAATAATAATTTAATATAAGTATTCTTGTACGCAAGTACAACTATAGATACATCACTATATAGAGCCACCACCTATGCAGTGTGTTCACTGTTCAACGCTATAAGGTAACACAAAATATTGCGAACGCATGACCCTGGATTTCATTAGGGTTTTTTTACTAAATAAAGGACATTCTAAATCCCATTCTGAGTTCAAATTTTAATTAAATTAATTTTTTTTAAACAACTGTGACTTATAAAGTACTTTTCGATCTAAAAAATTGACTTATTAAGAGGGAGTTTTATTTGATGCATATTATATATTGTAGGTATTTAAAGTATTTTTAACAGTAGGTATCTTTATAATCAATTTTATAAAGTCCCGTGTGATTTTGTAAGATTTTTTTACTGTGCAATTTTGTAAAATTGTGAATACGCAGTAAAAAAATACGGCACCTAATTAGTATTTAATACATAATCATTCACAAATCAAAATTAATTTACGTCACTCTCAATAAAACAACACACTTGTTGAAATAGTGGTGGTTTAAAAATAGCCAAAATAGGTGAAGAATACCAAAATACTTATACTAACCAGTAACCTAACTTATGAAACCTTTTTTTTTGTCAAAATTATTTTTAAGATTTTACATGACCATTCTAGCATTCTCCCACCAGAAACGTGTGTTTTATTCGTTCATTATTGTAAAATGCACTTTTACATATTATGTGAGAAGTATTCCGATCCCGAATGACTTACGATCGACCAGACTCAACGTCAAACAAAGACTGAAGTCGTTAAACGCTATACGCACTCTCGTACCTATATGTTTTTAAAAAAATTACTTCAATGTTAATACCTAATAATAAATAATACATAACTATATAATTTGAGTACAAAAATATAATTTTGTTGTACTTTGAATCGTAATACGTATTACATTTTAACTAAGTAAAATTAATAATATCGTAAAAATTATGTAAACATTTTGTATTTATTATATGTAGCCATATAGGTAAACAGAAAAGTGATGGTAAATTATCAATGAAAATATACCATAAAAAACCATGATAATCATGCTTGGTAGTTGGTGTCATATTTTATACAACAAATAAAATTCTATTTTATTAAATAACGAAGTGTTACCTAATATACTAAGTAGTAAGTACCTACTTAGTCACTTATACCTAAAACAATAAATAAGCAATAATTTATAAAGCAATTTGGCCGTATTGTTTAATAATTATTTATTTGTTATAATATGGGTAATTTTTAAATATTAAACTTACATTGTGATACTTTTACTTTTTTTTTTAATAAAAAAACCAGTTTATACAATAAGTAAATTTCAGAAATGTATATACAAGGCATGTAGGCGTGATAGGAGGGGGCATCCAGTGACACTACTTCAAATACATAAATTTAGTAATATCCATCCAAACGAATCTAGGAAAATACCAAGTCATTTTATAACTCCTATACAGTGGCGCCATCTCAGTTTTTAATAGAGGGGGCCAAAAGTTTTGACCAGCCCAAATAGGAAACTTAAAAAAAAAAAAAACCACTCGCAAGCATATATTAATATATTATGTTCTTTTATCTTCATAAAATACATACCAAATTTCAGGCACGTCCACAAATATAAATATATTCTTACTATTAATTAGTAATTAGAAATTGATCATTGTGACAATAATTTCTTAGTACCTACAAAATATAATATTTTCCTATAAATATTCACATGTTTTATCTCTAATATGATATAATAATGGATACTCGAAAACCACCAGGCACCGGCCTGGCATTGTGCTGCTTTTAAAATCAGACAGAGGCAAATATCCACCTTGCTTCGGCAAGAATGGCGCCATCGCTCCTATATTAAAATGCTAACCCTAATTTTAAACACTATTATTTTGATACTGTGGCAATATGTACATGTCGTACTTATTTACGTACAAACAGTCCTAAAATCTTGGGGAGGGGGAAGACTGTAGATCCGTCATAACGTTTTCTGAAAAATTACCCATGGAGTCTAACACATTCATGGCATATTATTATATATATATATAGCTTGTAATATAAATTAATGTACTATATAGGTTATAGACGTTTATAAACTTGGAAACTACCAATTCGCACCACCTTTTGCACACATATTCCTCGTAGACTCATTGTCACGGTTACCTATATAACTACGATCAATACAATTTTCGTTAATTAATTTCGAATTTGATACAATCATAGGTGTGTGCAATTTCAAAGAATAATTCACTTTGGGGGACGAAGCCCCTCCATGTTGGTTCCATCCCTATTAATTATTATACACGTAATAACTAATAAACATTACGCATTAACCAACTAAAACACATCGTGCGTCCATGCTACAAACGTCGTCATCAGCACACATGCCGTCGAGCGTGTGTACACGCGCTAGTTACGAAATAATACGAACGTCGACGACGTCAAGGTGAACGAACGTTCCACCACTTTGACGGGCAAGACGACGGCGTATTTACAATTATTATTGTGAACGTTATTATTGCAGTACAAAATATTATTATTATTTATATACGTAGGTATATAATGTAAACCTCTATACGCGCGTATCGTATACATGTATATATTATTAAATTATTATTATTGTTATTATTTTTGTTCCAAGTCTGCTCGAGCGATGACGGTAGCGGAGTGGTGGTCGACGATGGCGTGATTTTTTACTATATCGGTACCGGCGGTACCGGTTTTCTCACTGACTGCTTTAATAATAATAATAATAATACTATACGCACTACCGCAACATTCGGCTCGATGGTATTATTATTATAGCCGCAGCAGTCGCAACAGGTGCCCGTCGCAGAGCAGTCGCTCGACACGTCGCATAGAGCCATATACCGGATTCGCGTAAGACGACGACGACGACTACGACCACGATAGTACGCTAGCGTAAAAATAATATCGTACGATATCGTATTGCTGTGGTTCTATACTGCAGCAGACGATCGATATCATAATATTTAATATAAAATATTATCGCCATCGATATTGCATACGCCGCGTAGTATCGCGTACGACCGTCGATCGTGTACGTCGAACACCGTGTGTGGGATACCGTTGCACAGCGACTGGAAAATTGTTGAGAGGGTGCGTTTGATTTAATATTATTAATTGGGTTTCCGCGAATAAACGGGTGGTTTTCCAAGTCGCGAGTGTGCCGATCGCGTAGCCCCCGAGCCAGATCGTGCCGTGTATACCTACGCTGCACCCCAACGATAATATTAGGTATCAGCTATTGAAATCTCCCGCGTCGAAATCATGATCGATTCCACTTCGGCAGACTGTTGCGTTTTCGCCAAGGAGTCCATGGCCGTGGAGGGGTACATGGCGTCTCCGCCCGCAGTGCACCAGAGGACCAACAGCCAAATAAAGGTCAGTATCGTATTAATAGTTTTTACATTTATATTAGATATACAATATCATTTTACGTACCAGTGGCGCACCGAAGAGGCCGATGGACTACGGACCCCTCCCCACAAATATAAAATTAATAAACAATCAATTTTTTTGATTATTTCTATGTGTTGCGTTTTTTTATTGATAGAATTGTTGTCATGTTTAATGTGCAAAATATTTTTTACATTACGCTAGTAATAAATTTGTAGTTCTTGGACCCCCGCCCATATAAAATCCTAGTTGTACTAATATTATATATACTTATATACCTAAACACATTACACATCATTATTCATAAGTCGTTATATATATGTGCGGAACATTTTTTTCCCTGAATTTACCGGTTTCTTTGGACTGGGTCACTGGGAGAGTCTGTCTGTGCAATTTTTGACGATTATATATATGACATCTAGGTAAAAATATTTCTAATGTTTGTACTTACATTTCAATGTAAACGTTAATTCAATCATTTACTATTTTAATAGTCAATAAGAAATTAATAATTTTTAGTACGCCTTGCATGTTGAGAACTAAAGATAAAAACGATTTTTACTCATCTCAACGAGTCAATATGATTACCGAAAAAAAATTTTAATCACTAAAAAAGTAAACACAAGCGAGTTACGAATAAAAAATATGTTTCAAAATTTGAAATAATTCTATAAATTCAACCTTTATTTCTTTCTTAAAACAGTTAAAACTCTGCAGGATAAGGCACCAACAAAGGTAAAATTAAAATCGTTGGAAACAATAGTAATTTCAGAAATGGCACCGTCGCGATATAGCATGACACCAGTTCGACATCTGCATAATATTATGTAGATTCGTATTATAGTATAGGTTATGCTAGTATGGAATTAAAATATTAAATCGTTGTACCTACATATGTGAACTGATATTTTTTTTTATTATTTTAAATGTATGCGTTTGACGTTTGATAATGAATGAGTCACGAATTAGTTTGATAAACGAAAAAAAATATCGACGGTTGCATAGGTATATCGTATAATTAAAAAATGTGCCAGCTAATGGTCGTAAGTATCGAGCTGCAGGTAACTTAAACGCTAGGTATAAGAGTGTAGGCGCTCGATACATGTAGGTACCTACACTGAGAATATGCTAACAAATTATTTGGTTTTTTTTTAGCACCACATCGTTAGTAGTTTTTTGGAAATGATAGGTGGTATATTATGCATAGAATGACGGAATCATAAATTTGAACCGAGAGGATATTTTTTTTCTCTGCTAAAATAAGCTGCAAATTTAAACTCTTCACCAAATTCATAGTACTAGGTTTCCCAAATCCTTATTTATTCTTACATAAAATTATGAACATTTTATCAACAGTAATGAAAGTGTATAGGATTACTATATATATTTATTATTTTGCAGTTTGATAGGATTACTATTATATATAGCATCACACTTAAATATTATATAAATTTTGACCAATGATTTTTAAATTATTGTTATTTGTTTTAATATATACCTAATATATCTTGACATCTTGTAGTTACGAGCTGATTGATGGAGGAAAGCAATAATATATTGTTACTATTTCATGTCTGATTTCCGAATTATTTCTTGATTATTTGTTTGACGCGTTGAAAGTAATTAAGTAAGACTTAATGTAATATGATTTAAATAAAGGCAATCCACATGAATCGTATGGACAGGAAACGTGTATTTTAGATCGTTATTTTGTAAGGCCATTGCCCATTATAATATATTAAAATGTACTCGTAAATATCGTATATAGGTATTCTACAAATCATACAGATTGGGTGACAAAAAACTCAATGTACCTATATATTGGGGCAAGCCGCACGAGCGATAGTTGGTTTTTAATTTTTTATCGTAATAACATCACTTAGTTGATTCACGAACAAACGAACAGTTCACCTATCCGTCTAAAATATAACATTTCCAATTTTTTGGCTGCTGTACCTATCATTTTTGTTGATTATTATAATTTGTCAATAGGTACCTTATGTTTTATAAATTACTTTTTAAGAAAATATTGTTCAGTCAACATTTTTTTTATTTATGTATTTGTAGGTAAATATGCAATATTAATTATTGAATATATTTTTTTACACTGAATTTTATTACATTATATATTACATCATAATTTTTTAATAAAATTTGAAAAGTAAACAGCAATGTGTGCTTTTATATATTAGTGCAGTGTACCGGTGCATAAAGTACATTGTACTTATTTTATAATTTTTAACTTCAAAACATCTATTTTAGTACTTTAGTAGTATTCATTTAATTTTAAAATATCTATATTTTTAAGCTTATTAAAAATTTTCACAAATAATCACAATAATATTAGAACTTAGAAGTAGGTATCATATAATATGTATTATGTTTTGAAAGTCTGATAAAGTTACGTTATAAAATACTTCATACAGCCGTCTATGCACCTAACTATAATTGTAATTTGTAAAGGCATAATATGTACTATACCAGCATTGCTTAACCTAGCCAAGTATAATAAGGGACTAAATCTGTATTTTTGTTGGCTAAAAATGTTGACTTGCATCATAGAAGTACTTTGTAGTTTCTTCAGCGTTTTTTCATCACATCGTATGCACAAAACGTACGTCCCACAGGCCCAATATTAATCTGCGAGGTCGAACATATATATAATACTGATTGGCGTGTGCGTCCTCGGGGCTTCTAATACTCTCGAATATTATATACTACCTATATTTATCAGACGACGACGAGCACAATACACTATAATACACATTATTATTATTAAATATAATATTATAAATACGCCAACCTATGCGTATAATATAAATTATAATATTATTATAGAATGCTGCAGTGGAGCACTGGATAAGACAAATAATAATATAATTATATTTTATTATATACGAATTATATGTACTGCGTGAAGGCCGAGTTTGTTCTAATCATTGGAGTCATTATTGGTAGATTATTATATTAGACTCAGGGTATAAACGCAAATATTGAATACAAAATCTGCAGTAGCTCAATATTTATACAAGATTAACAAATTTTCCATTTAGTCTAAAAGGGAGGGGCAAAAATTACAACATTATACGCCAAAATAACCTATAGGTTCTAACCCATTTGTAGGCTCATGTTCAAAAAATGTAAATTTCTAAACTACTGCCGTTTTTGGCAACACAATTTCATCCTCACTTTATACATACTTATAGTACTGTCTCAGAAGAGGTGAAGTTAAAAATTTGTTAATGTTTTTTAAAATGTTTTATGCCAAGTAAATTATAAATAATTTTTGCTCTCATACACCGAAGCCGTTTGGGAACCAACAAGCAATGGATGGGAACCGTTTGTGTTGAACCGAAAATATAAAATGCTCTGTATTATATTATTATTCCTATATGCATATCTATTATCTATATGTATAAACTGCATAATTTCGACGTATATGTAATGTATATAAATTATAATTGTGTAAACTGCATTTAACGACGTAGGTATTTATGTATATATATTTATATGTTATAAAATTAATGCAAATAACCTAATCCTAAAGTTCTCGTGTGTTCGTACACAAATAGTATTTGTTTACTACTATGTTGGTATAAATACAGAGTATATTATATTATATTATATTGTTATGCTACTATAATATTACATTCGTCGCTGCGTATTACCTATATTGTACCTACCACCTACGCACTAATGTTTAAAATAATCGAAATTGACTAAACAAACGCCGTTATACCTATTATATCAATACGAATCCGATAGGATTATAATATTAATGTGCCACGATAATTATAATATAATATATTAATATACCAAACACAATTTGTACACATGTGATATATATTTTAATTTGCTTGTTTATATATAATAGGTACACACTATAAACATAACCTACTGCAGCGTGTTTTGTAATTTTAATTATGCTATACGATACGAAAAATACTTGTCCATAGGTACCTAAACTATTACTATGGTTGTATACAGGTGGGACACAAGTGCTATATATATGTAACCTATATTTATATAAACAGTATATATATTTATATTTTATAGTTATATATATTACGCCTATTAATACTTGTATATTGCTATATACCTCTATATATGTTTCAGTGCTGATTGCTTTCGATCGAAAATGGCCAATAGGTCGTATAATATAGTTATGTTGTAAATTATTTCACAAATGTAACAATAATAATTGTCTTTTAAACTATTATACACGTGCCATTATTATTATTACATCATTTGATTTATTTTTTTTCTTCTTTATGAAACCCACTGAGGCCTAAGGGTTATAATATTTTAAACATATATTTATTATTGTAAAGATTTGTCCCGAAACATATTCTTTTCTCTCTTCGCATCACGGACCAGTTCGCTCCAACGGTTAATTATGTCATAATATTGGGAAACGAAACACATCGAATGAGAAATGTGTGAACAATGACCTATTAAAAAAGTAAGAGAATAATAAAGTATGACTATCGTCGAGATTCATGGATATGTACAATTTCCCGAGAGAAATAATACCGAAGGACTCGAAGGAGAATATTATTTAAGAATTTCATATATAGGTACCTACATATAATCATTACGACTACACATAATTTACTAAATGAACACCACCGGGAACTGATCACTATATTTGTTCAATAGGTTCATGGTACATTTATTACTCACTATATATGGCAGATGTCTTCTGCCTGCAATATGATATTATAGGTCTAGGTTAAAAGTTTATAAGTGGTTTGTTACTGACGATAATCGATATGTGAAGCATATAACACACAATATAATGTAATATCCTTCGAAATCCTACTGAAGATCGTGAAGTCTCAAGTCTGTATATACCTTTAAGATAATTTAGAGGCCTTGACCTTGAGATCCTTGAAATTCTTTTATTGTATAATATTTAAAAAAAAAAATTGCCAACAGTAGAACACAATATTGATATTTTAAAGAAAAACAAATATATTTAACAAGCGTACTTAAAACATATTCTGCGATATCATATAGACTCGAATAGGTTTGTTCATTTTTTTTTTGTAATATCGCAACATATATTACCTTCAAATCCATTCAAAATGTTGACATACCAATAGTCAGTGTTGAATCAAGGTCTTTGAGTGAGGAGCTAGGGATGTAGTGTAAATCAAATCAATGTTTTGACATAATTCGGCTTACCTTTTCCAAACTTTCTAAACCTCATTTGAGTTATCCTGGCCATATACTAGGGGTTTTAGGTACACAAATTCATAGTAACACGGTTTATTGCTATTATTTTAAACTAATAGCATGTGTTATATACGTGCCACGAGTCATACCGTGAAATTTGTTATGTGTAAAAGTAGGCGATTTTCGAGGGTCATTTTTTTAAATATAGATGCAGGTATGTATATAAATATTTAAAAGGAAGCTAGAAGAAATCAGTAGCATCAATACCGGGAAAAAGTTTCAGTCTTTTATACTTATTTTACATAAGATTATAAATATATATTATATAACTACCGCTAAAAAACAACTACGAGAACATCGAGAAAATATTTTCTATAAGGATCCATGCCAGCGGATGATGTATAAGTATGGGCTCCTATATTATTATTTTTATTGATTTTTAAAAATTACCGTTACAACCGTCGTTGGCAATAAAACAACAGTTAATAACTATAATATAATGTACAATGATATAAAATCAATTTATAATATAATATACTGCACGTGTGTCATTGCGTATATACCAACAACAGGTTGTCTCGTATATTATACATGGAAATTTAAAAGTACACCTATAGGGCTATACCTAAATTATAAATTGTATAGGCTGTAAATATTGAGGTCAATCTGTATGCTTAGTGGTGAAAATTACTTGTAGTTGACAATTATATTATTAGAATTCGTCCGGTGTGCGCACTTTACAATAGTTATGCTTTCTAAACTAAATGTGATTCTTATTTGCGTGAGATTCCACCGCAGCTACCTATATTATAATGGTATTGACTATTGAGACAATTATTTTTGACGCCTTTATATTAGATTTATATTATGTTGAACGTTTAGTGTAATACGAGCTGCCGATGGAGCCGGCTAGTGGCTGCAGACTGTTGTAATAGACGGTTTTGGTCACTAAACCAAAAGCATACCAAATTATACGTTTAACATACATTTCAGATATAATTTAAAATGTCCTTATATGCATTTCATGCTTTCATAAAATAGCCAACTACTACATACGAAATACCTATGCGTGAATGGCGATTAATAATATGCCGCACGGTAACCTCCTTGCGGTAACGAGAGTTGTATCGACGAGCTATATTTAATAATATAAATGCGATTACAAATAACATAAATTACGTACAAGCTATGTACCTACAACAATTATAAAAAATATATTTAGTATGTTATTACTTATTACCTATATAGTGACTATGATATACATATACTCTGTAACATCTATCTAAACATATTTTGTCAAATTAAATTTTAATGCGATGTAAAACTATTGGAGTAGATAGCCTATATGGGTAGGTACTCCTATTATTATTATATTATTTGATCCAGAGTTTCATCGATGAACATTTTGTTAATGGATTTGAACATTTTGACCAGTTATCTGGTTTTGGTTGAACGTGGAATTTTGTATCTTCTGCTGTAATTGATAACTATATAAGCTTTCGATGAAAAAATGAAAATAATATTGTTCGTGGTCACAAAAACAATTAGTTCATGTGGTTGTGAGTGGAGTGTGATGTGAGTAGACGTGTAGATGTGTAATTTGAGTTTCTGTTTTCGAACGAGGGCGATGAAACCCTTCAAAATTGACTTCCCTTTGCCACTGTACCACTGTACCTCCCACATCTGTAACGCAATGACGTAATGTGGTTTATAAAATATTGTATAGGGTTTAGATAACTATAATATATTGAAGAACATAGCATATTATTTGATGTGTTGTTTATAATTTTTTATCTATTGCGATTTGTTTATAACTATAATTATACTAGTATGCGTTTTATATTTACCTAGGATGAAACTTGTATTGATAATTTTTGTTTCAACAAATGTATTTTGTTTATTGTTTGTTTATTCGATCATAGATTTATTTGAGGTTTGTACCTACGCCTCGAAAATAAAAACGAGCGATTGCCCATAGACGCATGTATATTATATAATATTATAATAATACTATAAAGTGTGTACACGATAATACCGTATACCTATTATACCTATACACTATGATATAGGTACATTATAAACGCGCCGAGGAATTATCCGATAACCTCCGATCTATTGTTCTACGTCGAAATATGTCTATTGCTGCTATTACGTGTTAATAAAAAAGAAAACAGAATGACGACCGGAATTTGAGAAACGTTTTGAGGTAATAAAAATATATGAATGGTGTACGAAAAATGCGGCGGGATGATTAATATTTTTCAAATTAATTACAAATAATTCGGAACACAATTAATACAAAGCGAATATTCGTACTCAACGCGTATATTATATCATAGTATAGAACAGGTATGGTAAATCTATGGCACGTGTGCCCAAGGTGGCACACAAAAAATTGAAATATTTTTACTATACATAGGTATAATAGGTAAAAATATAAACCAAATATCAACGAGTTGGCATCAAGTATTCAACAACAAAAATTACATCAAGAAAGAAAATACATAATTAACAAAGTAAAATCATTATAATATTATGTATCCTAATTAACTTTTTTATATTAATAATACATTAATTATACAATAAAATTATGATAACTTTTTTTACAATATTGAATATACTATAATATTTTCCACTGCACGCTTGAAAAAAAAAAGAAAGAAAAAAGGTAGTTTTTAGGCTTTTTAGCACATAGTGTTCAAAAGGTTTGCCATCCCCGGGTATAGAACATAATATTGTTCACACGAATTACGAAAAAACTAATCATTGTTGTTCCACAAAACTCCATAAATCGTTTTCGTTGTGGGTTGATTGATGAACCGAAATTTAACATGTGTATAAATTATAAATAAATTGGTGTATATAATTTATATTTACATGACTGATTTTAAAGACTTTGGCGCCACAGTTATATTATATTATACCAATCATGATCGACCAACAAGACGTTTTAAATTTAAGTTAGAGTGTATATACGAATAAAAAATAATTATAATATACATAAACGACGAACGTCGAACAGTCGCGACTGTAAGCTGTACAGGCACACCACATTAATGATTGAGACTTTCACATAATTCATAATAATAATATTGTCATCTCCTAATTTCTGATTTTTTTAATTAACTGACCGTGTGATGACGACTATAATCTATAATATATGATCCGATTATATAACATGCAATAATAATTAATAATACATATAAATGAATAAATTTACGTTATCCACTTTAAAACGCGTACCTATAAGTATTATATTTCCACATTTCATTTTTACCCATCGTAGATAGGTAGGTAGTATTTATTACGACGATTACCAGTTTCGTGATTCAATATGAACGGGTTTTCGATATTTTGTATAAAGAAAACAGTAGATATGATATGATATAATATAATATAATAATAAATTATGATGGTATTTTTTTAAAATAAAATATTATAATATCAATATGATATACTTACAATCTGTACAATATAATATACCTATAATAAGTACAATAAGTAAATTTGATGAGGAATCGGATCAGGACTCTGGAGAAGGGATTACCTCTATAGGGGGGGGGGCTGCACTCATATAATCTGAAACGATAGCTTTGAACTTAAAATTCTGATAGTTTTATTCGTATAAAAATACATTTTGTTATTTTTACTTGCAACAATTTAAAACTCATTTCCGCACTGTTCGACTTTCCGAGCGTGTAATTTTTAATTACGCGATATCAGCAATTATACATTCTATAAGTCTGCGATGCGGAACGTTGTTTGAATTAAATCAATATTAAAGGTTTAGTGTATATTTTATAAATCTATAATTTATTGTACTTAATGTAAACAGTCAAATACACTGCACTACGCTATGGCACTGAATACCTACAACGAATAGACTTGATGACGTAAAACAGATTACAATTTACTAATGAATAAGATCTGGAAGGAAGTTCCTTAATATAGAGGTATCTATACCCGAGTTGAATTATAATTACAGTACCTACACCAGAACACAGCATTATAATGAATATCATGTAAACCACTAATAAATATTCCAGTATTATCTCTCATTCTTGCAATTCAGTAGTTGCAGGAAGTGTTCTGAAGGTCAGTTTTATAATATGTTGTATGTGTATAAAATATTTGAGGTGTTATGGTTATATTTTGTGAAAAAAGTACACCCTTATAAATTATAACTTGTGGTTCACAGTTTTATACATTAGGTATCTAATGTTAACTCAGGCTGTAAATTTGAATAATACGTCGTTGAATAATTTAATATTTATAAGGTGCAAATACAAATGTATTTGGTTTATGACCTTACCTACTCGCAATTTGAACCGGCACATAATATTATATGAATCTAGTGAAAAAAAATTAATTGACATATACCAATATCTACACTTGGAATCATACGTTTTATTTCTATGATACTAATATAACAGTAAAACGCATTTACATAATATGTATGAATATGTAAACCACGTTAATTGTATGGTATACCGACGGTATTGGCTGATAAAAGGAAGTACCTACCTACCAAGTACGATTTACCTAACACTAAAAAAAAACGATGTCTGAAATTAAAAACTATTTAGTAATTGAACCAAAAAAAAAATATGCCTTTAAACTCAATACAAACAACAAATAATTATATTATTAAATTAAGTTAAAAGTTATTGCGATAATTATTATAGTTATAATTATTACAGTGTGCACAGGTAAAAAAAAGTTTAGGTACGTTTATTTCATACTTTATCATAATCGATTAATTACAATGTTTAAAATAATATTGGATATATTTTTAATTACGTATGAAACCTTAAATAGGTAGGTACTTAATATATATGTACAAATATTCAAGGTCCATTTATAGGAGGGGTATAATTTTATAATTGATTCCATTTTTTTCTATTTCCAGTAAAACATATTGATTTAAAAAAAATAGTAAGTATATTTAATTTCGAAGAGTTTTGAACAGTACATACTATCTATAGGTACCATCTATTAACGATAAATAGATATTGGTATATTAGGTCAACTACTACCAAAATTATTATTCCGATAATATTATTTTGTTTTTAATCGCTTCTATTCGAATAATATGTCACCTAAAATATACTGCGTATACCTATATTTTGGAACAAGCCACAAGCCACAAGGTGTATGCATATTTAGGCATACATAATATAATATAGTAGGTGGCGAGGTACCTTGTTCCAAAATATTTCGTAAGCTATTCAGTACTCAACGTCTAAAAAAAATAATCCTGTGTATAACTTTCAATGTCGATCGTGTATTGAATACATATTGGAAAATTTTGAATGCAAACTCGGCGTTTTGCGTAATACCACTCTTCAGTACGTGACGTTCATCAAAACAAACACCTAAATATTAACAAATCGAAATTTAAAATAAAAATTAATGACGAAAAAAAAACCCCATGTAGTTGAAAGATTTGTATAATTACTCCATTAGTCATGACTATAATAACTAATAGGTACCTAATATTAATCACTACGACAACGTGCAGGTGGTTTGACTAGACGAGTCGTTTACCTAATGGTTTTTGTTCGTCGTGCCTAAAGTCAGTGGCGTGATTTGAGAGGGGGGGGGAGAGGTGGGCATTTGCCATCTGTAATTTTAAAAGCTAGTCCAATTGTTGGTGAAATAAAATAACTATATTTTTTCTAATTTCGAGATAGTATAAAATTGTGTAAACACTATAAATCTTTTGTCACGATAATAAATAATATTTAAATTTCTTAGTTAAAAAATATAAACGCTGATACTTTATGCTTATTTTAAAAACAAAACTATCACTCTAAAATTTATCCACGATTTCGAAAAAACCTCTCAATATATAGACTTTAATAGATGGTACCTAACGAAAAACAAAAAGTTTAATCGTAACACTGACCAAGTTATAGTACATTTAATAACAAGGTACATGACGCCAATTGGTGTCATTCAGCATATGCGAACTATGTTAAATATTGTAATTTGGCGTTCTCCGCAGTGAATGTGTCAATGGAGTCCTTGAGAATTGGAGGGTGTGTAGCTTATTTGTTAAACCCCTACATAATATAGGGCCTTAGGTAGCTTAAGGGCTGCTCATTGCTCATATATGAAATTTTTCTCAGCCCCCCGAAAAAAGAATATTTTCTTTGTTTATTTATATTGTTCCCATTGGTTACATATTAGATTACCAGGTATTATAATAATTTGCAGAAATATGGCATAATGGCATATAAGGTACATATAACAATAATATAATTTTATAATTATAAGAATATAAATGGATGGCACGAGAAACGCCGGGCAAGACAACTAGTTTTAATAACATATATTATTTATGCAGTTGTAATAAATTAATTCTGTAATAATCACCTAACCCATCGTTTAATACTTTGATATACCAACTGTTCATCAAGTTTTTACCTAGCAACTAATTTCTGCGGTCAGTTGCGTTTTTATACGGAATTGAAATCTTTTTAATCTCGTTAAAACGACTGTTAAACACGTTCGTTGCCACTGCTGCAGGTTTGTGTAGGATTGGAAGGTCAATAATTGAACTAAAAATATCCAGATTTGTGGATTTCCGCATATGCTGCACGTTTCCTGTGTAAACAAATGAATAGGACAGAATTGTTTTTTCATAGTTTTGAAAACTCGTTTCGCCTGCTTATATAAACACTTTTAAGCGTACTTATAATATGATATATTGTATAGTACTATAGTGCACATCGCCGCATACCGCATAGTCGTATAGACATAACAAACGCTCGTCAATAATAACATATAACACAATATGAACGCTAATAGAAAGATAAATTTAGAGATGATGTCGCAATATAGTTATTGCAGTAGATATTTAATATCTACATAATATAAGAGACCGCGATTAATTTTTCAAAGAATATAGCAGACACTATGAGCCCAGTATGAGGTATTCTTGCTGAGACAATGTCACCAACGTACGTTTATCTCAGGGGAAATAAAAATAAACTCGAATTGTGTATTTTTCGAAGTATATACCTCAATAACATTTCTAGGGGCGAGAAAAAGATTCGAGTCACCGAGACTAGACTGTATGATTATTAGGGTATCATATTATACAAGTGGGCAGTGGCGTATCTAGCATTTTTTTTGAGGGAGGGTTAAAAAAATATAACATTAAATTGTGTTGAATTTTGTGTGTTTTTATTATAATCAATAATCATTCATACATTAAACATTTTATTACTATTTTACAACTCTGATTATAAAAGTTGAAATATGTAAATATATATATATATTTTATCTTTTTTAAAAAAAAAACTATAAATGTATATTCAATTTTCGTTTTGATTTTTTAGCAAGTTCGTCCATAACATCATTAATATCCACGTTAATATCGCGATGAATATTTAGTAAGGCTAAACTATTTAAACGTATTTGTCCGGAAGAATTTCTCAAATAAGACACTGGAAGTGTTATGAATATTTGAAGAAGTTTAGATATTATTGGATAAACATTTGGACTGGTTTCGAAGTATACTTCAACAGTATTTTTGTTCTTGAATTCGGAAGATGTTAAAGTTGATTATTTAGTATACCACAAAACTAATTCTCTGTTTAATATTATATGATAATTTAAATTTGAATCGGTACATTCATCAGTTATATCTTGATATATTTTTACTAATTGTTTGAATTTATCTTTAATCTCTTCAGATATTTTAATTTCTATCTTAGGTAAAATACAATCAAAATTATTCAAAACAATCCTGTGTGATATAAATCTATCGTTCAATAAATTGGTCTATAAAAGGTATAAATACTGAGACTCTGGAATTTGGGAAGATGCCGACGGTAAGAAAAGTTCATTATATTGAACAACGACGTCGTCAAGTTTTCGTTTTTTAATAGGTTGTGGAGATGTTGAGGCAGTCAAGCTGAAGTAGTTCAAAATGTTTTTCTTTGATTCTTTGCTCATTTTATTTACGGACTTACGATAGGTAATAAATAAATTTAATAAATTACAAAACGCTAATAAAAATCGAAGACAGAACAGTCGTTACAGTCTTTACAGTCGTTCCGCGATCAGTGTAGTCACTACAGAGTAATAGAGTTCAGACTGTCTGCATAGACATTGGAATACGGGCAATACTATTATGAAAAACGCTATCGAAGTATTCGAAAATGCACTAAGAATGTAAAAATACAGTGGGGATTATAGTTTGTTAAGATATCGATATCGCAATCGTAAAAGCCGCTAATCGGTTTTATTATTATATATTATCTGTATTCTGTATCATACTATCATGTAGTTCGGGTTAGCAGGAGTGATGTAATTGCTGGTCAATTTTATATGTCGTATACGTAATAGGGACCGCTGGTCGCTGGGTGTCGCGTGATGTGTAGATCGATCATTAAATTAAATAAACATTGAATAATTTTCGGGGGGGTTACAACCCCCTACCCCCTCCTCGATGATACGCCACTGCATGTGGGTAGGTACGTCTCTTCCTGTTGTCCGTCTTGGATTAAGCTGCGACGCACGCTACATCAAGCCGAAGACGGATAAAACAGCCGTATGGTGTTATATTATTATTATTAGATATTATATGACTTCGAGTTGTTTACGTTAGTACCAGCTATTCTACAATAATATTTTTGTAACTACGTGACGCCAGGCGATATTATATAATAATAATGACAAAATAACAAATTTGTAAAATTACATCTGTATTTAGGTATACTATAATTTAGATGCTACAAATTACACACAGATTGCAGATAATTTAATGGGACACGGGGGTGGTAGCTTCTAGGTCTCTTGGCGCACAGTGAATACAAAATAAGTAAAATATATTTATAGGCTGTACCTATAATATAGGTATACACAAACTAATATTAATATACTCGATTTTTCTTTTTTGCTTAAATCGCATATTAATCAAAACGCGATATATTATATATAATTATAATTATAATTATATATAATTCAAACCAATGTATAGTAAAAGAAAACAATTTATAATGTAACTAACGTAAATTCTTTGAAAGTACACTTCCCTCTACCATCCATTAAAAAACAAAAAACCAGTCACGCACTAACACTGCTGGTCTTAAATGATTAGTGTACAGGTTACATTTCGTTTAAAACCAATAGATGTTTACAAAATAATATTAAATCCGTATATAGGTAGGTACCCTACCGAATGTTATTATATTTTTGCGACGCGATTTTATTCGCGGTGTTTACTAGTTTACTGATCCAATACACGCCTACATAATTTGTTATTATTTATACTCGGTCGAACTACGCGTATTTCTCTTGTACTGCGCAACGTATAATAATAATGTTACCAGGAATATGTAGGTATACAGGTATACCTACTATAAATTATAAAACGTCTCTCTCAACCGTTGGTGCGCGTGTCGTAGTTATTTTCTATTAAAAATGTTCGCTCCTATAAAATATGACGTACAATAATAATAAAATGACATTTCGCTCGATACCTATTCAAACGGTGTAAGTAAACATACCCAATAATGCGCTGCTGTCGTTTAGTTACGGCATTTATTTTTATTTTTTAAATAATAAATTAGCTGTACATGTGACTATACTCGTATTTATATAATATATACAACATATTTCATATTAATAAAATCAGTTTAAAAGTAAAACCTAAGCCGTCGTAACAACAATGTCCGCCAAACGCAAAAAATGTTTCCGCCTGCGGAACGACAGTCTATGCTATCGTCTCGTCTCGCGGGGCATATACCATAAATAGGTACATCATAATAATTATAAGGCATAGGTGTACACTATAATGAGGCATAAGTGTAGCCAAACAGCCATAATATAATAAATACCACGTGTGCGCATATTATTATTATCATGTTTTGCAGTTGGGTACTCGCGAAAAATTCAATTAACGAGTTTGCGTGATACTATGCGTGCGACCTTATATTATGCCGGACGACGTTGTTACAATACGATATAACAATAACAACATTAGAAGTACATATTATAAATTATACGCACACGGAAATGACCGGAGAATTTTAAACACCTTGTGCCATTTCGACGTGTCCGCGCATTACAAATTAGCGGCGTACGATTAATGCGAAACACAAACACGCTAGCAGCACGGTCTTTGACGCCCAGGTGACGATTTTACGATTATCGCACTCCTGTCAAGTTCAAGTGTTTTTGACCATAATTTTTTCCCCCCTTAAAACATCGTGTAGCCCGAGTGTTAAAAACTCACTCGGGGTTATTATATATTTCCTTATTGTCTGCGAATTTGGTGGTCACCGACACGAAATGTCTGCGGTGATACATTATGATGCGCACTGTATAGGTATAATATAATGTATTTAAACCTCAGCGTTTTAAAAAAATATGATAGTACATTTACATTATACTTGCCTAAATAGAAATTCCAAAAATCACAAATTTAATTGCAAATGTACAGAGTTTAAAAACAATTAATATAATACGGTGCCGTGAAGGAGCTGCGAAGTGGCGCTATTGTCTCCTGACCTCTTAAACTGAAAATATGAAATAAACTTTAGTTCATTTATAAATCAACATTTTTAATGAGAAAATTAATTTTAACCGATAATATTATAATATTTTTAAGAAATCGTATTACCTTAGTATTTAAAACTATTAACACATTATATTAGAATAGTTTTATTATAAGCTTGTTTTTAATTGCATGTATAGGTAAGGTACCATTACACCAAAACATGATTTATACATGTATATATATATTAATATTTCCTTAACCATAAACTACAAACAAATTAGAAAAATCTCCATTTCCAATTCAAATTTTTAATTACACCACTTCTGCGATCGTATAAGTACATGCATATGAAAAAATAATAAAATTATCACAGCAATAATTGCCTTATTAATAATAACGGGCCAAGTCCAAATGATACGGAAAAGAAAGTTTTTACATTAGGAAGGTAGCTATAAATAATAATTGAAGTTAATTTTATTATAATATCGTTATTATATAGCCTGAAAGATAACATAAATTTTACTATTCGATGTAAATATGTAATAGTATGACATATCTAAAGAGGTACCTACCTACATATAAAAACATAATTACTTGAGTACAACTATAAAACACGGTTTATATTATATTGAATAATAAATTAAAACATCTATATTTTATTGACTACTACTACAATCAATAAAATGTACACGTTTTAAAATCTAATCATTGATAAATTTATTTAAAAAAGTTTATTTACATAGTAAAATTACATACTAATATATTATTTTGATCTGTAATTTGCACGAATATTTAATAGATAGTATATACGCAGTATACATACACACAGAATTAAAATGCACAGTTTATTATTTGTAATAAAAACTAGTAAAAATTTGTTATAAAATTACATTATACTGTAGTATACAACAGTGAATAAATGAACCTTCTATTTTATTCTGTTATTTATTATAAATTTATAAATATATAGGTACTGAATAGATAGTCAATTACAAGTACACGTGTTTAATATTAATATAATCATCCACCTTTAAATGATTATATTATGAGTTAATATGAAAATATATGATATGTATTGTTTATTAAAACATTACGATGATTATAATATTTTGTGCTTTTTTTAGGACCACAAAGAATTCTTAAAGAAATCAAAAGATTCGTTGTTGTCGAGAAGCGTAAAGGAATTATCATTACTGCAATTCCATGAAGTTGAACCACATTTACAATCCAATCCATATATTACATCCGGCTATAGATCGAGTCTATCCACAAAAATGTGTATTGAAAGGTATGTTAATTATTTATATATTTTCCATATTAGCAACATAATATAATTAATTGTGTATATAATAACCATTGATAAAATTATTAACATATTGAGTCTGATCATAACGCAATAAAAATATATGGCCAATTTAAAGATAATTTTTCACGTCATCTGATTGAATTACCTTGTAATTTATTAAGAATTATAAAAACGCACTTAAATTTATGAAAAAAAAATTAATCGTTCAAATTGAAGGTTTTCAAATGATTAAACCAAATCGTTGCGTCCAAAATAATTTCATGATAAAGTTGTTTGAATTTGATCTGAACCATTATAGCTGAGTTTATTGCAATTTTCATATAAAATATTCAGCCAACAAACTAATCAAGTTTATATGTCACAGTGTGACAAAAAACTCATGTTATAAACAACTATGTTAACTTAATTTTAATTAAATAGAAGTTATACTACAGAGAAATAAAATAATGTTAAAACACATTTTTTCCATCCTTGGATGGAATTACAGTCCTTGGAATTTAAGTACTTACAAACTAAGTGAACTATGATTCAATAGGGATCTAGTTAAAATTATTTAATAATTAAGGGAAATAATACTAGAAAGTAGTATTACTACCAATAAAATTGACAAACATTTTTCGATAAAGATATTATAAACATTCAATTTTATGTACAACCGTCAACCTTCGATGTAATTTTTTGACAGTGTGCAGATCATTGAAATTGTCAATAAAAAATGACAATGGCCTTCATTAACTCTTTTTTGAATGGTGATGCTTCTTCGAGCTACGGATATTAATTTAGTTGTAATCATAATAGCAAAAAAAAAAACAGATTAGCTGCTTAACTGTTATAGAAAAACATATAGTCATCCATACTAAAATAAAATAAATATTTATCAAAGTTATAATAATGCATTAACGATCACGCAAGGACAAAATTGAAAATGTATTATTTAATTCGCTTTTATATTTTATTGGTTATATTTATATTAATAAAAAAATAAAAAAATGATAACTAATTGGTAGTTCATTACCTTTTTGTTTTAGCGCTTTTTGGCTGACGAATGAAACCATAAATATTTGGTCACATGTATTTGGCTGGATGCTGTTTTTTGGTTTAACAATTTATGACTTGTTACTATTAAATATTCACGCTTCGCCGTTCGATAAACTTGTCGTGGGACTACTACTCGGATGTTTCCAGGTATTTACAACCAGAGTATAGAGCATTATCATTTAAATACAGTAAAACTTCCATGTTAGTATATTACGAAGTATCATGGGAAAAAAAAATTGTATTGTAGAGAATTTTGTTGAATATAAGTTTGGTTCTCAAAAGTATTTCGTTGAATAGTAAATTTTGTTGATTGATCATAGTAAATTAATAAATGTGATGTTTTCGATTTACTGTCCGAGCGAGCGTAGGTACCTATGTATAAAGATTAACTGAGTAAGCTGATATTTTAAAATCTCTTTTGCAGTCTTATGTATATTTGAATTTAACTTCATGTAAAATGTTATTAATATCACTGATTTTTAAGATCATAGTTTTAATAGTAGGTACCTAAAATTGTTTATATCATCGTTTTTACTACACATGTTTCACTTAAATAATATTTACTTACCTATGTAATTTTTATCGTATTTTTAGATTAGCATGGCATCATCAACCATGTACCACACGTTTTCATGCAAATCCGAAAAACATTTTAACTGTTTTTTATCTTTTGACTTGTTTGGCATAGCGTTGAGCTTGTTGGGTATCTACTTATCAGGAATTTACTACGCTTTTTGGTGTCATCCCGTAAGTGAACGATTTTATTTCAGTATGCGCACTGTACGCATTGAACGTCTTATAATATTAATATACAGTGAATTCTTTAAAAACATTAATTAAAACCTGGCGCGGTATATCGTGTATTTTTCAGGTACATCGAATGTTTTACTTATCCACGGTGTTCTTTATATTTGTAACTGTCATGGGATTGCAATTACCAAAACTGAAAGCAAGTGATAATTTGAAAATGATCTCATTTGTGTGTTGGGCAGCATACGGAGTGATACCGACGTGTCACTGGGTTGTCATCATGGGTGGATGGGAAAATCCAATAGTGGCCGTAAGTATTGCTATATGATATACTTAATATTATAATATTAATAATACTCACAATTCAAAATTAAATAATTGCAGAAATAATATTAATATAAATATACATGGTCGTGATACTTTTTAAGACCTATATTTATATATATGTTTAATTACCTTCGTTTTTGTAAGAAATACTATAATATAGGTAATTAACCAAATGTACGTATAATATTATAACGTTTTAAAAATATGTGTTATATTATTTATAAGTACTAAACTAGTACTTAATATTTCGGTATTCCTACAAATTAAATGAAGAAAACATTGTGTGACTCCTAGATAAGTTCTTAATGAATTTTATTAAATTTTAATTACTATTGTTAAAGCATATTATGTCAAACACAATTGTACATACAACAATGACGTTAATGCTATGAATAATTTATGAAAAAGCATATTGAAACTCTTATTAATAATGCATTAATGAATATAGAAATATTTAGAACACGTATAGTGTTACAAACATACCCCGTATATAGAAAATTTGAATAAATCTAAAATCTAATCATTATAAATATCAAAATTCATATAGCATCAAGTTAAAACTCCATTCAACTGCAGTTTAAGGAATATTAATTCTCAGCCATCTATACTCTATATGGTGTCTATTATTTTCAAAGTTATAAATGATTAATAAATATGTTGAATTAAAGTTCGATAGATTAACTTACGCATACCCATTATAATATTAATAATTTAAACTTACAAAAAAAAACACATAAATACACATTGTAATTATACGTAATATCATAGAAACCTCAATTATAAGCATATAGGTGTTTTATACTATTTTATATGTTTTATTATAGGTATATATTAAAACTGAACGAACTTAAAGAACTAGTGAAATTGGGACTAGTTTTTGAAATCTATGTAGACAACGCAATTATGATGTTCAGGTTTTTCGTAAATTATAATAATTGTACCTATATAGATAATTATTTATATCTAATGAGTTTTTAAATATATTTGTAATTAGTAGGTAGCTAGCTAATTTTTGCCATTCAAAATATATATATACACGCATGTTTTAAACTATGCAAGTTAAGTTTGAGAACATGGTCGATAAATTTAAATTGTATGTTTAAATTCCAAAAATACCTTGTAATTATAAACGACACGGAAGTATACAACTTTAATCGAATTAATAATTAGTAATTTAGTTAAATATGCATATATGATAGTTTCCTAAGTAATTTTATTATATATACCTATTAAGTATCAATCACCAATTTAAAAAACGTAATTATTCAAACTTCCTGCAGTTTATATAGTGTAAATCATTATTTATAGTTTATTTGTATTATTATTATTATGTCTAGTAAAATGTATTTACCTACCATTCGTTTGTTATAACGAACTTAAATTAATTAATTAAATTTAATAAATAATTAATCTTATTTACTTCATTTTTTCAGAAATTGTTATCAAGAATTTTAAATATGTACCTTATTTCCGGATTAGCGTTCCTGATTTACGTTACTAAAATGCCAGAACGGTTTTTCAAAGGTAAATATTTTTAGTACCTACCTATTTACAATATTATAGCTAAGTTTATAGTCAATTGAAACTGCAGAGAACGAACTATAAGTACATGTTTTATTAGTAAGTAAGTTTCCACTTTGAAAAAAAATAGTAAATAAAAATGTTATGAATATTCAAATCATAATTATTATTTATTATATAAACTAAAAATTAAAATAAGCCATTTTACTCTAAATAAATATTTATTTAATTTTTCGATGTTGTCAAAGTGCCTTTAGTGAAAGGTTTCTTTAATCTGTGTTTCACCCAAGCCATTATTTTTCTTTTGATCACTTTTGCTCATTGTTCTACTATGTAACAGATTGTAAATTATATAAATAAAAACAAAAAAAAAAAAAAATTTTTCGATGTGATTTCTTCAGTTTCTTCCGAAACAAATCCTAGCGACATTTTGAATGGCGAAATATTCGTTATCGCATTTCGACAGGATCGTTTTAGAACAACAACAATAATATTACCACCCCATTATCGGATTCTGTTTATTTTTATAAGATCTGTCATCAATAATAGTATTAAAGACTAAATAAATATTAATAAATATTAACGAAAAGTTCAAATAGTTGAAGAATAATAATATAAATGTTACTTAAATAACTTGTCAAAACTCGTAAGACACAATATTACCAAGTGGTATTACAATTGATATTATACATTTTAACACTGTTTAGTGTTTTAAATTAAAGAATTTAAATTTGATGATTATTTACTGTATGCACCATTATTTTTGAGGGATTTTAGCCGTTCAGTGTATCGTGTATGATTCGGAAGTGGAAAGCTAAATAACCCTAAGTTCTTAGTTATCATATGATATATAAACTATTTAAATATATAATATATTAAACATAATACTTATTCTGTGAATAATCACAAACATGACATTTTTGATATGACCTACTATTAAATATTACATTATTATGATATTGTCGATAAAAAAATAAGAAAATCATATATCGTTTATAATATATAATATTTTACTGTGTGATAATCAGGTATAGTATAAAGGCACATTTTTTTACGCAGAAATTATATTTGATAAATGTATTTTGAATTGTTATCAGTAAAATAAAAATGATTTAAATGATTTAATTTTTCTGCTTTTAGGTAAATTAGACTACATAGGATCATCGCATCAGTGGTGGCATTTCCTGGTCGTGATAGCGTTGTATTACTGGCACAACACTGGCATTTTGTACATCGAGTACAGAATGAACCACGGATGTGTCAACGATTTACGACTGTAATATTGATTTTGCTCAAAGTGTACCTATATTGTTATTTTATAAATAAATTATTTTTAATCTTAAGTGAATTACTAATATATAGTATGTTTGTTATTTTACGGTTTGTTGAGAATTTTCTGTGAAATATTTCTTAAACTATATTATAAAATTCAATTTTTTATGTACATAAAAAGTTTTTATTAATAAAATGGAATCGATTGAATACACAACGGCTATATTTTCTTTTACAATAAGAACACGTAATACATGTGTACTATCCTAACTCCTAAGTCTCTTATTTTAAATGATACATCCTAAGTATAATATGTTACACGAGTACTATGAATATATATGATATATTATATGTATAGTCCTTGGTTGATATCCCTAAATTCACGACCTTAACAATAGGTTTGTCCAAGAAATGTATAATATGGCATAAACATAAGCGCATAAATGTGTATGACATGTATTGTATACCTGCATTATTATGTAAATTTACATTATTCGGGTGCGTGGAAAAGAAACTCAGACTTAAATTTTGATTTCACCTTTTCGTTTTTTTTTTGTTGTTAGACACGCTTAACACAGGACGTGGCACAGCGGTATGAGCTATTGTACAGAGTAAGTCTATAAATAATATCGCTAACAATTCGTATAATAGTTATAAAACACATTATATCATAATGATTTGCAATTTGATAAATAATGAAAACTTTTAAACAATCTTCAAACCACTCAGCGATGATGTTGACGAGTGACATGCGACGACATTGATATTTTGTATTCATTACAACTCAATTTATTGGCAACATTTACTTTAAACTTTGGGAATATAATATTATTATCTGTAAAGGATATTTCTTTTTAAATAAAACGGTTAGGTTTTCTATTAAATGGTTACGATAACACTGACCAATAGAATGCGTAATCGCTATTTAATTGAGTGTTCTTTAATGATGTAGGTCGTAAAATCGTCACTTGTTTTTTTCATAATATAATTATGCAGTGATGGTAGGTATATTGATCAAATAAATGTTAAAACCAATGGTACGGTTACGGTGTGCAAGATATATCATTTTGCAGTTGTGCATATTAATTTTAGAATATTATTGTGTTGCCGGTTGACCTATATATTGTATATTAATGTAGAGAACACTGCAGCATGTTGACACGTTGTGTTTTAAGTGTTTATTCCTTAATATTCTATCGTTTTACTATTTTTCAATAAGCTAATGTTTAAATGGGTCGCCATAAAATAAATGATGTTTTAATTGAATACGGCGACAACGGCGCATACAAAAAATACGTTATATTTACATAAAATATAGTTATTTCATATACTATACACATCATAATGTACAACAATCAATACATTTATCGAACAAATATTTCCAATAAAACACAGTAAAATAAGACGCGAAAACGGTGCGTTAAAATTATATTTGCCACTATTGGCTGGTAAAAAAACTAATAACCCTCTAACTATACATATATTATATATAAGAAGTAACAAGAACACTACATTATAGATATTACGTATATTATATACCTATGTAAACGATATGCAGCGGTTTATGCCTAAATGTGCGTGGTTAATCTAGGAATATTTTTATCGATTAAATAATATACAGAATAGGTTAGGGTAGGTATACATTATGTGCGTAGAGTACAAACTCGATAAGACACAAAGCTCGGGATGAAAGAAGTATCGTGCGTTTAATACCACGCGTGAAAACGGATATAAGGTTTAATACAGAGTAAAAAAAAAAAAAAAGATTCTATTCCTTAAACTAACAAGACGTAACGGCGCAGCGTATACGCTAACACACACACACACACACACACACACAGGTACATACCTTGGGAGTTTCAGAAAGCACTCTCGTGGATATCATATACCTGGTGCCAAGTACTTACCATTCCCTCTTAACCCCAACAATCAGCGTGGTGTATTCTGTATATTATAATACGTATGCATATTTTTGAACAGTTTTCGCTATAACTATATATATGAAGGGTCCTAAGGGGGTATTATAGGCAAATCTTCTTATCGTATATAACTTAATATTATACGGCTTACAATTACCTACCCTCACTAGTTTCACCGTGACGTATATTTATACATATATAGAATAAAGATCCCTGGAATCTTTACTCTTCGTGTAATTTACTATAGTCTATTAGGAATGTAGATATTACTGGAGTATATTACCTATATTATTATGGGTATAGATATATTTTAGGGGTCCCAATAGTGGGTAGTAAAAGTGAATAAAGTCTTCTTGTCATTTACGACTTCATATTATAATACGTCAGAGTGTGTCTGGAGGAATATTTATGGCATTATTGTTTGTGATCACTCCCACCATAAGGTTAGGATTCGTACTCAGAAATTGTTTATGTACACGGTAAAAACTCTAATTTAATAAAATAATATTAATATACTAGCCATATTGTTTATAGTTATTAACGAATGTTTCTGAATAATACTGCACGTAAAAATAAGAAAATGTCCTAAAGATAGGTATTGTCACACGTTGTATTAGTTTCTTTTTTTAGAAATCGAATGTCACTTTCTTTACTAATTTTGAGCCATTGTGGAGAATAAGTAATTAAAATATACTTAAGTTAATAATATTTGTAAGATGCCTATATACACCTGCAACTATAATAACGTAATATACAAGTATACAACAGGGATATACAATCTTACAACAATGGAAGTTACATACATGATTCGTCTAAAATATCCGAGGCACCAGTTGCGTATTTACGGGGAGGGGGGCCCATGGGGTCCGGACCCCATTGACTCCATAAATACCTTTATAAACATCTAATATATATATTAATATATAATGTAACCCCCCGCTTAAATATGTTAAAAAATTAGCTAGACGCCCTCCGTGAAAAATTCCTAAATACGCAAATACGCCACTGCGAGGCACGTAGAGTGGAGACATATCCTTTACAATATATGAAGTAGGTATTGAAGCTTATATAAGTTTCAAAATTTTAGATTAGAATCTTGCTTACGATTGCTCTGTATTTAATGACGCGGCGATAACAAACAAGTATAGATACCCACTGCCCGATTGACTATTATTCAACGAGCAATCGTCTGTGTAATGTTATAGCCGATTCTATACCACTTATACAGATATTTTGTGTACCGTGCGGTATACCACCGTGCATTACCATAAAACCTCGATACCGATACTTGAGGCTGTGAATGTTTAGAAAATACATTTTACTGAACGATTCGCGTCGATTCGTGTTAATTATTCTTCTGAAAATCGAGCGACCGCAGAGAGGGTGTTGCACTTTAAACAAGCAGGGAATGTTATGGTTTTAAATTGTTATTCGCTCGCGGATTACCCCCAAAACGATAAAATGTAACATTACGGAATAACGAATTTAGTTTTTGATACAGCGCGGTAAGCACATAAGTGTATAATAATATAATGTACGAAAAGTAAGTATTTCCCGTTCCTATAAAATAATAACACAAAAGGTCTGGAAACGTGATCTATATGGGACATGGATTTTAAAGTTTGCTCCGTAAAAGTTTTACTTTGCACACGGCTAGGTCGAGACAGGTATAATTATTGCCAGCTGTTGTTCACGCAGACCAATATATATAATATATGAGCGCTCGGACCAAAACAAAATATTACGAATATCGAAGCAAAAATACCTGAGTATTGGAAAAATCCACGGTTTTTGAACGTTTAGGACGTATACCGCCGTACATGCCGTCAGCTGAAATCGTCATTATATGTATAATAATAATAATATGTAAAAGACCGTAGAGTCATCGTCGTCGTATTCTAATCATAAAAACGTGTCCGCGATTTTGGCGCCTGTGCCTATATTTAATATATACGGCATACATAATATATATACACACACACACCCACACACACACACACACACACACACACACACCCAGAGGAGTCGCCGTGGTATAAGTATATATATAATATATACAATCTGGCAGCGGCGGCGGCGAGCTTCTCGAAGGGAAAACCGCCTCGGCAGTAACTATAGTAACACCCCTCGTATTGAATCCAATTTCTGTTCGGCCGGTTTTATCTCCTAAGCTACCCGTCGTCCCACTACCCCTCCGCCCGTCACTCCGGTCCAAACCACCCCCGTTCACCGCACGCCACCCGAAACGCCATTTTGTCTTCTCCCACGTCGTACCCCCTCTGGAGGGGTGCCCTTCATCGTAACCACCTCGCCCCCCAACCACGAGCGCGTATATATATTTTATTTTATTTTACTTTTTTTTTTTTATATACGTCTTCTTCTCTCGAAATGATTACCTCGTCCTCTTTTTCATCCCTTATTCTCCGCGTGGCTATTTTCTATAATTTTTTCCCGACGTTTTTCCTTTTTACCCTAGAGCCTGTAGCAGGGCTGTCTTTCGCAGCCAGTTTATATTTCGTTATTTTCTTGACTTCTGCGGGTTGTCCTGAATTTTGGAACAATCAATTCTACGGTCGAGGGGTGGAAATAAAAGGGAGAGATAAAGAGAAAAAAATACGGAATATGTTCATACGAATGTGTATGTGCTTGTGTGTGTACATTTTTGAAATATAATCACAGTACATAAGCCTGACCGAGAATCGTCGATCTGATGAAGTGTGTCGCTCATCTTAAAAAAGTTATTTGGAAAGTAAATTTTTTGTCACTTGGTGATCAATATTATACAGTTATATAATATTCACTGTTCATTTATTTTTAATAGGCGACGTCTATTAATGTTTTCAGATATGATGTAAACTATTTGTTGAAGTGCTGCAAGTACCTATAATATATAGAGACATCAATTATCACATAATAGGTAAGGGAAGAAGCACTAAGAAAATAAGAAATGATAAGTTTTTAATATTTGTACACATATGTATAGGTACTTTATAATATAGAATAATATATTACACGTGGACTAGCAACAAGAAGTGCTTTATTTGTCTTTATTAAAATTATTTTTATGTTTGTTAAAAAAACTGTTAATATTTTCATATAAATTATAATTGTTCACATTATTAAAATCATGAATATATTAAAGTATGTTCAATCTATATAAACACGAATATCTTTTCATTCAAATATATTTTTATATGAGAAATTTATTATAATATTTTATTAGTATTATTTTGTTAATTTAATTATTGATCGTCGATTTTAATACTATTGAAAGTCGATAATTATTTACCGAACACTCAAAATAATTACCACGTTCGACAATATATTGCCTAATCATAACTCCTTAAAATTGTCGTGTCGTATACTGTTTGTTCAACATAATAATATTATAATCACCGTACGGTTACACATTAATCAAGTATGTGATAAAAAAAAATTCATACGAGTGATGTATCTATGATGTTATGATATACGCAATAACTGTAACTCAATTATTTTAAATAATATAATATATCATATCTATTATAAATAAATGTTCAGGTTAATACAAATGTCGATTCTATACAAAAATAAGGTTGAGCATTTCGTTTTGGTTTCAATACTTTTATCATTTTCACTTACAGTTAAAATTTTTTTTTAAATTTATAATTCATTTTACGAATTTCACGATGATAGATAATATTATAACGTAAACTTTTAAAGGCATCTATACCTTGGCCGACATAATAATATATTTAACTATTAAGAGTATTATAAATTATTATACATTAATACGCTTCCTATCTACTGCACAAATTAATAACTTAAATATAATTGACGTCTAATAATAATTGCTATATGTTTTAGATATTAGTCGAAATAATCAAGTAAATTGAGATTGTTATTTATAGCAAATAAAAACAAAACAAAACAAAATAACCAAACAAGCAATAATTATTATCGTTTTTTTTTTTCTGTTCTGGCTCGTTGGTTAAATGCGTTATAATAACGAAAAACAAAAGAAACAGGCCTTCAATAGATTCGTTTACGAAAAGGAAGATTTCATCGGCAATAGTGATAATAATAATAATAATAACAAAAATCTCTTTGGCAGAGTGTTGCGGTGCGAGCGAATTTACTTAAAACGAACGACGACCATTCTGCGGGACTACGGGCTTATGCTAAATCCTCTGTACCTTAAGACCTTCACTTATTCCGCGAAAGCAGTTTGTTTTTTCTTTGCGCGCCCTGTCGCAGTTTCAAATATATATGTATATATATGTATATATTGACCTCCTCCCCCGTTTTCTCGTTTTTTTTTTTTTCATTTAGTTAATCGATTTGAAAACCGTAATATAAAAAATAACAACACGTCGATACGATAATAAAAAAAAAAAAAAAACAATAATGATAATCACAATAGTAATAATGTAATGTATACCCGCTAATTATTAAGTCACTGCCGGTTCGATGGCCTTACGCGTTATTATAATATAGGTTTAATTGAATCGGAGCCATTAAAACACACACACACACACACACACACACATCGACCTTATAATATATGTACGAGCGCGAGCTAATGATATTATAATAAAAAGGGTACGGTTATATTATTATTATTCCGACGTATTTAATGTGCTGCCGGGGTGTTAAACAAAACGACGCGTCACCATTAATTCGTTATTAACGGTCGGGCGGCTCCTAATGAACGGAGTCGTGCATATTATATACAGCACATAGGTAGTATATATATGTATATAATACGCGTGCATATGTATATGATATTATTATCCAACTAAAACCTAATAAATAACCATATGGTTGATATGGTTTTGGGTACTTGTTAAGCATGTAAGTTTTACAGTAATAATTTCAAATTTTCGGCAAAACTATATAGGGGTGCTATTATTATATTATATTATAGAACCACTTAGTTTAATTTTAGCTGCGACCCCGGCTGGCTAGTTCCAAGACGTTAGAAATGTAAGAAAATAATACGATGTTTTCATTCGTTTTACCTATAATCTATCTCTAAATGTTTACAATGAGTAAATCATTAGAAAATATGCTGATTGACTTTTTTCTTGTTCTAGGATGCTGGTAAGTGTTGAGGATTTTCCTCACATTTTTGGCAAAAAAAATTTATACTTAAATTTAATTAAAGTGTACTTTGTGAAAACTGATTTTTTTATCAATAACCTAATTATTTTTATAAATATTATCATAATAATTTGTAAAATATTTAATTTACATAATCTGTAATCTATATATAATATATATATGTATATATACATATAATAAAAACAAAATTACACTAATTGGATGGAACTGTCAGTTGTATAGGGTGATTACTGATTAATCAAGCTTCACACCACCCTATTTTCATAATATTTAATAAATAGGAAACAACTCGTTTAGATTTTGATAGATAGGTACATCAAAATTTAATAACCTGCTGAACAACTTGAAGTAAAAAAAATTGGGGTTCTTCTTTGAACAACAGTATGAATATTAGATTGTGTCGTCGCATTGTCTTAAATGATACAAAAAATCTCAAATATCTGTACGAATATATGGTCTATAAGTAGGTACATTTATACTTAAAAATTTAAAAAATCAGATTTTGAATAACTGTATTATACAAGAAAAGGGATGACCGTGCTTAGTGAATCACACTGTACAATACGCCAAAGTAGAGAAAAGTATAAATTTATAATATAATGAAACATCTATTTGCTCAGCTAGGTATTTATTTCGTATGCGCTACACTCTATATGGTGTTTATTGACGAGTGTGCTTGAAGTCATGTATGTAAGACTGTGTACCGAGACGACGTTATTAGTCATTTTTTCATCTCTTTTAAAAATAATTTGTGACGTATTTATTAAATTGTTAATATGGTCTATAAGCATTACTGCTACAAATTACAGAAATTAATTTACATGATACATGCAGTAAAACTATCTCATATACATAAAATAAAAATTACTGAATAGTGAATATTGTATCTACGACATTTTACAATAATTTTCATTAGCCATAACATTACTAATAATTTATCTTTGTTGATGTTCTTTGGTTTATTTATTATTGATTATCACTATTCTTGTTTTTTGATATGAAACAGTCAACATAAAATAATCGATGCATAACAAATGTGAAAACAATTAATATGATATGTATTTTAATAATATAAATTTGTTTAATTTTTGGGCCAAACGCCTGCCCTGTATATTTTGACTCCCCTTTAATCCATCCTTAATCATAGCTGTCGTCTGACCTATATAAATATATAATATATTATTATATACATATGTATGTGTGTATATATTATATACTATACATATAATATATATATAAATTATAATACACGGTACTTATGTATTTTAACGCCTTCGTGTCGTATATACACTGCTGCCGAAGTTCGACGAAGTCTATGCAGAATGCAGATAATATTTTATTATTACTCAGTGGTAAATCCCATGTGCCAGACAAATTTTCAAGTGCTTGCAGTGTCGGCCTGGCTCATGGTTGGGCCTCATATAAACTTAACAAAAATTAAATTGCGTTTTAATACATTGCAATAAAGTTATTTTATTTTTAATTAAAATAATAATTTATTACTTGAAAATAATTAATTGGTATTAAAATTATTGTAAAAAAATTCTAACTAACAATGACACTCATTATTTCAAAAAAATTTAATGTTTTTGATAATATTTCTTTAACATCATTTTGATTTGTTTTGAAATATCATTTTTAGAAAATAATGATATTTTTCATCGTAACAAGTTTTTTACTTTTTTGAATGGAAACATAACCTTTTAAATTTTTTAACTAATATTCCACAAAACCAGAAAATTTGATATATTAAAATCAAGTAGAACAAGAAGTTTATTATTCACAAGCAGGTAAGTATTTAAAGTTTTGTCGAGCGGAACAGTGGACACACATTTTGCGGGATACCCCTGTACCACTCCACTCCGCATCTAAACTTTGGATACTTAAAACTCATAAGGTTCTCGTATAAAATTCGAAGTGCTCCAAAAATTGTTCTGATTTGGAATTAAAAATGATGTAGCCATTAAAAAAGTAAAAATTAAAAAATTTTAACGATACAAAATAGTAAAAATAGTTTTTTTTTAGAAAAACGTTGGTTCAATAACAACTTAATATAATGTAAAAATAAATATTTTCCAAAACGTCAATAGTTTCTGAAATAATCTCACGTTAAGTTAATACTCGGTAAATTACATGGGTCTCAAAGGTTGCAGTAGGTATACTGCAGCTGGAGTGCTGCGTTATAATAACAATCGTGTTCGTATGATTTCCACACAGCTATAATAATAACAATACGTGCTGATACGTAACCGTATATAATAATTGTTATCATTTTCAAGTCGACAAAATTATGTGAGCTGCTTACGTTACGTTATCTGCTACACCTGCAACCCTGTCTCATACTATGTGTATATATATTATATTACTATAGAAACTATATATTATTGTTATAGGATAAATTGCACTCTTTATTTCAGTACGTGCACTCCGTCGCATCTGTATTAACGCCTTACACTCGAGCTATCTGTTGACTGATTTTAATCTGTACTATGCAATTATTACAAATTTTCAACTAAAAACATATTTAGATAGGTACATATATACATTTGAAAGATAGTTGACGTATAAATTAACTAGATAACATTATATTTACATAGATAAAAAAATATGACGATTTAACATTTTTATATAATAATATACAAATATTTTATTTAATATTTTAATATTAATTATAAAAGTAGGTAGCTTAATTTCTATTTAATAATCATATACCTACTATTATTTACTATACATTATATTATATATCATTATTTCATGGGTCCCCCCCATTATCTTTTCGAAGAAATAAACAACAATACGATACAAAATGTACACAACAACTAAATTATTAAAATATAAAAATACATTTTATATTTATATAATAGTTGTTGCAGATTCTTCGACACATGTTCCTATTGTTAAAACTATACGATTGTCCAGAGGCTCCACCACCGTGATAGTTAGGGGTCGTTGCCCGATTTTTCTTTATGGGGTGTGTAGGATAATTGATTACGAGCTTAACTGTGTGAAACCAAATCGGTTTACTAAATAGTGTTACTACTTAATTATGTTGTATTGAATCTATTTATATACAAATACATGTAGGTATATTAGCTTACAGATTAACTTTCAAGCACAATCTACAGATCTAATTATTAATTGAGAGCAAAATGTTTCAGCATTGTAAATCAAAATAAGTAGATACATACGTATAAATGTGTAATACATTTATTAATACATATATTAGGGCCAATAACTTCAAAATATAAAATTAGCCTCCCAAAACTATAGTTATTATGAAAATGGGCACTTGAAAGTTTAAATATATAATTATTCGTGAAAATATATTCAAGAAAGTCAATTAAAATATTGTTTTAATATGATTTATAATTTATTCGGGTAATTAATACAAAGTTTTTTATAAAATAGGAACGGGGCTTTAGCCCACATATTAAGGTTATTAGTTATTATTTAGCTCTATTCATGATCGCACTTCGATCATACGACACCGCAGTACAATACTATACACTAGCAGCTTTCGTTTATATTGTGTTCCTATAGTTCGTTTATTGTTTTGCTGATGATTCTACTTTGATATAAATGATTTCACTAAAGGTAGCACCTACGTTTATACAAATCATGATTCTGTCGGTTTGTCACATTATAATATTATAGACTATAGTTCATGCGTATATATATTTATATACCTCTTTATACCGATTATAGATATTTCGTTCTCTAATGACATGTGCAGAGGTTTATTCATTGACGTAATCGTTTGTTCGAGTCTTGTATTTTTTTTTCGTATTAACGCTATGCGTACTCACCGTTTTGAGCTCCTATTTTCCTTTGACAAAACAAAATCGAAAAAATATCATAACAGTGTGTAAAAACTATAGGTAGGTACCTATAATATAATAAAAGTGAAATTTATTATTTCAAATGTACATAATATACAATCGTATTATAATAATAACGAGTATTTCGTAAAAGGATAGTAAAGTTGTAGGATACACCTTGTACACATTCGCTGTCGTACTATTGTGAATCACACACGTGTTAATGTTTTATACGTAGGTTAGGTAAAATGCCAATAGGTATCTGGTGTACGTAGACCATGTGGCATGTGTACCGCAATATATAATAATAAAACGTACAGTTTTGTTTCAATAAAACCACCGGCAGACGCGTTATACTATTATATTGGTTATCGTCTGTAATATAATACATATTTATGCCTACTTTGGAGAATTACCCATATAGTTGGGCTATAATATGGATTTCGGATTTCGGATACACAAAAACGATAACGTTGTCTGTTTTATCTTTCCGTACGACATTTTACGTCGACTTCGACATTTTACTCGCATATAAAACCTATCGCAACGCAGTTTTTCATTATTTATAATATACATTATAGTATTGTACTATTGTAGCGCATTTCCGTATCGGAATCGACGCTTTTATAACATATTATATATTATATAATATACTACATAAGTGTGTGTGTATACTGTATATATAGGTACATGTATAAGAAAACTGAAGAAAAAATGTCAAGCTCCTAGTTTATCTGGCATTCGCGTTTTTCGATGCATAAAATATCGTACTGCGCAATGTATTATTATTATTATTGTGTGTAGTGAGATCTATTTATTAGGTATTTGGTATTATTATTATATAAATGTGCACTGCACGGCCTGCACGCGGGTTCGTATCGCCCCGAAAGTGTTTTCGTTGTAATTTTGGCGTCGAACCCGTTTTCCATCACGCCAAGCCGCCAACCATTTCGGTCCGGATCCTATATTTTTTTATTATATCATACAAACACGAAGCACATATAAATATATACTTTAGATATTTATTTCAATAATATCTGTTATCCGAACGTATTACACACACATATAGAATACAATATACAACGAACATTGCACAACAATAGGAATCCAAGTCTCGCTGAGGATTAGGTGAATAATAATAATAATAACATTATGGCGGTCTTAGGATTTCAATATTGCGGTACGCATAATATATTATGTATTATATGACGTGTATTATATAGGTTACCTATATATACTTATTTATAATATATATGTGTAAGTGGTATTCGTTTTAGCCAATATCGATGCACATAATATAATATAATAACGTATTTATGATACATTATATTATAATTTGCATAGAAATTTATATAGAGTATATATAGACGAAACGAGGATAGAATATTCTGGTTGTGGTGCTGTAGTCCCATCGAAAAATTAATTCATATGAACACACAAATTAATGTATAGATAACAAACCGTATATTTTATAAGTAGGTACAAAAAATACCCAAATAAAAGTTTTAAAATGTAAGGAATATTATAATCAAAGTACCTACGCAAAACCTAACACACACCTCCACCATCACATAGTTTCGCCAATTATGATATATGTCGTGTAGTGTGCATATCTATGTATGTATAATTTATAATACTCACATATCATTGTGTATACGCTGCAGCCGATGATAATATTATAGTCGAATGCGTTTTCCGTTTCAAAAAAACAAAAATTATTATGTTTGTATTTCTCTTCAACACTCATTATTATTACAGTAAAACGTAGAACAAAAAGAAAAAAAAATTTATAATTTCACCTAACTACACGAATAATTTCGTACAATAATAATTAATTAGTAGTATTTTTTTTTTATATATAATATATTATAATATAAAATACACGGTACACAAAACGGTTATACATGGGGTATGTGGAAATATAATTCTATACACGATGTTATTGATTAAAATAATAATAATAATAATAAAAAAAAAAACATGTACACAATTTATAGGTATATCACTATAAATTGAACGACCCTACAATTTTTATTGACTTTAAAATAATTTTAGAAATCCATATTTATTACAAAAATGAAAACCTGTAGGTACAACACAATGGGTTTCCTTAAAAATAATAAAACATTGTCACAAGCTTGAACGGTTCTGATTTTTTACAATTTACTTATATATGTATAATGTATATTGTATACCATATAATAACATTAGCATAGACCGTGGTATACGCTTTTATTATATAAACACATCGAATTAATCGACAACGTTTCTATTCAAAATTTCAAACCAATTTACCATCGTAGTTTCTCACGTTCCGAACATTCGAGTAAATTCTACGAGTTCCATAAAAAATTAAAAAATTGTTTATCGATTGTTTTAGATATGAGTATTAGAGGTATATTATATATGTAATACATTATAATAAATTGATTTTCGATGTTGCGTATGAATGAATAATGATTATTCGCAGAGAAAATTACGTTTTTATACTATTATTATATAATATTATAGTATTTCAAGAAATATCTAACTCGTGTAATCTTGACGTTTTAATGAAATAATTAAAATTCTGAGATCTAGTTTTAAAATTATGTCAAGATTTGCGTAAAAAATGTCTCGTCACTTTGTATACGTAGGTAGGTAGATGATTCACCAATCATAAAAAATAAGGATAAATATTTTCCTACGCTTGTTAGTATTTTCCTGCTGCAATGTCGAAAAACAATCGATGCCTGGAGAGAGTTGTTAAAACGTTTTAGCGACCGAAACCGCGCGTTCCAAACACGACTACCCCCACGTGGACGTGAATAGGTGTATAATATTTTTTACAAAACGGAAACATTTGATTTATTATAATATATAATATTGGACTAGACGAATGGTTCTATATTATTGCCGTAATAATATTAGTAAAATATAATAATGATATAATATATACTCAAAAACTAGGTATTCAAATATACATTATGTGAGTATCGTATACACACTGTACAAAATACGCATAATTATAATATATATATACCGTTTGTATATGAAACAAATAATAATAATTTGATAGTATTACACAATACATATTATGTTATATTCATTTAATACACAATAAGTTAGTGCGTAGGATAAAATAATAATAATATACATTGCAGCTCAGGGATATTTTTTAGCGGTGAGAAGTCGAGGCAATTGTATGTGTACATACAGAGTGATCCATAAAAGACGCAATTTTTCCGCGATATGCGCTTTATGTATATCGCGTTGTAAGCGGCGATTTACTCTGTAATACGGATATAGGTTAGCAAAAAGTCAAACGAAAATATTAGTATAATATGTTAGAGGGGTGGGTGGGCAACGTTCTATATGTGGGTGACAAAACGAAAATACCCACCGCGATGATGGTCTTGCATTTTTGAAATAATGGACTCATCTCCGTATATTAATAATAAGTCGCTTGAAAAATGGTTAATCTCGATGTTTCACGACGTTCAAAATATTTCGAAGACGAGTCGGTTTTCCGATGGCCCCATAATATAATATATAGAGTGTCCCACAAAGTACGCACTTTTAGAATTTGGTGACATTTTGAAAATATTTGGTCACTACCACTATATGGTTCTCGTCATTTTTTTTGAAAAATATTTGTCTATAATTACTCCGTTTTGTTTCTTTGTGGTGGGAAAATATTTTGAAATAAATGCATTTTCATTAAAAACTAATTTTTCAAAAAATACACAGGTACTTTATGGGATACCCCGCATAGAACACCTATATAATAATTAATCGTTCCTACTCGACTTTGTGAAAGGGATGGGAGGTATTTAGAGGGGTAGGGGGGACGTCGGCGTCAAACACATAATATATTTATACACAACTCACACAATATGTACAAAACACTTGAATTATTTACAATTATACAGTACTACAGGGTGGGTTTTCCGGTTTTCTCACTTTAACCTCACTGCGGTGACACACCCCTTTGGTACTTAGACACGATTTTAAGCTAATTTACACAAAATACAAAATACGTACAAACCACGACGACGGCGCAGGCGAGCGATTAAAGCATGGCCGCGGTGGCGGCGTGCATTTGCGTCAACTCGGCGTGTTGCTTGACGGTCCGGCCACCGCCGTCCACCTGCTGCAGCTGCTGTTGTTGCTGCTGCTGCTGGTGGTGGTGGTGGTGGTGATGCTGTTGCTGTTGCTGTTGCTGCTGCTGCTGCTGCTGCTGCTGTTGCTGCTGCTGATGCTGGTGGTGGTGGTGATGGTGGTGGTGGTGTAGTTGGTCTTCGACTAGGTTGTCGACGCCCGCGTCCACCTCTTCGTCGTCTTCGTCGTCGTCGTCGTCGTCGTCGTCGTCACCGTCACCGTCGCCGTCGACTTCGTCACCACTGTCGGCACCGCCAGCGACAGACGCACCGCCGTCGCCGTCGTCCATTTCCTCTTTGAAGTCCAACAGGTCTTCAACCGTGTACCGGACGCTCCCTCCGGTCCGCTCTTCACGTCAGACGGGCGTCCGCGTGCCTTCGCTGCCGGAATTCCCGCCGCCACCGCCTCCACCGCCACCCGCGCCCTGTCCACCGCCGTACTGTTGCTGACACGACGACGACGACGATGACCGGTTGCCGCCGTTGGCCTGCGCCTGCAGCGAACCCGGCGAACCCGCGGGCTGGTAACCGCCGAACCCGGACGCGTGCTGTTTGGCCTTGAGTCGGAGGCTGGCGATGCTGCTGGACATGACGTTGCATGGCTCGGCCGGCCGGTGGTGGTACACGGAGTACGGCGTGGTGGGAGGGCAGTACGGTGGTCCGTTCTGCGGCGCGGGCGTCGGCAACATGGACCCGGCCGCCGAAGTGGCCGCGTTGAAACAGTTGACCGGCGCCTGGTGGTGATGATGGTTCACTGTGCCCAGCGGGTTCACCGACCACGGGAACGTCTTCGATCCCAACGGGCTCGGCACCTGCGTCGACATATTTATTACTATTTTTAGCATTATAAAATTTAGTATAATGCGTGTGTAGGTAAACAAATTAAAAAAGAATACTCTGCGAGGGTGCCAAATGCCAGGTATCTAAACGTAGCTATTTCTAGGGGAAATATCGTGATCTTTTGTCTTTGCCTAACACACGCACGACATAGGATTTTGGACGTGTCCTTTGCCAAACATACCAATTGATCTAATGAAGCGATAAGAATTCTAAAATCAGATTTTAATTAGTCTACCTTCAAATCGACTTCTCCGCATTTTTGATCTTTTGATTTTAATTTCTCCACAAATTGACATGTTTAATAACTCTTTTTTAATACAATGTTTTAGGCATTTGGGGGATAATATAAAAATTGCGGGAAAGTTAGTTTCAAGTAGACTTGACGACATATTCAAATCTGTTTTCAAAATTACTATTTATTATCGCTTCATTAGATCAATTGGTATATTTGTCAAAGAACACGGCCAAATCCTATGTCGTGGGCGTTTGAAATTAGTGGAAAAACGAATATTAAAAAATCGTCCAAAGGTATTCCTAAAAAATCGGCATCAAAATATAGGAAATTTACGGTATCGTATGCCACTTGCAAAAAGTAAATATATTTAAAAAATCGATAGTTCCGAAACAAAAACGTGATGTGTACTTATATATTATATAAAATGGGCCAGAATAACACAGAGCATATACCGCGTAAAATCGATTGCCGTGGACGCTGCAGTCATTTTTTTTTTTATATTTCGATCGGTTACCGTATAAGAAAGTGTTATAAACTGCGTTTGTATATGAAAAAAAAAAAATTCTCACCTTGGTCGCCCAATTGTTGTACGACGTGTAAGCTGTACTGTACAGCGAGTCGGTATCAGTGAATGGTTGCATGAGGCCGTTGAATTGAGTTCCGAACCCGTTCTTAAAGTCCACGGCAGCGGCCGCTGCGGCGTTCATCGCGTTCCTCTCTCGTTTCCGCCACTTGGCCCTCCGGTTTTTGAACCATACCTGTGTGAACCATAGAAAACATCTTTAATAAGTAGGAATAGTTTTCACACTGGTATTTTAAGACAATCGTTATTATTTTTTTAATTCTTTTTGGTTTTAATATATTCTATTCGAGTTGGAAATATCTGACGGAAACCTTTATTCAGCACGTTTTGACGTACCGAAACCGCCGCGGGTTTAGTCCCTGCAGCGTGGCTGTATAATAAATCAGTTGGTAGGCCTTATCATTATATATAATAATATAAATATATAATGTAATATATATAGTTTAGCTGACGCGCGTTTATTATTTTTACCCGTCTACCATACGGTTGCCGTCTCCGACGGGGTTAAGGGATAAAACGAATTACAATGAAAACATGATGCGCTCGACTAATAATGTCTTTGATTTATTCTACCGTGTTTATAACACTCGTGTAATATTTATGTGGCAGGAATCGTTATTTCCTAACACGATGCGTGCGATAATCATGAAGGGCTCGCGAGCGCTGCATGATAACCGCATACGACCTCTGTGTGTTTCGTACACGATTCGCGTGATAACGATTATGTTACGCAATACCAGCTAGCGCACGATAAAACTCGGTAGCTCGCGGGTAACTCGGTATAGCTAAGCGATTTCACCGGGGAAATGTGCATGTCTATTAGTAACAGCCAGATCAACAGGTTTATGCGAAAATATTATGCGAACGCCTGCACCGCGGCGGCGCGATGTATAATAATATTTTAATGGATTATAGATACATCCGTCATCAACGGGAATAGGTCAGGTATAGGTATAGAAAAAAATATATCATCGGAAGAAATTGTAAACTCGTAATTCGGCGGTAAAATTGTTCTACAATATACATCAAACAATTTTTTTTAAAGTTTTAGTACTTAAGCACCTACCTACCTATATATTAACAAGTTCTGTTATTATCATGGAATTCTCATTTATATACGGTCTTATGCTTTACCTTCGCAGTAAACATCATACAATATATTATATTATAGGCACTGATATTAAACAAGCGTCTAATAATTAATTACAATTTACAATTTATGATTTTTTAAATCTATATCAACACCTAACCTGTAGTACGAAAATTGAAAATGTCAAATAAATACAGTTTTACTTGCAGCTATAACAAGTAGGTACCCAGCTTTAAATATGAAGATTTTAGATTACTATAATAATATTATTAATTTCACACTTATTAAAATATATGTTCGTTTAAAAAATGTCCGTACTCAATGAAACGTAGGTTATTTACAGATTTCCATCGTAATATTATATATAATGCACGATATCAAAATCATTTTTGACGTTTTGGTCCGCGGGGATATTGTAGATGGGATGTCCACTGATGTCCAAACGCCGTCGGCGGCCCCTAAGAGTACGTCACTGCGCGGTATTTTTTTGCTTCAAGTATACGCGTGCACACCATGGACCGTATAATATTGTATAATAGAAATAATAATAATAATAATAATAATAATGCGCACGCGATACGGTCTTTTGGAAATCTTTTGACGTGCGCTCGTCGCGGGAAAACGGGCGCGGCTGATCCGTCGTTGCTTCCGCCCCCTCACCCTCCCTAGCACTTCCCACCGAAACCCGCCACGGCGACGGGACGTCATTAATCTTGGACCCGATGGGCCGGCCATAACGCGAGCGCGGCGGATACCGCAGCCAACGCCGCGGAAGGATAGGACCGCAAGAGCGGCGGCGATGCTGCAGCCACAGCATCCGACGGTAAATAACGAGCCCCCGACGGGCGCCCGGCGTTGTCAGCATCAATCAGAAAGCTCGTTAATCTTTATTACCTCTCCGCCGCGCACTACCGACCGCGCATAGTATATATATTATACGGGTGTGTATATATATATATATAGATGATGATGACGGCGATGATGGGTGGTCGCGGGGTGGTTGCGTTCAGGGTACACCCCGCGGCAACGCAGTTTGAATACCCCCCCACCCCTCCGATATATATTATATTAAAGTACGTTGTATTATTATATTGTAATGAGTGGTTGATAAAATACATATATATATATTATATTAGGAATAATATTTTTACGACCCGTAATATACAGAACGATTGCAGTGAACGTGAGTCCGCCGCACATAATACTATGTTGTATAATATAGACATGAGGTACATACCTACCAATCGTTACCTAAAGGTTACACTGCGGTATAATAAGCGAGATTTTTTTTCAGAGGGAATTTTATTATATCAAACATAGGTAGTGCGGGTACCACCTATAGGTCACAAACTCAATACAAATCCCTGCAATTCAGCTAGTGTATGCTGTTTTCAGTCATGACATAGCCGTTGGGAGGGGGGTATTGAACGGGTAATAGAGGGGTTGGACTACGGGTAACTGCTGTACACCTATCGGTATAATCGGTGGATGGGTCAACTAATATGATATTATATATATATATATAGGTAACCTAGGGAACGATTCATTTACCAGTTTATACCGGCGTCACGTTTTGTATGAGATTGTGTTGGTTAAAAGTAAATAAAATAGTGCGTACTGATAAATAATATGTTATATCGAGAACTGAAGGTTAATAAATATTAATAATCAGACTAATGCCAGTCAGCCGATCACAAGAACGCCTGCGATAGATTAGAAGGATCGACGGTCATATTGAATAGCAGTTTGGTATGGGCGTATAACTAGATCATCAAAAATAGATACTTTGTCGCCTTTTCTGTTACACTTTTTGATGATCCGAACAATGTACAAGAAAATAGGATTTCAATCGACTATAGGACCTACTGGACCTAGTATTAAGTATGAACAGTACCTAAAAACGTAAACAGCGGCTATGAAGTAATTATAAAATATATACATTATACACTATACTTGGCGAAAAGTCTTAAGTACCTACAAATAATATTTTTTGAATTACAGCAAAATAAATAAGATCTTATAGTCTTTTGTTAAAATAAAAAAGAATTGTACAAATACTGTGTACTTCAAAGTAAAAATATACATTAAAATGTGTGCACTGTGCATATTATGTATTTTTGAGGTTCTTAGGAACTTCTAAGTTATAATACTAATATTATAATAAATTATAAAATAATAAATAATAACTATAAGTATATTAAGAAAAACTTGGAATCTTGTAATACATTTTCAAGTCACATAGGTAGGTAACTATTAAAATTAAAAGTTGTATAATTTTTAAACTAGCCACAAAATAATTAGGTACCTAGGTAACAAATTTTTGCAATGTTGATGACTTGGCAATATTCTAACTTCAAATCATATAAAAAAAATAATGCGGATTTAAGCTCAATTAATTTTTTTAATATCACTAATAACCCCTTACGAGGAACCTTGTGTTCAATTTTTAAGCTTTTTGGCCTGACATAAACATTTATATCAAACTAATAAATAAAAAACTGAAAAAGTAGACATTTAAAAATCTTTATAAATAGCTCAAAAATAATTAAAATAGTTTGAAAATTATATACCATGGTCCAGAAAAGACTTATGTCAGTATTTTATGAAAATGAAAGTTTTTACACTAATTCTCCACTCGAAAAAAAAATTGACTTTCTCCAAAACTGAATGCGAGAAAACTATTTGCAGTTATTTTGTAAATAACTGTGAATTTTTTACTTTTGACCCCTAATATAGTACCGTCCAAACTTTGGACTCCAAAGCATATTAATCTACAATTTACTGCTCTTAGGAAGATGGCGTTAAATAAAAAAAAACACGTTATTATAAAATCAATACTTCTACGATCGACTCTGAATCTAAAATACATACGTAATAATATTTTATAAAATAAAGTAGTCGTAAAAGTACTTTATTAGGACATGTCGTAGGACAACGCGTCTTCCGCGGAGGATCTTCGGCGCCGGCAGTTACTATTGTACACATTTAAGTATTATTATTATTACATCATAATGGTCGACCGGATTTTTCGATACGAATTTGCGATCGCTCCGTACATCAGAACCGACATGGCAATATAGCAAAATTCAACGATACGTTATATTATTATTATGTAAATTGCAGCCTCCCGTCGATACGGGCAATTTTTCATTACACCGGATTACACGAGTCAATAACACATCGCGAGGAATAGTAATATCAAACGGTATTTATCGTAATGTATAATCGTATAGTACGGCGGCGGGTTAATGCGTTAATTTAAACGGATTTAGCGGACTATTAATGCGCTCGCGGAATATAAATAATAATAACAACATACACACACAATAAATATATAAATAACAATGTAACGCGCGTGTGTACACATAAATGCCGGCACGTGTACGCGTATAATAATAATAGCTATATATATTATATTGTAAAGGGGGCGAGGGACGAGGGATACATGGCGCGCTGTATATGGGAAATAAAATATCGGAAAAACGATATTTTAATACCGTTCGGCGGCCGATCGGTATAAAAATATATATACGCACATATTATAATATTATAAATTATTATGATCGTACACACATGTACGCGGTTTAAAATCTCGTCGGGTCATAAATTGATTCTTTTGCCGACGAGGCGGCGAGAGGGACCGCGGCCGGTGCGTATATTACATCCCTCCACAATAATATATTAGATATATTTATTATTTTCCGGCGGGAACACTGCTCGACGAAATATATTATCGTTGTACATGTATTATAATATGTACTGCTCGCACACGACACGCCGCGTATAGTGTATAAATTATACGTTTGATTGTACGCGCTTGTGTGGGTGAGTGGGTATATGTGTGTGCGCGTGGGTGTGTGGGTGTAAGCCAGTGGCAGTGCCGCCGAGTGCTGATCGATTAACAACAGCCGTGTAATCCGCGGTGGAGCGCGCGCGCGCCCGTCGAGGTGCGCTCCTCGTTTTTCGCCTAAGCACGAAACCGGGGCGACGGACCGCATAATATAATACTATCATTATTCCAGTTATACATGCAGCGTCATTATTAATTGTACTTATTTTCTTACAAATATTGGTTTTTATAATGCACTAAACATTTAAAACAATAAAAATTCTTCGATTTAAAAAATGAATATATTATATTATCTGATATTTTATTCGTATGCCTGTGTTCTGTTTGACGACAATATTGTCATTTAAAACCACAAAAAAAAATTGATAATAAAGGCCAATGTGGGCCGTTGACAAAGTCTATTCGATAGTATTTTCTGATGACCGTTTCACGAAAGTTGTAATACATAACGTAAAAAATTAATGGTTTCCATTCGAATAACTCGATTTTATAAGTATCTGTATAGGTACTAAAATGTTTAATAATCTGCTAATTCAAAAGCTGTTGTTTTTTAATTTTATAACACCTTATCGTTTTTTTGAAAACTATTTAATGCCCATAGCAGTAAAGGATTATAATTATTTCGCACGAATTAAATTTAAAAAAATATATAGTAGTAGTCGCAAATTATTTTCGTCAATAAAATGGTAAAACAGTTACAGTTAAATATAGACATATAAGTCTCTACAAGTGTTATATTTAACGTTACAGAACTCATAATATAATAATCACTATAGACACAAATGTATTGTTTCACGATCATCTTATGTTTATGTGTTTAAATATTTGTAATTTTTAAAGGCGTTTAAGAGCAATTGAAAGGCTAAAAGACATTTTCTCTCTGTAAACCATAGATTCGTAATAGTACTTTTTGTTCAAATAAATCTTAATAATTTAAGAAAGTAGGTACCCTTATAAATTCTGTATTTTAAAAAAAAATTGAAATTTCTGCTTCGTTTGATATTTTGAGTTTAGAAAGTATAATAAATACAGTACTAGTTTAAGTATAAGTATATTAAACACACCACTTCTCGGAGAAGAATAGTGCTTATTTTATAGAACTACACTATTCGTCTCTGCGAATCTTATAAATATAGGTATATATATTAGAGTCTAATATATATACCTAAATTTATCTAATAATTAGACTATAAGTGTAAAATTTGACCTTAATTTTAGTTTTAGTTTTATTAATTTTGAAAAAAATTACAAAAACTAACATAATATAAGATAAATATTTGAAAATATACAACTATGTAGCTACCTTACCTATACTTATCATTATTTATAAATTATAAGGAATACAAATCGTAGAAACACTAGAAACTGTAAAACGAAAAGATTTCTAATATTCAAATACATGTTGAAAAATAATAATCGTCCATGTGTACCTATATGATAATATATTAATATATACTATTCACACTAATAGATGTCTTATACATATAAGTTGTGTTAAAATAAAATATAAAATATATATAATATTTATATAACCATAAATATAGTGCATAAAATATATTATAATAATAACATGTTTTTAATCTTTATACTTCAATGATATTATTGGAAACGTCTATTATTATTTATTTCAAGATAAGCAAAAGTTATTCATACGATGATTTAAAAAAAAAAAGATGTTTGTTTGTTTTTATTTGGTTTTCTTTTTACTATAAAGGGAAGTAATACTGTTTTGATAACCGAGGGGACGAGCGGGGTTCGGTCTTGGGAAATCGCAGGGTGGCGAAATCGATTTAATAATATAACGTGGATTTCTTCGTGCAATAAAACAACGGTTACTGTATAGAATATATATTCAGGGGGTTTGTCCCCGTGTTTTATTGTGTTTCGGGAGCTTAAGCGTATGATCCTACAGGCTGGGCGGGGGTCAATATTGCGAGAAGGGGGTGGCAGTGCTTTTGTGAATACCAATAAAAGCGGCTCCCCGTGGAGGAAAAAGAGAGAGAGAGAGAGAGAGTCAAAGAGATAGGGGAGAGAGAGCGGACTGAATCCGACTTAATTGAACTTGTCCGCGACCATAAGCGAAGTCATTCGTCAAAACCAAAACTTGCAGTCGAACCCCTAGGCCACGCGACCTTCGCAGCTATTCTAATCCGCGAGCTCCCTGTCCGTGCGGTAATCCCGTGTGTGCTTTGATTACTGCGGCACACATACCACCGCGGATTCCCCTCTGCCCACTGTGTCCCTATCGTCGCATCTCAAGTAGGAGAACCGGGCCGTATTATTGGTTTTTGTTTCGGTCTATTTTCCCCAGAGAGTAAAATTACTGTTGCAAACGTTACAAATACGTCTGATCGCGCACCCGTTCGGTACACCGATAACTGTATATAATTTCAATTGATAACGTCAATAGAGCTAATTTGTTTGTATTATAATATCATCGTGTAACTCTTATTCACGCCTAGTTGTATTATATGATGATGGATTATGATCAAAGGAGACCATGGTATACAAGTATATTATATCATATCGTATGAATTAATCGTGATTATCTGTCATATTATATTTAATAATTTTAATATTTATAATACATATCCAATGCCCTATATATATTTATGTTTTTGTATATTTTGAAATATTAAATTACTTATTGTATCGAATGCATAATATATTATTATCACATATCAAAGGTTAAAATATTTTTTTATATATAAGTCTAACATAATACTTTATAGGTAGGTACACGAAATTTTTATTTTGTATCGACATTTTTTAAAATATTTATCATATTATTTTGAACAAAAATATTAAACAGAAATTATTTTACATACGCATTTCTCGATTTATTTTATACTGTGTGTTTATTATCTTAATTTGCACATTTTTCAATATTACGTTTCTGAATTGGTATTATTTTTCACGTTTATCATGATTTATCAGTCAACAATACAATCTCAAAAGTATTTTCGTAGTAATTCTTAAATAATGTCGGCAAATAGTAAATTAATATTACGTCTTGTAAAAATCCTCGAACGATGCCGTTGATTGATTAAGTATTCTATTAAAAAATGTATCGACGAAATAAAATATAAATTAAATATGTCAGAATATCTTTATCATGTTTAGCTTTTGGACGTTCTTCTAAGAACTTATTTATAGTGTTATTTGTGAATACTCGTGGCATTTACGAATCTAAGGCTTGCTTTTATTTATATATTTTTAATTTCCATCTGAAATGAACGGTTTTGCTTTTCACAACGTGAACAAAATGGCGTTTTGGGTTATAAATCACGTCAAGTGAAGGTGGCCTGTTCTTTCTATCACATAAATCTTCTCTTTTCTCGCAAACGTTTTTATTCATTTTTTATTTAACTAAACCACTCGGAAATTCTCTTCCCTCACTCGTTTTTTTTTGTTATTTTTTTCTTCTTTCTCTTGGACTAAATTACAATGAATCATAATTTAAAATATAGAATCACGCACATTTTTAACAATATTGCCTAATATATATACATTTTTTATGATTAAATTTACGAACAATTTTATAACTTTATCAAGTACCAGTATAAACAAGATAAGTACATGAAACTGGTGTGTGTTTGTAGATAGAAAACGACGAGTGGTATACCCGCGTTAGTATTTACCAAGTTGTAAAACACGACATTAGAACACGGTTTTTTTTTCTTCCCACTATTTGTCATCATATCTGCCCTCTTATTTAACAGATAACAACAAACGATTACGTGTCGTCGGCGTGTTGACTCTTTTGTTGAAAACGACCGACTGATTAGAGTATTTATTGAGTAGTATTTTTGGTTCTTTTTTTTTTTTGTTGTAAAGAACGCGGTCAAAAAACGACCAATATTTGTGTTTGTAACACATACGAAAGAGTTACAGATGCACGCGGCTAAATGGCTTTGTTATTTTCTTTCCGTTCTTTAGTATAATAAAACCTTTTTTAAAAATATTTAAAAGAACTGAACGAACATAGGAAATTATAAACGGAGAGCTCGTGTTTTTATCAAATATTTAATTTAAAATATGTTAAGTTGGTGGATTATAATTTGATGTTGTAAGTTCTAGACTCGATGTAACAATTAAAAAAAATAGACACTCATACATTATAATTTTCACATAAGTTGTAATTTCTTTTATATGGCTATGTGTAATTTAAGATACGTAAAAATGAAATATACGTCTATTGCATTGTATATTACATGTATAAATACATTTATGAGTAATAAAAGGTTTATTCTTTTTAAACTGTTCAGAAACAATAATAGCTGCGGCATTATGAAACTGTTTTTATTTTTGTAAAAACATTTTAACAACTACCAAACGATTAATATATTTAAACTATTATTAAAATCTAAGTAATTAATCTATTTCTTCTTCATAATTACTACTGCATATTAAAAATACTACAAAAGAACATCTTCAAAGTCATAATATCTAAATATTGATATATTATAAAGCTTATAATAAATCCTAATCAACGTGTCCACACACTCTTCAGTCGATAGCTGACTTATAGTTTTACATGTATTTAAATTAATCGGACTAATTATAGGTATATATATTGTCTAAAGTACCTATACTTTTTAATATAATCTTGGACCTTGGATGAAATGTGATCAACTAATTGACATAACTAAATAGTGTGCTAGTGCGACTAATACCTATTTAAAAATCGTTTCTGCTAATTGTTTTATAAAGAAAGCGAAGACGCGTATATTATCATAAATGTGCGTTTATGAAATCATAAATCATATATATAAACCATTTATCATTAAAATATTATAATAATATTACCGTCAATATGACGGTGTGAGTCTGTATAATATATCTATATGTATTAGAAATAATTATGATAAGGTCCCAAAATGTAGAAAATTGGTCTCGAAAAACCACCGATCGTGCGGACTTACGGAATGTGCGAGAAAGCTTACGTCAATGAGGCTCGGGGAAATAAAATTTAATTACCCGAACTCAGCGGCGGCGGCACTCGTTAAACGTGTTAAAAAGTCATATTTATGAATCCCGCTCGATGGGCTTATACGTAAATACGGGTCATATAAAACAATAATCTCTGTTGAAGTCTAACCCGGTGACCGTATATCAACCAGAAACACAAAATGGCGGACGAAAAATCCGGATTGTCAACCCCCCGATCGTCCGGCTACCAAGCCAGAGGGATAACGCGTGCGAGCTTTACATATGGTATATACTATATACGTATATATATATATAAATATACACACACACACGTATATCAGTATGTATGTGTGTGTGTGTGTGTGTGTGTGTGGTGTGTATGTGTGTGTGTACTGTGTAGTACAAAAACGGCAGGTACTTTAATTCCTAATTTTTCAAATAATATCGATAAATTCTGAATAATTGTGTATACGTTTGGCTCTGTTTTTTGTCACTTTTATTAATGACAAGATGAGGGTAGGATGGAGGGATTTTTAGGGCTGTAAAACTAAAAACACATGCACAAAGTCACAGACATTCTCATCATCCTCTCTTGTCATGCTGGGATTTTCAATGTACATATGTGTACATAACGTTTATAATTGGACGGCCGTGTATATATAAATATATATACCTAAATATGTATATACCTATTTAATACCTCGCCGGTGCCCATTTCCTCGGTGTTCAAATAATGACTATCGATGGTATTTTGCCGACTAATTACATCCAGTAATCTAGGATAAACCTATAGTGGCGAACACAATTCAAACCTAAGTCCCGTGTAAAATGCAAATAATATCATCGTTATCACAATGACCGCGAGTGCATTTAAAGATTAATTTCAGTCAGTATGTATGTTTTATACAATATCAGTAAATCCTGATCACAGTTCAATAAACCATACCATAATAGTATACGAACGGTATGGTTTTGGTTATTATTATTGATGCTTGAAACAATCAGATATTTTAATAAATTACTTAAAATTTACAAATAATAATAAATATTATTATATGATTTTATATTATTATGACAATAGGTTATCCAATTTATAAATTTTTTGACTTTATGAAGCGCTCACTACAGCAATCAGGCAAGTCCACTTTTGACAGTTGTTCAGGAGAAGAAAAAATGGATTTAGCCAATCGAATATTAAAAAAATAATGTAATTTAATAACAAACAATGATATTGAGTATATTACACACATATTGTTGTCATATTATCATGTCTCAATATATGGCTTTTCTAGTGCATATATATTCTTGAAGTTTGAAAGATGTGGACTTGCCCCGGGTTATGCTTGTAAATGTATATTCAAGTATTTAATAATCGTCAAGTAAAAAAAAAATAATGACTTAAAACCAGTAACCAGTATAAGCGATTGTCAACACGAATAATATTTTAATTATTGAACGATGCTTTGAGCTGATTTTAACAACGTGGGGTATAATACTATTCGCGTTCATTATTTTGACATAAACTTGCATGATTATTCGATCATATAATATAATATTTAATATTATTATCAAGCAGAAAATGTATGATAACAATATATTAACTGCAAAAACCAGGTAAGTCCGGACTTGCCTTATTTTTGACCATAAAATATATTAAACGAGGTAAGTCCATTTGCGCGTTATCTCCGTAAACAATAATTGGAATAATTGGATATACCTTGTGTTAGAACAGTATATTAACCGTTATAATAATATGGCGCATTCAAAACATTAAAAAATGATTTTCGAGAAAAGTGGGCTTGCCTGGTTGTGGCAGTGAGCCCTTCTGACTTCATATTGTATAAATAACGAGAAATAAAATGTGAAATTATAGTGAGCACTTTATATTGACGCTGTAATAAATTTAACTCGTAATACAATTATAGTTATTATCTGTTTGTACAATATTATAATATAAGTTAAATCTATAAAAACTATTGTTACGACGGAGTTCTAGATATATGTATATAATTCAAATTTAAACTTTAGTATTATATAATTTTTTATAGTTTAATATTAATTTGGTAATAAGTAGGTAATCATATAATATTATTCGTCATTTGAACTATATTTTATTTTTTTTTAAGTAAATATCTAGTAGCAATATTGTAAACATTATCATTACATTTAAAACATACTTTTCGACTGAATTATACAAGAAATATTGAAACACACAGTTTTTATAACTATTATTAGGTATTAAAACACTGTCGATGTCGGTAATAAGAGTTGGGAAATATCTTTACATTTTACTTATGTATTATAATATTGTTTAAAAGGATCGAGATTAATTTCGAATAAATAAATAGTAAATCGTATAACTACATAGTATTTAATATACTATTGTCTATTACCTACTATTCGAAATAAATGAAATAAAATACTAAAAGGATTCGTGATTTAGGGTAAAACACAAAACCTCCCTATATTGGCCCTTGTATATAATAACCTACCATTTCTCTGCGCTCTGGACATGAATACTAAAATAGCGTTCAGGCCACAGACTGAAAAACTGACAACGTTCGGACACGCCAGATTTAAACGCATAGTGTACATCAGTATTAATATAAACCAAAAAGGATTATCCCTGTAGCAATCCCCTCGCTTTCCGCCAGTAAATGGGTGACTTTGTCCGCGGGTTTTATTTATTTTTTTTTTGTCAATCGGTTACTCATTTTATTCTCCTCATACCCTCGGTCCCCCGCCACTGCAAAAGGGACAATCCCCGGGATTGTTAGGGATCCAAAAACGTTGACGCACTGAGCCTTGTGCAAATCCAATAACCAGTCGGATGATGATAAAAATAATCATTTATACGTTGATGTTAAATAGAAAGTGAAAAAACCCTCAGTAACCTTGTGATGTCTAATTTCTTTCTAATGATGACTGACGAAAAAAAATTCTTGCCAAGGTATACATAATATTACAACAAGCACAATATTAAGGTACTCACCCTGACTCTGGCCTCTGTGAGGTTCGTCCACATGGCTATCTCTTCCCTGGTGCTCATGTCTGGGTACCGGTTTCTGGTGAACGTGGCCTCCAGTTCTTGGAGCTGTTGTGAAGTGAAATGCGTCCTCTGTCTCCTCTGTCTTTTCGTGTTTTTATTATTTTTAATGTTTGCGTCTTTTCCGTCGTCGGTGACCACGCCAACTCCCGTGTCTATACCCTCAGTTTTTATCCCGGTAGCACCGATCGCGTCCACCCGCCCTGCAAGAAAATTCAAATTTTTATGGATTTTATATTATTTTTAACCTCAGTGGAAACGGTTTTTACATTCAATTATTACCAATATACTATTATTATTTGTTTGCATCCGAAACAAAATAATCTACAACGTACAAAGTTATACATGTTTGAAAACCGTTTTATAGTTTATTGATTCGAATGGTTCAATTGCCAACTGTATATATTGTAATATATAATATCGTGTACATATAACTCACCTTTTCTGTCACGGTTTCTACTCCTGGATGAACCAAAGTTCAGCTGTGACGTATGATCCGTAGAAAGGCCATGATGATTGTTATCACGGAAGTCTCCCGTCTCTGCCCACACTGGAATCATATTTTATACTATATTCTAATAACAGTTATTTAATATTTGACACAAGTTAAATAGAAGTATTTTTTCGAACGCAGTCACCTATATTGATTACACAATCTGTACCTTATATTTATATATATATATTTCCTGCAGTATATAATAACGGTTGAAGTATTTGTTTGCGTTTCTTTGCACTCAATTTATTGATAATACACGAAACACTATCAACACCAACGATAATTTTTCTCGTATGTATTCTATTTGTTGGCCCACTTCAACATATTCTAATCTAATAGACATCGAAAATCATTCATAAAAAAAGATGTCAAAGGATGACATGTTTATCAATAGTAATATTTTACAACTCGCGACTCGCAAGTATGCGTTTTAACTTTTTAACAACAAAATATTAAACTATACGTATTATGCAATCTAATACAGTTTAATAATTGAACTCTGATATTTCATAATAATATTATAATAAAAGGGATATCAAAAAAATTAATAACTATATTCCTATACTGTAAAGGACATAGGTAGTCAATTTTTTTTTATCAAATAACAACGCATTCAACTGTATTCACTTTTTTAAACAGTAGATTAACTTGTTATTACGTGCGTCGGAAATCGCAATTTAGAATAAAAAAAACGTTGCTCTAATAGAAAATGATTACCTATAGGCTATAATAACCCTGATAACACAGATCTCATAGAAAGAAAGATTTACATAAGTACACACCGAAGTCTTAAAATTTAAAATAATATATAAGTACACACACACACACACTGCACTGTATATTACAGGATTTATATCATTAATTGATGGTTATTATGGTATGGTAATTATGACAACCTTTCGTCGTTATTTGAGCTGTGTTGTCGAGGAGTTAAGTACAGCTCGTTTATAAGAATATTTACCAGATACAATTATCAAACGAAAAATGCATGTTCGGTACATTAATTATGTATGTATAATATATTAGTAAGAGCGAGTAAGAGTGTAACACACCGAGCACACACTCGTCCCTCGCACGTATATAGACTTTATTAGACTCTTGAGTTATGTGCTCGTCTCCGGGTGAACTGGCTTAGAGTCACGTACCGAAATCCACTGGGTTCGCCAAATAACGACCGCGGCTATTTTCGTATCCGCGTAAATTACATCTTCGAATCGTTTCCTTTCTCTCCTCTCTCTCTCTTCTCTTTCTTCAACGCTCTTTCACGCACACACACACACACACACATACATACATACACATCATTATATATTTATATATGATATTCTCAACGCGCGCGTCTCCGAAGTGCACGATATGATTTGTGACAAACTGCGATCGGACATGATGGGTTGGTGGAGGGAAAAGAACTCACACATACACACGCACGCCGCCGCGTTTCTCCGGTCGTTGTCGGAGTGATTTATCGGCTTACAAGTTGTAAACAGCTGTTTTAACACGTATAATCGACCGACTATTAGCGGTGCTCGTCTCGTTTTTCTCGCGCGCCCAACCCCCGCGACGATAAAATATATCGACGACAAGTAAGTACTTTTACCGCTATATATATATACTTGTTGGTATATAATATGTCGTGAGTGAGCGTATATAGCTATACTATTATCGAAGACGCGCACGCGTATATATATTATATGCGATATATAATATATTTCCTGGGGACACAAATCCCGGGGACGCGCGGCTGATGGGTCACGAGATCGGCTTACAGGAAGTTACGGAATACACCGGTTTGCTGGTCGAGGGTGCGGGGCGCGGGTTAGGGAAAAAAAACGTGACCAAATCACTCCATCCGAAACGTATACGACTTAAATACGCGGGTGTGTGTGTGTGTGTATATATATATATATACAGACAACGATCTGTGTTCACAGACACGTGGTTGATATTCGGTGGCAATTTGTTTTTCTTTTTTTTTCCGCTTGCTTATCTCATAAATCATGTTGAAAACATCAATGCGCGTGGTCTTATCGGTGAGAACTATAAACTATATATATATATATACCTAGTATATACCTACCTACCTATACCTACCCCCAAACGCTTAAACGCGCGGAAACAGAGTTTCGAAAAGGTTGTTTGTAATATACGTACAAGTCTATATAGTAAGTGGGTATCTTAAACGGTCCGCCTGAGTTGCACTTGCCGCGGGGTAAGCGCGAGAATTTCGATCGGTTCCAAAAAGTTTATCTGCCGACCAAAATGTACGTTTATATACCGTCACTGCGGTCAATACTCAATATATATACTGCACATGCCAATGTATATAATCTGTAATATTGTACGAGCGTAAGGACGAAAAATTCTCACCAAAAGTAAAACATGTGTTTCGTGAATAGTTTATTTTATTATTATCATAGCGTGCATCGTGCATGTAACACATGTAACGGTGGCTATAACTTACAATTTATGTGACAATACTTTTTAATGTTTACAAGTCTAAATCGGTAAATGTAAAAGACTTCTATATAAGTTATTACCATATTATTATGCATAACATATAATTGTTTCTTATTTACAGATGAATAATTATTATAATTTATGATTTTTATTGTACTTATATTTTTTTTTTAGTGTAGATAATACACTATTATCAATAATAAATCTATATCAGGCTGGGCTTACTGTTTATTATATTTAATAGTTAGAAGTACATTGAATTAAAAAAATAATATATATAAAAAATAAATGAAGTTATTAAACACAACGAAATAATAAAATTAATATAATAATACTATAAAGGTATCTATATTGCATATTTATACAGAAACAATTATCAATTGGATAATGGAATCAAAAACCTTTGCCGAATGAAGTATACATGTATATACGCGATACTCACAATATTGTGCATTTATACATTTTGCTAATTTGTTTATTTCAAATTCGTTTTGGTTAATCTACTGTATAATGCGTATATCACGTAAATAATATTTTATTCGATTATGCTAAATAATAATTTGAATCGGCACACGTGCCACGAGCGTTAATAATAATAGTAACGATTTATAATAACAATATAATTCAGTCGTTTAGAGGGATATTATGCCCTGTATACCATGTAAATTGAAACGTAATGAAAAATAACTGACATTTGTATAAAATATGGTGTTGAGCGTATGTGGACCTATTATTTATTGTTAAACTTGCATCAAATTAACTGCGGCAGAGTGAAATCTGTGTGTTTGAATGAGAGATATGTATCATCAGTAGATACGTGTAATCGCAGTGACGTAAGTATAAAAATGCAGACCCAATGCGAACAACTTGGATTCCTATAAGAATTAAATGTAAAATAATAAAACTAGGTATAATATACCTATTCATCTAATGTAGGTATTACATCCTTATTTACATTTATTTACATTTGAGTATAGCAGTTAAAGTTTTGGTTTACGATCTTCTAAATTCATAAAGTTGTCAGTAATTTGCGTCAATTCCACGGATTTTGTTGTACGGAATCTTTGATTCAAATAACCAAAGTGTACTCGTATGTTATAAATATCTAGTAATTAAATTAAAAAATTATCTTTTTTTTTAAATTTTCAACACAGATATATTTTTGCTAACGGCAAAAAAGAAGTATTCTGGAAATTCAGAAAGACTTGCCATTGTGTTCACGCACTTAGAATCCTAATGTATTCCCTGAATTCCAGTACATGCACACTTCGCGTGATGGGTTAGTGTACGGTGTACATACTTAAGATAAAATATTTAAGAAACATCAAGTTAAACTTCCTGCCGCCGTATCTCCGGTTTGTGCGTGTGTGTCGATAAAGACATTCTACCATTATAATATAGACAAAAAATACCAGAAAATATCTGGACCATACATATAATAGTTAAACAAAAATACTGCACCTATATATCAGGGGAGGGGAGGGGGGTGGTTGTCGTGTGTGATCGAATATGCGTTTCGCTGTTTTTGAGTGCGCGTTTGGGCCTCTATACGACTATACCTCGTCCAAATAAGCGTCATTTGTTTTTTAAATATAATTTCGAAATCGAACTACCGACGAGGGACGAGCGAATTAGTGTTGTCTTAATAGTAATAAATAATAATACGTTCGTCCGGAAAAACGAGTGGGCCGACCGCTGCGAGCGGAACACACGACATTAAACCGTATATACGAACGTGATATTATTATATTATATTATGTATACGGCGGGCAATCGCTGTGGAAAATCGAAGAGTTACGTTATAATTATTATTATAACGCACGCGTAAGGTTTCGGACCGTGAAAACCGATGCTTCGGAAAATCGCATCGGACGTGTTTTCACGAGTGACCGGACGTCCGCCGGTCGAATTCGTTTCGCGCTGCACAGGCCACCGGATATCGACGGGCAACAACAGTATTACCGCAAGAGGGGCCAGCCAAAAGGGGACTCCTACTATATCCCAGTAATAATAATAATTATTATTATATCGAGTCGGACCGGCGGCGGCGGAAATCTCGTTTAAATGTAAATATATATTATCGGAGGGACGCGGCTCGATAACCGATCGGTTTTCCGACGGACTGTTGCAAACCAAATATAACGGGTCGCGCGCGCTGCGAAATTGATATACCATATTATACCACACCGCCGATGACAATAATAATAATAATAATAATAAAAGTTGTCGTAGCCGTATAGCGTGCGTGTTATATAGAACACCGTATTGTCGTGTGTGCACGCGCACCAGCTGCAGCGAGGGGGTGCACCGTTGACGTATTGCGGTCAATCTACTCTAAATACGTATTATGTACATAATATTATTAGTATATTGTTGTATTCAACATTTTGTACCAGAGACGTCCGCGATAACGGTTTCCTCGGACGAGCTGGTGGAGTTCTCACGCCCCCTCCCTCCGCCAAAAATCGGTCACGTTCAACGCGTAAATATTATAACAATGATATCGTCATCGTCTTAATCGTCATATGATGTAAATAAGGTTAAATTGCATAGGTATTATGTATATAAAATGTATAATGGTCGTATGGGAAGGATTTATATGGACTCATGTTATATATATTATATTATTATATTGAACGATACCCTTATGATATTGCCTACGGAAGAAAAAGGATCGGTAAAAATAATATGCCACGTGGTTAAAATTCCCTTGGAAAAAATCTAATTACATTATGAAACGATATTTACACCTTCGCGTGGTACTATGGTTTCCATAAAATTTTAGTTTTTGATTAAAAAAAACTAAATCTTTTGCGTGTTAAAATAAAAAAATATTAATTATACTACAATAAAATATCATTATATTAGTTGAATGTCCGTTTTAGTTTTTAGTCACACGGAAACATATAAAACAGATATTTTCAAGTGATCACTAATCAAAAAATCAAAAACAATTGTTTTAATGCTCACCATTAAATTGAAATTCTAAAATGTCGAAATTACACTATATAGTTGTTTGATCTATACTATAATATATAAAGACGTAGTTATTATATAATGTTATACTACTTACCTACCACCTATCACCTACGTAATATTGTGTGCTCAAAAGATAGAATAATATGTTGGACGAAAGCAAAACATTTTATCAAAACAAATTCGTCAACAATATTTTCACTTCTTATCTATACAGTTTCCATACGACCATCTTGCTTAGAACGAAGTGTCTTTAAGTTACATTTTTAAGAACTACCTAGCTATTATTAATACTAGATATTAAAAATGTATGTTCATCCGAATTTTGTATTATAATGATATAAACTTATGTTTGTTTGGACCTTGAATAGACTTGGAAACTACTGAACCAATTGACACCGAATTGTGTCACATATTCCTCAAGACTTGGGGAGTGTCCTTTGCTTAGTTTTTTAACCCTACAGTGCTAAAACGTGAATTTCGTTTTGGGTCACGAAATTCGAATAATTTTTTTTATTATAACTAGGATTGCCATTGGTTACACAAATACAATTTTCACCACAAGCCAATTGCCCATTTCGGTCTAATGAGTTCACAAATCGTGAAACACCGATGCCGATTTGCTCGTGATCTAGGGTGTACCAAAATTGAGATACATGCCGATGTTTTATAGTGCCGTATTTTATATTAATTTTTTCCCAGGTGAAGTCGGGTTACATAGGTATTATACATGTATAATATATCGCTGAAATTAACTAAAATTATTAAACTCTTCAATGTGTGTACAGTTTACACCTATCAAAACTTGAAACTAAATATAGTATATTGTAGTACATCATATAGTTTCAGACGTATATATGGCATTATGCAGTTATTGCGATCGCTTAAAATGGCGTCTTTGCACTTCTATATACATTAAATGATGTCGTGTTTAACGGTTTTCAGCATATTATGAAATTATGTATTTATTCTGATTTCAGCAGCAGTGATAATTTATTAAAGTGCATATATATACAATAAGATTATATTCACAAACATTCATATCATAAGTGGTTTTATTGCTGCATGTGACGAGTTTATATTGATTTTTTAGCCACCTACATTAATTTTTATTTGATCTTAATTTTTTTTTTTTTTTAAATCAACTTTTAATCAACACATACCTAATAATATAATGCATTCATTTTTTATACGTCGCGCGTTGTTCAACAATAGATTACAGTATTACCTACACATAATCTAAATTATTTCGTTAGGATAATAAAAAAAAAATTATTATTTTCTACCCTATAATGACCAATTTACTAATCATATTAACACATTTCTCATTTGCACATTTCATGGTATGTATTTAATTTACTAAATAATTTTATCATTGTAGCTCGGCGCGGCGCAGTGGCTGAAATCAATTACGCGACGTGCTTGTGAGTAAGCAACAGCCGCTGCCACTAGTACTCGGATGGGTGACCATCCGGGTATTTAGTGCGCAAAAACCTTGCCACACATACGTCATACACGTGTTGCCAACCAACAGAACCAACCATACCAATCATACCAACGTTCCAACCGTTACAACCATAACCCCAACCAAAAAAAAAAGGTAATGACCTAAGTTTCCGGGGTATCAAGACAAATAAAAAAAAAAAATTATCTTTATATACAAATAAATATAGGTACCTATATTATTTTTCAGGAATAATATTGGTTAACCTTGTAACCTTAATCTTAATTTATTCATTTTTAAACTCATTGAGTACTTATTTTAATACACATACAAAAACTATTTGTATTCTTCGATCTATCTGCATAAACCGCCACTGAAAGTTTGACGATGTTGCGCTATACTGCATAATGCAAACGACTTATTCGTCTCTGCCAGTGTGGACTGCGTGAAGTAATCAATTACGATTTGCACGTTTCGTTAAGAGAGATGTCAACTTTATCTTTGCCATATAGGGTTATCGTGTTGCACTGCCTAAAAGCTTAAGTCGAGCGCTGATATACGCTGTAGTGTATCTGCATAAGCAACCCACTTTCTGCTGCAGAGGAGTTGCGGTGACAAAAAGTAATTTGTATTATTTTTCTTAACCGATTTATGGTAATTTTATTATGATTTATAATCGAAAAAGTTATAGTATTGTAAGAGTTCTGAGCAGGATTGTATACCTAGGTATAAAAAGAAAATAATTTTAATTTTTTTCTACATCACGTTACTACACATACGTACCTGGATAAACGTGTGTCTAATGTACCTATATTACTATTTTTATTTACTTATTTCTTATTACATAAGGATTGAGCATTGTTCGACATTTGACCATATCAAGCCATATTCAGCCCACCTAACAAACATATTTCATATTTCGTCAAGGCAACAGATCATTTTGATTATATATACACACGCCTACGCAGTATTATGTGTGCAGTGTATAAATTACGCGCCACAGACCGTATAAGAATAATAATAGTGATTTCTACACGAACAGTCTGTTCGATTATATACTACATAAGCTTCAACCAGAAGAGGTCGAGGGTGCAATGCAAATACACAAATATCCGAAACACTTGCCATACATAAATTATCGGATGCTACACAAAAGGGTTGTGTGCGTATATCTTGAGGGAATAATTATAAGGTTGACCGCACAGCTATTACGGTACGCTCTATGTATATGTGTACTACGGAAAAGGGGTAATTTGTTTTTCAAAATTACTCTTGTGCGCGCCAACCATAAGCGGCCCCGCTAGCCACAGGCCTCTAGGGACTCCGAAAATCCGCAAGTGTGTGTGTGCACGGTGGTTGTCGGGGGTGAGGTATCGCCCCCCATAAATAAAACTCTCTCTAAGGGATTTCGGCGAAAAGAAATTATTTCACAAATGGTGACCTTCACCCACCCCCTAGCTACGACAATTTACAGTTGCCTTGTTTTCGTTATTAATTTATGTTTATTAGAGGGTACAACTACGTTATCCGAAAACATTAAGGCTCCAAGTACGGTCTCGATCTTTTTTTTTTTTATGATTTTTATTACAAAACATTTCGGTCGAATAGGTCTCTCGCAAGCAGAAAGCACCAAAGGGAGAATGGAGTGAGTTATGTTCAATTTTTTTTTTTTATTTTTTTTTTACTGAATAAAATAAAGCTGCAGTTGGTTTATGTTTTTTGGTCGACTTTATTCACATCCGTAACGCTCCTCGTTCACCACCCTAAAGAATGTTTTTGTTACTTGTTTGCACCAAGTAACTAACGAAAACATTATACAACGAAGTCGCTCGTGAATATTATATGTATATGTTAGGTTAGGTATATAACGTAACCAGACAGTTATTTAATAGAGTACCTATATACTTATATAATATACATTATTACACATTTATACGTAGACCTTACATAGGTAATATAGTTTTATGACTTTTTAGAATTTGAGGATAACACACTAGCAAGTAGCTGTTTCAATACAGATGGAATTTTTAAAAAGATTATCATCTTTAGTAGTTTTCATCAAATTACGGACACTGCAGAATGGGTTATATTGTTAAATATATACATATATAGGTAAATGTATATAGCAAGTATATATACTGGCTATTTGGCACTATCGTTTCGCTTATTACTGTAGAGGTCGGATTTTTATGATTTTACATATTTGTTTCTAGTCTATGCAGTTAAATGGGAGTGAGAAATCTTTACGATTCATGAAACACAGAATTCAGAGGAAAAAATTTATTTTGCATAAAAAAGCATATTTTAGGGGTTAGAGAATATTTAACACGTTAGAGAATATTTGAGAATATTTTTCTAACATCGGCATATAATGAACATATTTCACGTATATCAGCACTTTGATAAATACAATGTTCACTAAATGATTTCTGGGTTTTAATAAAAATTAATCTCCATATTGTATTCCTTATCGATTGCGATAGCACATCGGTTATTTCGTTAGCTGTCACGACTATTCTCGTCGTCTACTAGTCGTCCGTCGCGTCGCGGAATATATATCATGGAACAATATATAGTTATTAATTGTTATTGTAAAATTAATTAAATTAAATATATTTAAAACCAAATTAATAAAAAATAAATTTAAACTTTTTTTTTTTTATTTTAAAAGAATATTTTGCATATTTAAAGACATAAAACATCATATATCTGGTATTTTAAAAGAATATTAAGAGAATATATTGCCTATTTTATGTGACATAAAAACATCATATTTTAAGGATTTTAAGAGAATATAAATCCGACCTCTACTTATTAGCTTTCCTACAGTTATTATGTTAATAAATGTACGTATATTATGGATGTGACCGATGATTTTAGTGGATGTGTAAATCCGTTTAAATTTTCACATGAAGGGATGAGGCGGTGTAAGGCAGGGTTTGGCCGTGTGAGGTGTACAATTAATATTATGTTATAGATACCTATAATAATATTTATTATTGTTCGCTTCAATTCATAGTAATTATTGTGATCCAGAATCCGAGTTCCATCTTGGACATATATTCGTATAATAACATGGTATGCAATATTTTTTATTTTATTTGATATCTATTTAATAAGCACCAGATAAAATATCAATAATATTTTTGATTTCTTAAATAATTAATAAAATATAAAATTCTTTCTTCGATATTGATTTTGACGATTATGGCCAAAATTGTGAAATTTTGAGAAACTGCAGTCGCACTTTTTAAGAGTCACGACAGAACGGAACGTTAACATCTCAATAAATTCAATTGATAAACGTGATAGTGATATTATTATTATTATTATTATTATTCTAAATTATAATCTGCTTTGTACATCATGGTTGAGCTTGAGACACTTGACTGGTTGAAATATTTTATATTTGATACCAAACCAGTGTATGTATGGTGATTAATAAATTAGTGATCATTTCGTAATTAATCAAAACTAGATATGTTTCAAATATACCTTGTTTTAATATTGATGATTGGTGTTAAAAGATTTCATTTAAATGAAATGTTAAGGGGTGTGGGGGGGTGCACGCCACCACGGCTTCTATTGACACTAAAATTATTGTACGCCTATAGTAAGCTAATTCTCTGCGGGAGTCCCCCTTCATTACATTATAATGCTTATATATTTTAAACGCGTTAATAATTATAAATTTTAATGTAAATTGTCTAAACTGTTACAAAAAGATAGGCTGTTGATACCACCTAAAAGGTTGTAAGAATTAAGAAGATTAAAATAATATAATATATAATTATGGCCAAAATGATAAAAACAATTTTTAATATAATATTTAACTTTACTTTAGGATGCTTGTTATTAACTATGTATTTTTATTAATTAATATGATTAACAAATTGGTATTTATGGACATAATATTCAATTATGTTTAAATGTAATGATATAACTATAGGATTAATAATATGTATTAGGTATAGGTATTAAAACGTACGAAAGAGCCAGGGCACAAATTCCGAAAGATAATAACTTTAGCAATCTGAATTTGGCACACTACGCCAGTCACATAAAATTATAAAAATAATTATAAAGTGAATTGTCACAATGAGACTAAAATAACATTTTTCTGACAATGCAATAACTGTCAAATTATCCAAAATTGGTTTTCTAAAAATACATGTAAAATATCCTCATCAGTATCCAAACCTGCGTCATCACCAGTCAGTGTTTTCAGTATAATTCTCCCACACATTTTATTCTCACCTGCCTATCTCTTAGAGATTGTCAGAAACTAGCATAATGCATAAATATATATATAACTTGATGTAAGTGTAAATAGTCTCGTCTGTTTAATTTAATTTGAATTATTCGCAACTGTTGCATCTGCCAAGACGATTTCATCCCGCATTCCGAACTAAAATAAAATATAGGTATATAAGACAGCTTTGCTATTACCCAGTGACATCTCAAAAATTTGAATGTATTAGCTATTACCATGTCAATTATAATCATAGCGAAAACCTAATTCCAAATTACATTTTAGTAAGAATACCATTGTTCAACTATACCTATATATTTTAAAGGTCGATAAACTGATAATACTCAAACCAATACGAATTACCATAAATTGATTCTCTGAGCTCGATTTCTTTACACGCAACACAATGTTAAATGTCAAAATATATACTATCGACTATTGACACAAAAAAAGAACTTTGGACCAAAATAATTAGGATTTTGGCATCAAATCTGATGTGTTTAAAATTTAAAAGCTATAAAACGATTAGTATGATAGTTAATTATAGAAGAAGATGCCGTGTTAATAAATTCAAATAATAATTAAGTATCAATAATAAAAATAAATAAATAGATGACTGTCAAATACATGATATTATTATGTAAAATGAACAACAATAATGAGACATATAGGTAAAATGCAGCAGAGAATATGTAATTTATTGTTGAGATTTTTGAAATGGTATTTGCCAAAATTGTACATTTTTAATAATACTATTATGTTAAGAGATTTCAAAATATATAACTATATAAGAGTGAAATGTTCGAACTTATGTACACCTATATGACGCGTGTCCCTATATATAGCGGCCGAAAACGGCGTAATAACAAATAGTCAATTCACAATATAGGTAGATATTATGTATTTTCGTCTCATAAACGAAATCCTTTTTAAGATGTTTTCTCGATTGAACGATCGGTGTCAAAATGTTCAGAGATTTTATCTTAGAAAAGCCGAGAATTTATTATACCTTATACAGTTATACTATACCTACTTTCATATTATATTTTGATTAAGTCAAAACGAAAATTATATATTTGATAAATATATAGAGAGAAAAAGACAAAAACTTGAATGCACTTCATATAGGCAAGTGTAGGTATATACAGCTCAGTACCAATGTACAGTACATTAAGTACGTATATAGTGTATATATACTCGTCAACAATATAGCAATTTATATTTATACATTTTGAACCATCGCGGCAGGCGTTTTAGCAATCTAAATTTTCCGACGTGACAATCTTATGTGTGGAAAGAGAGAAAGAGATAGGCTCCTGTCGGCGGCCGTGGGCTTAAATGACCCCGCGAGGCCCGAGAAGAATAACAAAACGACAGATTATCCGGGCAAATTGGTTTATGGGCGGTGGACCTCTTTCGGGCGTCGAATAATAAATATGTGTTTTCGGTCGACTAGCCCGAGTATAGTCGTCGGACGTGTGTGTGTGTGTGTGTGTACATATAATATATATATATATATATACGCGGCCACAGGGTGTTACACATATAATATATATACACACGAACACTAATCTATGCCTCCATCCCCCTTGGTGTGCCGCGTATATATATATATGTACACTTACACCGTTACACACGTATATAATAATAATAATATGTAATATGGGGCGAGAGGAGGAGAAATAAGTTTTTTTTTGTCCTCGCACCCTTCGCGTCGTATCATATTTTTAGGGAGCTCGTGCGCTGATTTCACGGGGCGCCGATCACGAATATGCTCGACGACTATTATGCGACGACTATATAATAATATAATATATATATACACATAAGCGTGTATTCGGTGTTACATGGGAATTCGCACTTGTTGTGTACGCCGCCCGTACAACAATGATTATGCTAATGGACACCCCGATAACAATAACGCTCTAAATTATTGCCCATTAAACATCAACCGCGCCGCAATTGTATATAGTATAATAAAATAATATTATATAATATAATATACCGCGTATATGCGTGTACGCTTAATATTCCCGCACCCGCCAATGTCATATTTTTAACGGAAAAAACACTCAGTTTTTCATATTGCGTAATATATAATACACAGGTAAGTACACGATCGACTGCAGTGCGTTAGGATGGAGAGATAGCGTAGGTATTATAGTTTGTATAGTCTTTGGTGTTTTATTATATATAGGCAGGTAAGCACATAAGATAGCGTGTTGGCCTTTCATACTTTTACGAATTTCTGTTTTGAGCGTATCTATATACGGCTATCATTATTTAATTGAAGATCGCCACGAAAACTCTGAAATTTACCTGCACGAAATCTCAAAAATAGTAGGTAGGTAGTAGGTACACACTGGGATAGCTGGACCGCACCGACATAATTTAATATAAATATAAATCATAGCTAATATATTATGGCCTACGTCTCGCACTGCAATCGTATACAATTACACGAAATGTCTCTACAGAACCAAAACCGACTGAGCTAGAATGTTTAAAACTTATATTTGTAAATAAATACAAAACTATATTTACTTTTTTTAATTCAAAATTCAGATTTGAATGTTTGATTTAACGTTTATATTACTTAAGGTCGACAACTGACAAGTTGAGTATTTATACGTATACAATATACACTGTAGTACCTATAATATTTTCAACACACCTCAACAATATAAAACGAAGCATTATTATTTATTAGGTATACAAATTATTGCATTTTTGTGTTATATTATTATATACTACTTAACATGAGCAATAGTATCTTTATTTAATATTTAAATTAAGCGTTTTCCTTGCTTAACAGCTGATGAATATACATTTTTAGTTTTATTTTTATTTTGCATATTTTTCCAATTTAAATATTATGTAAGATTGTGTAAAATATTGAAAATACTTAATGCACATGTTATTTTTGTTTCCTGTCATTTAAAAACCAACTGCAGTTGACTGAGTAAAAACAGTATTACTCTCAAGTATAATATGAATACCCATTATAATTGTTAATGAGTAAGTAATTTAGACGTTTGAGAGTAAAAAATCAATCAAATATATTGACTTCGATATGAGATTTACAAATATGCTATAAAACCACATTATAGTTTAACAAAATTCACTTAAAAAATTTAAAAATGCAAACATATAAAATTAATTTAAAGCGTATGTTTGGCAAACGTTTGCTATTTATATACTCATTGGTTTTATTATTTTCATGTTTAAATAGCATTTTCGCAATATATGAATTTTTTCCGTAAATAAGTGGTATTGAAAACAAAAATCTAAAAGTATTCTGAAGAAGTCAAATTATTATTAAAACCAACATATAGGTACCAATAAGAAAACTTGCTGCAGATGGCTTGTAAAAAAAAAAGATTAATATTAAAATGTGAAAAGTATTGCAAGAAAATAAATTCAAAACTTTAAATAGGCTAAATTAATTATCATATGAGTATCCACCTATTATCTATGAGTTATGTGAAACAAGTTTTGTCCAAACTTGATTCCTGTTCTATATATTATTATGCTGCATATATTATAGTCGAAACACATATTAAGATTGCGCATACAATTATTGATTATAACTTATTATTAAAGTAAGCGGTACGGCTCCTTCGTCTTTTCGAACTAACTATAATAAGTAATAACAGGCTGTTGACATTTATACTTGATCCTATCCATTTAAATAGTAGTTGTTTGGCTATATTATATGATAATAATAACGATTTTTGGTCTTGCACTTACTTACAATTAGGTAAATTTACGGGAAAATAAATACAGTAGGTGCCTAAATAATGTGTGACTATACGATGAAAGTGCGCATAATTATAAAGTCTACAAAAATATGACCAATATACCTATATTATTATATATTTGTTACGGCGATTTTTTTCTCGTATCGTCGTACTTCCGTAATTTACAAAATAATAATAATAATAATCAATACAAAATGGTTATATAACAATGCATTACGCACCTCTCTTAAGCTTTTCCAACGGTTCGTGGTGCAACAGTGACGGAGGACACGGCACCGCCGTGTGATGATGATGGTGATGACTGTCGTGATGGTGCACGTGGTGGTGTCCAAGCATTCCCTGGTGCAGTCCGGCACTGCCGTCGTGCACGGGATGGTGAAACGATGCCGGTGACGCGTGCTGTAATGCGACGTTATGGTGATCGGAACCCGTCGACGACACCAAGTCTTGAAGACACAGACTCGGGTCGGTCAGGTTTTCCAGGCGTTCCATCATTTTTGCGTTTTTTAACTCTCGATTTTCGCTTATCAAAGGCCAACGACCATCACCGGATTCGAATGCGGGAAGTGAACACTCTGCAGTTGAAATCTGCAACCAACCACACGATATCAACAAACGATATTAAGACCATATAATATACTTAAATTCGATGCACGCATTGCAGCAACAAATGCCAACTATATATATCATCACACACACACATAACTCGATTGAGTTACGTATAACTAATAAATAGATAGGCATAGGTAGTTATTATGTTTATCCTATCGTTAGTAATCCAACCTACAATAAATAAAACCATCATCAGCAGGATTTGTTCACGAATCACGACTGCCGATTGCGTATAATACATGATATTGTATAAATATAATTTACGTATTTGAATATTATACGTTTCGTCTGTTTATAATGTACATAATATAAAATATTTTAATGCGGCTATAATGATATAATAATATTATGTAAGTGTACCGTAGTTCAAAATAAATACTTTGCTAGTATAAATAATATTAATGTAAAAGTGATTGATAAAGACAAAAGTGTTTTATTTCCACGTTAAGTAAATACAAATACTTACAGATAAATAAATGGAACTGTTTCAAAAGATTGGATAAATTTTAACATTTTAAATATAATCACCAGAGGTTTATAAAAGAAAAAAATGATTTTAAAATATTGTTCTTTTCAGCTCATAATATGAAACTATTTACTCCACAAAACTAACCAACACTAAACAATAAAAATATAAAAATCGAAATTCGTTAAACTCGTTTAATAGTTACTAATTATATAACTAAAAAATATTATATTTACACCAACAGACATTTATACAGATTGCAGTACTACAGGTACATTCATACTTATTAGAATGCCAATCGTTTACGGCTTTAACAATGTTGGTATCGTCAATTTCTATGATAATATAATATCTTGACTGACGTCTAGTACCTATAGTTAAACAATGAGTACCAACCCAAGTAATAATAGAGGAGTGGTTGTGATAAAATATATTTTTTGTTCACATGATAAACACGCGAGTTTTTAATATTGCACTGTTACACATATATATATTTTTTTTTTTAAATTTAATAACTGAATAAAAACGCAATATAGGCACAAACCTTAATTACTTATATAGTCTATATTTCTATTTAATCGTCAAGTAGATTAGATTGTGTACAATTAATTGAAGATCATTATAAATAAAATTACTAAATGTGTATGCAGCGCAGAATGCAATATGATTATTAAAATACTGCGTAAGTATATAATGGATATATATATACCTACACTCCAGGCAAATATTGATAAATCTAAACGATTTTTTTTTATGGTTTTATGTGTGCTTAGATTAAAATGCTTCAACAGAAAAATCATGACTAAATCCACGTACGCAAGAGAAAATCTAAGAATTATTCACATAAAAGAAAATGCAATCATAAAACATGTATTTAAAGACGCCGAGGCTTTGTTTTATGATTCTAAAATCTCGAGTTAATCAATAAAACTTAAGTTGTTCATAGTAAATAATATTTATACCCCTCAAAATGTTAATACGCATGCAGATAACTTTAAAAATGAGTATTTATTTTTTTTATATTTTTATGTTTATATATTATACTTACAATATATAATATACTTTTGCAGATTTGAACGAAAATTTATTATGTGCTGCATATGCGTCGTGTTTAAACGATCACACAAAAAAAAACGATAAAGAGTAAAATCATATAAACTTATTCGGATATTTAATAAGTACCAATTTATATCAATGACCTTTTTTTAAAACGAATTATTTAGTCCTTGTAAATCTAATTAAGCCAATCACATAAATATAAATTACACACGTATATAGATGCGTGTTTTATACAAAAAGAGAACCATTTTATCGTAATTCCACGATGTAATTTACGTCATAAAAATACGTTCGTACTCAAAGTTTATCTTTTACACTTTTAAACACCTTTACAGTATTGCACATTTTTCTAAGAGCCTATTTAAATTTTTTGAATGCAAATCGAGTTAAAAATGTATGCGTAAATACAGCCTTGTACAGTCTGCTGTAGGCTATTTACAAAGTACGAATATATTTCATATTATTTTACTCAACTCGATCACTTTAAAAACAAGAAAAATACAAGAAATTATAAATAGCCATGTAGGAATAAGAACCTTTGACGTTTAAAATATTTTGGCCTTCATATACTATGATTATATCATTTTTACCAAATCTATTTTCCTAAAAAAAATAAAACTTTATTACATGTTATAACTTGTAAGTAGGTAATTACATAAAAAATGTCCAGCAAAAAAATATAAAGTGTAGGTTCTAATTTTAATATAAATATACCTATCTATATTCTTAACATTTCAAAAGCTAAGTGAATCCGGTTCTAACCCAGCAAAAAAATATAAAGTGTAGGTTCTAATTTTAATATAAATATATCTATCTATATTCTTAACATTTCAAAAGCTAAGTGAATCCGGTTCTAACCCAGTGTATTATACATCTGAATTTGAAAAAATCAAAAAAATCAAGCCTATACAACCAAAATGTCCTATTGTAAAAATATGAGTATATAGGAAGGTACATTTATTATTTACGAATTTAGTAAAAAGTTAACGAATTAAGTTGACTGTTAACAACATTATTGTAAGAATTTGGTATTTGTATGGAATTAAAAATTCTTATTTTATATTTTATACTATTTACAACCACACAGTGGCGAAAGTTAATAAAAAAACTATATGTTGAATTAATATGTATCATTAACAATTTTAAAAGGTTTTTTCCATATTCTTATAATCATTAGATTTACTCAATCGATTTTAAACATACACTTAGGTTGAAAAATCAAGAAGTTAAAATATGTATAGAATCTTCCCTAGATAATGTTTTATACCCTTCGAGATACTTTTAGATTTAAGTCAAGCATATTAATAAATAATTATTACAATACAGAAAGACCATTGTAAACTACCAACCACGTTAACATAATTTTATGAGTATGTAATTTAACTATTAAATATTAGTAGGTTATTTAATCTTTATTAATATTATTATCCAGCGTGTTATTTAATTTTCAAGTATTATTCTGTTTTAATAGTTACATAATATGTATGCCACATTCTTAACTGTAAAAAGTCTAGTCCTGTCGAATTATAAATAAATAAATACTATATAATTTATTATTGAACTAGATACTTAAGTAAGCAGGTACCTATAAGCTAATTTTATTAAATGACCATGACAAGCGGTGTGTGTATGTGTCATGGTTTAATAATTAAATAATATATAATACATAATATGTATATTATATATTATTTAATTATTAAACCATGACACATACACACACCGCTTGTCATGGTCATTTAATAAAATTAGCTTATAGGTACCTGCTTACTTAAGTATCTAGTTCAATAATAAATTATATAGTATTTATTTATTTATAATTCGACAGGACTAGACTTTTTACAGTTAAGAATGTGGCATACATATTATGTAACTATTAAAACAGAATAATACTTGAAAATTAAATAACACGCTGGATAATAATATTAATATATATTAATATATATTAATATTATTATCTATTTAATTAATTGGAAAATCAGAACCCAACCCTGGTTCAAGATGTATAAAGCAGTACCAATATTAAAGAGTAGTTTTAAAAAAAAAATAGATAATATGTGAATGTGATTAATAGCCTCCCTTTTACGATGGTTCTTATAACGACAACGACAACAAGGACAATAACCACAAAAAAACGTAAGAAAAACGCTTAAAATGTGTTTTTATATTAATAAAAAAAAATGATCTGACTTTTCTGTGATTACGCACTGTCGTATGATATATTATAATATGCGTTAAAAATAATTTTTAAAAAATTCGTGTCCATACGTTTCGCTCGTGGACGTTGAACATAAAGTAAACACCTCGTATATAATATAATATATTATTAAAATATATGTTATATTGTTGAAGCTTTAATCCTCGTGCAGCAGCCGCGGGAACGGAAAAATTGTCTGTTCGCCGCCACTAAACTCATCCGTCGTGCGCCAGCGACGCGGACAGCGACATAATATTATTATTTTATTTTATATCATAATGTACGCACCGGATCGGGTCGGGGACCGCGACGAACGACGCCAAACACGCGACACACGCGATAAAATTGATGAAAATTAATCGGAAAACGATATGTTATTATTTTCGTGACTCGTAAATAACTCTGGGCAATATATTAGGTACATAATTTTCCGCGGTGAAAACAGCGATTCACGGTCGCGAAAACCCACGTGCGTTCGATTCGCAGGACGCATGCATTAATCGTACCACTGTTTGCACGGTAATAGTAACAAAAAAATATTGTACCACGAGCGGTACAAAAAAAAATTATAACTATAATAATATGAAAATTATGATGAAATATAATTTAAACGAATTTACTCAATTCGGAAAAAAACTATGAGATCGCCAGCGATTTTTCGGGAACATCGGACGTTATACGACGTGTATACATTTAAATGACGAATGTTCATAATAATCATAAGCGTCTGTCGTAGTCTACTGAAGCGTCAGGAATGAAACGTCAGAAGACGTTATATTTTAGTTAGATACCTATTTTACACGTAATTGTTGACACGCACACCGAAGTATATTATAATATTATACCTTCCTAATATTCTGAACTCTGATTACCTATCACGTTTTATCTCATTTTATACGTACAAACTCTTCAATGTGGATGCACGATAAGTTGATAATAAAGGTAACTTATGCGACAAAATAATAATAATAATAACAGTAATAGAGTTTAGTAATACATAACATTAACTGATATTATATTAAATATCGACGAATAATGCGCTCGACTTACCGGTTGACTCTCGATGCGTTTATGGCCGTCATGCAATATTTCGTTCCGACGCTTCAAAAACGAAAAAAAATTCGATATTTTGTACGGCACGAAAAGGCGAATTAAATATAATAATATAACGACGATAATAATATATTATTGTAGTTTGTAACCGTTGCGATTATAATATAATAATACTGTTGATCCGACTCGAGTGAAATATAATCGTCACGCACACGCACACGCACGAAAACGGTCCGTACTTACGCACAATGTAAGTCGCGCGTAAATATTATTATATTATATTATATTATATATAATACGCGAGTTTACAATATAATAATATATATTTAAGCACACGCCGTATCCGGTGGGTATTATATTCGTATATTATAATAATAATAATAATAATAATACGCGAGAGCCGGCCGCGCAGAGTTTTAAAGTTAAGCTAACAAATTGACCTCAGATTAGGTCGACTATCCGCGGTTTGAGCCCCCCGGCTTTGAGATATGGGAACCGATCGGCAGCGGCGGCGGCAGTGGTGGCGGCGGCGGCCACCATCCCGGGTAATGGGCGGGCCCCGCCGCGTCTGGCCCACTCGGGCGGCGCTTGCGCTCTCTCGCCCCCGATCGCCGTCGCCGCAGCCGCCGCCACGTACGCGCTCGACACACGTACGATATTTTCTTTCCCCTCCCTCCCTCTCCTCTCTACACGTTCGGTCCCATCACGCGTCCTATACCCACTCACCCACCCGCACCCACACCAACACCGCCACCGCACTGCACCGCTAGAGTGTACCTACATGCGCTCGGCGAACGGGTTCATTTGTTTTACGGTTTCGCGCTCGTACGCCGTCTTGTCCGCAGACGATTTTTCATACGATATTATTACCGCCCCCCCCCCTCCCGCGCACCCTCTCGTCACGGGGTCGAACCGCCGCCGCCACCGTTGTTTTTGCCAATCTCGCGTGCGAAGGTCGTCGTGCGCCGCTTTCATGATGATAATAATAATAATAATAATAATATGATATGTCGGCCGCTACTGCCGCCGCCGCTTCAAACTTTGCCGAAAAACGACGCGTTTTTATGTAATAATAATAATTATTTACGCCGCGTCAACGCGCAAAGGGCGCACTGTCACAACACCAGCAGAGGTGCGCGAGTTTCGACCCTTGTCAAATTTCGTGAGCGCCACACCGACGAAAACATAATATAATAATATAATTATTGTTATTATTATAATTATTATTGCGATTTCGTTTACTACGATGGGTATAATACACAAAACGATATTATTATTAATATTTTTATATTAAATATTATAATTTTAGTTTATTTGTATACGAGTTCATAATATTATATTATTTAATAATATATTGCAGAGCCTTAAGGTTGGAGAGGAGGTGGGGGGGGGGAGGGCGAATAAAATACCACTTCCACTGCGTTTAAAATGACATGGTCCAAATATAAATCTTATTTTGTTTTTCCCAAAACGGTATAATATACAATATTCCTATAGCTGCACATGTATATAATATTATATGGTTAGAGGGTAACCTGTATAGGTAATGTACCTACCGCAGTGGCGCAGTCACATGTATATAATAATAAATGTTATACTAGTAGGTACCTATATATTATATTCTATATACATTAGGCACAAATCACTACTCAATTTTATTTATTATTATTACAGGTATATAATGCGTATATACATGCATTGTACATAATAATATAAACGCATTTATAGTGTATAATATTCGCACTGAACCCTATACATATAACAAGACTAACAATATAATAATAATAATAATAATAATAATATAACCAAGCGGGTATACCGATAAATTCGCGCGTGTGCTGTAGTATTAAATTATATATACTTGTCGTAACACGGCGGGGAATTTACAATCGTTTAAACTAACAATAATGTATAGCATACGCTTCAAGTAAACGAGAGAGTAAAACTGTATATCATTTATAGTACTTACTATATATACCTCTACATTACTAACTAGTAACTACCTATCTCCAAAATCACTTTATATATAAACTTTATTTCAACATTTAATATACAATTTAAATTAAATTAATTTCGAATAATAAACTTCAACATTTTAACACTGTATTTTATTAAATACTACCTATTATTTTTAACACGTGTATCAAATTCGGTTCGTGAATTTTGGATAGATGAAAATAATTTATTGCATTTCTTAAATTTATTTGGTTTTTGGATTAACGCATCACTGAAGAAAATGCTTCGCTCAATACTACCACTAGACTTGAATTAAGATCTATTTTTCATCTACCGGCTACGATATATTAGGTACTTTTATAATATATGTATACCTAGTGAAGAATACACATGCCTAAAATGGAATTATTAAATTGTTCTTCTTTTACGATTAGGAAAAAAGTTAACTACAACCTATGTGAATTGACTTTTAACTATATTAACCATTAAGTATTAATTAAATTAATAATAATATATTAAATTAAATGTTTATTTTATGAAAAATATAAAAAATATGTTTAAAACTATCTTATTGTACCTACATAATATTATATATATAAAAGAAAAAACTTACTTATACACATTATCGAAGGTATTTATTTATAATTTTAAGTTGCACAGACTGTTAATATTCTTTTTAATAAGGAGGTTTCAAAAAATGGGATGAAATTAATGTAGTCGACAAATACTATTACCAAATATTAAACAATTTTTTATTTGAAATTTAAAAAGTATTTTAAAATAAATAATAATATGGTTTAAAATATGTATTGCAATCTACAATTAATGTTCCTGAATATATACCTAGGTGTTTTAAATAATAGATACTTTATGAATTTAAATAGTATTGGTAGGTACGACTATAATACCTTTATAGGTATTGTTTATCTTGTTATGACATACATTTTAAGAGCATATTGAATATTTAGGTAATTATTATAGTATCATAAAACAATTATTTGCGGACTAGAACATATTATTAGATTAATATAAAATATTGAAATCAATTATGAGACTCGTATAAGTAAATGTATAATAGACCAAGTATATAGAATAAATAGGTACTAAAAAAATTATCAGAAATTAAGTACCTGTTTCATTAATATGAACAATAAATGTATTAGTATATATCATTTCTATAAATATTTTTATTATAAATTAGGTAATAAATACCTCTAAACAATCTAATACACAGTTGAAGTTTCAAAAAAAAAATTCAGAAAAATTATAATCTTCATATTGTACATTATAATAGATATTGCATAATATTATAATAACATTCTTTTTAAAAAAAAAATTAAAACTTTAATTTGTTTTTTAAACCAAGTACGTTGTATATTATATTTTATTTTCACATCCCAACAATATAATATTATTATTGTTCATAGAATTTCCATTTGCAAGGATCATACAATTTAGAAGCGCATTTTTCTTAAGTTCTGAGATATAACATATAAATAACTAATAAGTGATCAAAATATTCAATGTTATTAATACGTATGTGAGTTGAATTATGATAATATTTAGACTAGAATAAATAAGCGGGAAATAGGTACATAATATATTGAAAAAAGAACTGCAGTAGGCCAAAACGAAAAATCGTTTGAGATCAACTGTGATCCGCTGGTATTAAGTCGGCTTTACAACTCGAAAGAAAAACACTAATAAATCCCACTTACTTCTCAGTACTGTGTTTTAACTGTAGAACTCGTGCGAATTTTAATTGCTGTTTATATTAATTTATCCCGTGGTTTTTCAAATGAAAAAACAAATCAATTCAGACCAATCATTGAAAATTATAACGTATCAATGCTAATAATTGCAGAATACAGTTTTTCAACCAATATCTATAATAATGGGTACCTATATATTTATAAATATAATCAATATTGATCATAGTGGAATAAAAGTTCATAACTGGATTTTAGCACAGTGACTTTATGACTGGACTACTCATAATTTCTCATTCCTTATAACATGAAACTTAGGCAATAACAACAAAAATATGATGATTATTTGAATTTTACTCAAGTAATATATTGTGCTAAATTATGCTAACCATTACATCATTTACAATATTTTGTGTTAGATAATAAACGAAAATACCTACTGCATATTTATTTCTACACATAATTAGGTAAATATTTCCAATTTATATAATTTAGGTACAGTACCAAATAGTCCAAATACCAATATAATATTATATAGTATCAAATTCAAAGTATAAAGTATAGAGTATTTTTATTCAAAAAAGTACTGTAAAATATATTTTCCATTTATATTTAATTTGATATGGGTATTTAAAATGTTAGTTAAAATTAATTTACTGAATTTTACTTAATATTATATACCTTTTGGTATTTTAATAGATCTACACTCTACAGTTTATTTGACATTTTTTTTTCTATCATAATTACATAGTATAAAATGATAAGAGACAATTATATTATAATTTATCCTAAAATAAAATAAGTTTTGTGAATAATTATTCAAAAACATTTAAATGCTATGGCGTAAAATTATAATTTTTTTTTTTAAGTGTTATTAAAGCCTTGGTATCTGGACAATTAGCTTGAATTAATCATTTTATATTTAACATTTAATTAAAACTATTTAGTTTATTATTACCATTTGATTAAAATTATAAAATTATGTTATCGCTGTTTGTGTCAACTTTATAAATTAATACTTTGATTAATATAATTATGTATAGAATGAGTTATAAATTATGCAAATTTACGTTTCTATATAAAATAAGAACTGCACATTAAGCGTATTTAAGTGTTAACTTGTTAAGCTATTTTTTAAAAAAATTTCAACCGTGAATTTTACATGATGAAATAAATATTATAACTTTTCTAACTTTAAAGATTAGGATAAAAAATAAACTCTAACTATATGCCCGGTGAACTGGCAGTATAAGACATACATATTAGGTATATATGGGTTTAACTGGTTTAAGTTACCTATCAAATGTTTCAAGCATACAAACTTGAATATGGGCACCTAATATAAAATTATACGTGTAATATATCAAGTAAATATTCATCGTACATAATACAAAAAAACAGTAATTCTAGTATCTAAGCTGTGCACCTTTTGGTTATTTCTACAATACGTTGATATATATTAAATTATTAAATAAATTAACTTTGGCTTATATTAATTTAACGGAATTTCGTCGCGAAATATGTAATATAATATTTATAATGATATGATGATATCACATGACGAACACGAGTTAGAATCGAGGGGTATTAGGTGGAGAAGGAGCTAAAGTGGTAGTGAATGGAGGGGGGAGGACGAAAAAGAGCAAAACACTAACCTGATACTGGGTAGCCGTTCCACTAATCCAGCGGGATCAACATGCTAAGCCTGGGCTATCCGGCGGCGCACTGAGGGCGACACTCTCAGAATCCTCATCCCTTCCTTCCTGTACCGTCGTCGTCGGCGGCCCAACTCCACCCCCTTTTTTCCTCGAGCGGAGGGGTTGAATATACACGCCGCCGCTACCCCTACCAGCAACTGCAGCAGCAGCAGCAGCATCAGTACTACCACCACCGACACTCGCCCACGTCGAAACTCTCGACCCCTTCCAACCACCCCGTGCTGCAGGTGTGTGCAGTGATGTATATATATATATAAATATATTTGTGTATAAATATATTCGCACGCTATCTCGTGCCAGTGTCTTCGTTGGTGCAGTAACTAGTTGCATTAATAATTATAACATAACACCCACGTACACTACAATATGCTTATCCCGAAGTAATAAAATAATATATATATATATATTCAACGAGTTATATATATATATGTATACAAGCCGATGAGAAAACCTGCAGATAACGCAAATGATTTTAAGCAAGTAAAATCATATTTAATTAAACGTTGCACGATGCACATCCTGGTCGTATACGATACTGTTTCGAATAAATTCCTAACACATATTACAACCATATTATATTATAGTAATATAGTGATGTATAAAAACACTACAAGTCTATAAGTATATACTAACATAAAAATTAAATAAGCGCCTTTCAAATTTTATCTCAATTATTTATATATTATTCAACAAATTTAAAAATAAATGTCTTAAAAATTAAACTATTTTATTAATTTATAATTATTAGGCTGTGGTTACCTACTCATACCTAAGATGTATTATAATTTATAATATTTTAATTTTCTATGAAAGGTCCAACCTGCTACAGGCACACATCAGGTATACCTATATAATATATATATATATATATATTATATACTTCTATTCACCATGGTATGTAATTTATGTTCTTCGGTCCATATAGTAAATTTAAAGACAGTTTTATCGAGGGTCGGTAAATATATTATAATCATGTCAAGCATTACCTGATGGCCATAAAGGGAGTTAACACGCATTGTGATTGGTCGTTAGAGTCAGCTACTGTAATATTTTTTCCCCAATCAATAAATCACTCTTGGATTTCGTTCGAACTAGTGTCGATATACATTATGCCAAGTGCTCTTCATTTATAATGACTATAAAACATAACATTAATAAACACTTAAGATTACAAATTATTATGATACGTGTATTTTTTTCAAAGTACCTGTATTATATTTTATAAGAATATAAATTTAATATTATAATGTAGACTGAAATGTTTTTTTTATTTACAATTGATGGACGTAAAAAAAAAACCAATGATTACTAAGTTGTATACTAATCAATTATTGACTAAAAAACTATTATCTTTTAAACCCTATACTTATGTTCGTGCAACTACACTATTATAACAAACAAAAACAATAAAAGATATAATATTTTTAATGTTCTGCTACCAATTTGTATATGATATAATATACACTCAATATCGTCATCAGATTAACTACTTTAATATATGAAACATTAATTTATTAATTATTTCAACATATATTAGGTATTTCTATATATTAGATTATATATGTCGATGTTTGTCTAGTATAATATATGATATTATTAAATTATATTAAATAATCCTAATTATTACCTATGAAACCAAAATTGTAAAAATATTTTAATCAAAAACATAATTTTATCAGTTCTAGAAGGATATTTATATATAAGGTATATTATATAAACAGTAAAACTGTAAAAAAAAATAAACATAGGATGTTTATTTAATGTTAAAAGAATTTTAATTAAACCTGTATGTATAAATTATACTAGAATTATTTCGATACTTATAAAAATAACAAAATGTTTAAAAAAAATACATTTTAGAATAATAATTATAGATATTGTTTAAAAAAAAGTTAAAATTATTAAAAAAATCGATTTTGTAAACACTATACGTGTTTCATGCAACATGTCTTTTTATGAGTTCTTCAAACCAAGTTTCTGTGACTACCTATTCTTTAGGAAGTTGAAAAATCACAATATTCGTTTTTTGGTTTTGTCTTATCATTACATTGATCACTGTATCATTAGGTATTATCATAGTTTATTATCTAATAATACAATTAGGTAGTGCATATTTTTATTAGTTTTCAAAATATAATAGAATAATTATTATATAAATTTGTATGAATAAAACTTTTAAGAATCTAAACCAATAAATTATTATAATATATAAGAACCTATTACCGAAAAGATATTACTTATACGTATATCGTATATGTAACTATGAAATAGGTATACCTATACTAAGTATACAATATATTTTTTTCTATGATTTTTACTTAAATCTTGAAATCGATTTTTTAATGTTTTTGATAATTTTTTAAACCCGCACATATGTAATATATATAAAGACTTCAACATTTTGCGGTGGATAAAAACGCAATTCCTGGTGTTTACTTTAAGTGCAAGGGCTGTTTTAGTTTGTTCGGACGTTACTGGGAAGTGGAATTAAGGTTAATCCTTGAGAAACATGTTGGCAAAGGTTCTTGTTTCGAATATACCTCTAAGTAGTTTTATCGTCTATTTGAAAGATGGTTAAGTAAAAACAAAATCGGAGAAGTGGCTCTTCTATAAAGTAGCTAGGTTTCGGATGAACATCATTATTGATTAGGGCATACGCTGTAAAGGACGTGTTAAATTTTAAGTCAAAGATCAATCATCAGGGAAACGGTTTGTTAGTTTCTATTTCAAAATAATAATATAATTATAAGTACGCCATAATAGCAGAAATTGTCAAGTCTCTATATTAATATTGTTTTGAGGTACTAAATAATTTAACTAAAATAAATGTGTATGAAAACTTATTTTTTTAATATTATCATTATTATATTTATTAAATTAGTAGGTATGTTTTCTTACAGTGATGATGTCGGAACATTCTGAGTTGCCCATTGTACTTACTTTTTAGTCATAGTTGAATTCCTAATAATAATTTTAAAATAACCTGCCCAAATTTGGCAACAATTAAAACCAGAAATTATGCACCTGCTTTAGGTTCGCCAAAAAAGAACAATTTTTGGCCTACATCAAACTACCAAATAATTAGAAAATTTTCATGATTTTGACGAAATTTGTCAACATTTTATCTTTAAATTAAAAAAATTGTACATTATTTGTATATATACCATTGATATTTTTAAACTGCGTCATAGAAGAACTTATAAGTAACGTTGTACTTATCCTATTTTCATGCGCCTTTTGACTGAGCAAAAAATATTTTATCTATTTATTTATCCAATAAAATGCAATTATTTCAAATGTCAGTAATCTTCGCTATTTTTGTGAGGTTTTCTTAGATGTCTTATAAAATTCCAGACATTTTTTACAATATGGATCTAATAAGCTACCAAAAGCCACCTTCAGAGTTGAAGATTGAAGTATTTTTCTGCTCCAAAATGTGATAACAGACATATAAAATAATCAAATAAACACACATCGCTGTAATATGCAATCGATCTTAAATTTTAAAGATTAAAAATTATACAATATGATTTATGCTTGCACTGCTGCAGATATAATATCTTTTATTTTATCTCAAAGAAAGTATTGAAGAGATATCCATGCCATCGAAATCGATTTTGTAAACACGACTACCTATACGTGTTTCATGCTACATGTCTTTTTATGAGTTTCTTCAAACCAAGTTTTCGTGACTATATCTACTTTAGGGAGTATATAAAAATCACAATACTCGTTTTGTAGTTTTGTCTGGTCATTACACTGATCACAGTGTCATTAAGTTTAATTAAAGTGTATTATCTAATAATACCATTAGGTAGTGCATATTTTTATTAGTTTTCAAAATATAATAGGTATAATGATTGTCATTATATAATACAAAAATATTGAAGAATACCATAATACTTTTGGAAAAATGTTATAATATTGGGTATAATATTATGTATTTATGGACCAATGCAAATTATACAGGTTTACATCACAATAATAATATATTATCTTATATATATATATATATATAGTATATTAATATAATATATGTCGGACTATTTTTCAAGGTAAGAACTTTCTGATGATTAATGATTGTTCTCTGAAATAAAACTTTTCCTAAAAGTCTAAACACAATATTTTTTTTTATATTTTCGTTTGTATATAGATATATCAGCAGCAGCAGCGGCGGCGGCGGCGGCGTAGTCGCGTCCTGCTGTCTATCGTTTGGAGTGGCGCTGCTGCAAAACGACGGCAATAATCTCGTTTTGCCAAATTATTAATAATATCATACGATTTAAACGCACCGACCGATGGCTTAAATACGCGTGCATTAAGGTTCGACCTTTTGTGACAATCGGACGGATATACACGCGCCAACGAGACGAGGGACGGTGCAGTTCGCCTATCGTCCAGGGCCGATACTGCTGTATATATTATTATTATAATGTATATACGTATCGCTCGCCCGAGTCATCGTTATAATCCATTTGACGGCACTGCGGCGTCTGTATATAATCGGGACTTTCGGAGCGAGGTGTTTATATGCGTGTGTGTGTGTGTGTGTGTGTCCACGGATGAACGCGACCAAACGGACCGGAAATATTATTATTGTCAGATCACAATTATTTCGGACTTAGATTGGGTACAGAATATCAGCGGGACGGGATCGTGCGAGACGTGCCCGCGTGTTGGGAAATTTTTCGATTTACACATTCATGTCATTGTATATATATTAAACGATATGTGGAGTGTGTGTGTGTGTGTGAGTGTGCATATTGTTTTGAGTGACGTTCCCGTTATATTATTGTATAAGAGGTAAATACGTTGTCGCAGGACTGCGCTACCGTATTCATATATATATATTGTAAAACCCATACACTGAACGCGCTCCGATCACACCCCAACTGGCTGCTGTAGTAGAGGAGACGTCTAAAAAGCGATATGTGGAATTAATGCGACTGTCATAATATACGTTGTCGTTCGATTGTTGTTTTTTTTCTTTCTTTTTTTTTCCCACTCCCCCGCCCCGACGCGGGTCGTTATGTTTTCGTTACATGTCCCCCTATATCATATTATTATTATTATTATTATATTCACTATCGCCTCTCACACGCTGCACGACTCTACTAAATATATTATTATTATTTACGTCGTTGTGTGTGTGTACGTACAACTGTAGATATATATGTACACGCGGGCACGCGATTCTTCTGCTCTTCCGACATCGCGAGGGCGACGGCGCGCTGCAGCGTTGTAGCGGATGAGGCTGCTGCAGTAGCGGCGGCTTGCCGAGCGGGCGGGCGGTCGCGCGCGCGTTCGTCCGGAGCAATAAATTTCTGAATGGTATATAGAGTTTTAAAAAAAAAAAAATGAGCAAAGGGTTTATACTCGGCGGTGCACGAGTAAAGGAGATATATTATCTACCGACTGTATATATATAAGACGTTCGTTTCAATTTGTTTCGTATTTGACGGTCCAGTTAACCGCCCGCGAACCACTCCCCTTCCACCTGGCTATGGCCCATTAGATGTGTGTGTGTGTGTGTGTGTGTGTGTGTGTGTGTGTGTGTGTGTGTGTGTGTGTGTGTGTAGTTGCAGAGCCCTCACGAGAAGCATGCCACCGCATCACGAGCTCCCCATCGTCGTATATATATATATATATATATGATATGCATGTATATTGTATATACATCACGCAGTTATGATGACGTACCACCGCGTGTTCCGACCTGCGGACCGAAAACAAAATAAATACTGTGCAATGTATATATACGCAGGGACCTATATCAATATCATATTATCATAATATTCGTAATAATATGCGTAAAACGAGGAAAAAAATTGAACGCGCAAACTGAATTATTGTTATTAGTATATAGGCAGGTAACGGGTTTTTTTCACGTTTGGAGAGGTCGTTAGTTTCCATTAAATAAAAATTACCATTTAAAATCCAACACTCTGAACGAGATAAAATATTACACCAGAGCAGTCGAAAACGCGATGATCGTATTCGTGTGCATATACATATATATATTGTCTAGCTATGTCCCTAATACATCTCATCATATATAGGTATCTATTATTAAAAAAAAATGCGATGCTTTTTTATGTCTTCCTGCAGTGTGTTAAAAACGTATTTATCATAATCCTTTCGGGATTTTATTCACGTGCAATTGTATATCATTTTGTTAGGTGTAATACATTTTCATCATTTTTCTTTAATCAAGTAGTTCGTCTTAATATTACCTCATAAATAATATTGTATATGTTTATACGTATAATATATATATATATAAATAGACCCGGATCATTCCCGTTTAATTTAATACATAACTTAATACAATTTTTCTCGTAGAATTATTTTTATTCAAATATGAAAGTTTCAGTTTCTTAAAAAAAAATTTGCTTTTGAATATCTATGTCTCCATATATCTCATTTTATACATGATACATACGTACATAATATTTACTGATACTCTTATTTATAATTGTAAAATGTTTAAAAAACAATAATTGGTTTTTATTAATTAAATCTTTTTATTTAAAATAAAAATTTATAAAATAATTGTTTTAAATTATTCATTGTAAATAAAAAAACATTGTATCTCTATACAGGTTGTTTCGAAATAGTAATACTATATATTTTAAAAATCGTGGTGTACTTCATTTTTAAGCATATATTGAAATAGTTTTTTTTTAACACTATGATTTTATTCCTTAAAAAGACATTTCATTAATTTTGACTCTACCCCCTCGTAAAACTATAATTGATATCCTCATTATTATATAACTTATCTTTGTGATATCATACATTAATATCTAATTAATTTCTGAATACCTACCAACTAAAGACTAACAGAATTGTCTGTGAATGAGTGCGCTTTTTTAATTTGAAATCAGTTTTTGTTTTAAACCTTATTACCTACGAGACTATATTAGAGCTCTAAATACGTTTTTAAACTCGTTATTAAAGATTACTTATAAAAATATTATCATTGAAAATTGTAATTATATCATATTATTTTAACTGCTATTACTCAATAATATTTGTTCCCAAATAGTAGCTGGAATCACTGTAGATGCGCTGTAAATGTCATCACACAGCATATTCAATAATAATAATAAAATGCATTGAAAATTATACTTTCGAAAGACTATTTAAAAACAATAATAGTTAACACTTTTTTCCACATAATATGGGTAGGTAATCGAAAAAGGTCGCATATAGTTGTAAATCATTTTTGGGGATTTTCAAAAAGTAGGTGTATATGTGTATAATAAAATCACACATTCCTATAAATATTATATACATAGATATGTGTAACGTATGAAAAAAAAAAAACAATAACAATAACAACCAAACAAATGGTTTAACATTCGAAATGGCCCATTACCGCAAGGGTTTAAATGATTTAAATTAAATTTCGTCACCGTTTGCGGTGTAATTTTTATAAATATCAAACCCCTAAACAACCACACCAACATGATAGTGTATATATCTATATAGGTATATACACCGGCAAAACTACCTCGGGCCGTACCCGATCGTCCCCCACCGCGGCTGCTGTCGTTATATTCGCGGGGGTTTATATCCACCACCGCTGGCGGCGGCGTCGTATATGGAAATCATAAACCCTCACACCCACCCGTTGCAATATCATAAAACTATCGTTGCAACCGACCGGTGTCGTTGATTTATGTACATATGAATCTGTGTGTGTGTGTGTGTGTGTGTGTGTGATATATATTTATATCCGAACGTAGATCGTCTGAATGGGAATACGCGCTAAACCGGTATAGGTGTGATACGTATAATTTTATACAGAGTGTGTGTGTGTGTGTGTTTAAAATCGGCGGCGGTGCGGTGGCGGGCACGCGACCGTATTGAATTATAATAAAACGACAACGGCGCGTATTTATTATAATATGCACCTATACATGATCTAAGTGCGGATGTATGTGGGTGTGTGGGTGAGAGTGTGTGCGTGTGTATATATAACGGGTGTCGTCAGAGCAAACACGCGCGCACGGCGTCACCCTCCCCCAGACGGCCACGGCTGACGTTTTTGGCGGACCACCACCACCACCACCACCACCACCGAGAACAAGAGGATGACGACTAATGTGTCGTGTTCAATTGGCGCGCGCAAGACTAAAAATAATATTACGAGCCGCCGCCGTGTGATTTAATTGAAAAAACCCCGCGGCATACGTTCGGTGTTTGTTTAGAGGAATCGGAAATGAGAACGTGAAGGAAAAAAAATCTGTTGTCCCCACACATATTTTATGTGTGTGTGGAGTTTATATATTATACGAATGTGTTCGTCATATTATTATAATATAAACCACTGCGGGAAAGTGCGAACCGACCGGCGACTGCTGCTGCTGCTGCTGCTGTGAGCTTACGCGTATGCACAATGTGACGGAGGAAATATTACTATTATTCGTGAACGTTTAATTGTTATCATTATTTTTTTTTATCATTATTATTATTCAAGACCGTGAGAACATTATTTTACTATTTTGGTTCAACGTAGTTTTCGTATTGTGATAGGTATACTGGTATCATATTGAACGATTTGCTAATACGCGTCATATATTTTTTTTTTTTTTTTTTTTTTTTTTTTTAATAATTAATAATTAACTATCAAAGTCAACGAAATCACATACAGTGTAACAATGTAACAATAAATTATTAATTAATCTACCTCATTAAGCAATGTTTAGGGCGAGGTAGATGAGTTATAAATATATATATATATTTATGTATCAGGGACTAGAACAGAACAAAAAAGAACCGATTCTGGAACCCAAAAACCCTTCAAATATTGGGAACCAGAACCCAACCGTAACCGAATTTAAATATTTTCAAATAACCGGAACCCATATTTTTAAATGAACAAAAATTTGGCTTTACAAGGATTATTTTGTGTTTATCTCCGTCACCTGTGCTCAACTAATTGTTTATCAGAAGTACTAAAGTGCTTGGAAAACTATGATTTCTTTATTTTAGAGCTGTTAAATCTGGACCCGGAACCAGAACCCTATAATAAAAATAATCAAGTACCTGTACCGGAACAATAAAAAGCTGAAGGTTCCAGTCCCTGATTATTAGGGACCGGTTCTCAGCTCTTCTGTTCCGTTGGTTCTTTGAAAATCGAAGACAGATAATAATTATTGTTTCTAACATAATTATTTATCGGTATCAGTTCTTCCTGGTTTTTTTTTTGTAATAAATAATAAAGTTATATAAATAATAAAGTTCTTTATAAATTTATTATTTTTGCCTTAGGTAATTCTTATTTTTAGTAGTGTTTAAAAAAAATCGGTATCAGTAAAATGTTAAAAACTAAACAAAAGCCGGGAGTCAATGATTCTTTAAGAACCAGCTCATCTCTAATATATTCACGATGATTTTTTAAGCATGTTCATCCTTTTTTATGCTTAAATTATGAATACCTACCAATATTAAAGTTCTAATTTTTGGAATTTTTAAATAAACTTGAAGAATATATTATCGAATACTTGAAAATCTTTATACCACTTAGATAAGATACTGTAACAATACAAACTTCTGTTTTTCGAATAGGAACACCACTTTTTCAATTATTCAACAGATTTATTTTGAGCATTTTTATGTGTGTATCTAAATCAAGTTTTTGAGTTCGATAACTTTGTTATTAAGGATATTATATTTATGGTAATGTGCTAAGTAGATAGAGGGCTTAGATAATTTTAAAATGTCAGTAATTAATATTGATATATCAATATAGCTTATATAAATGATCCAAGTACTAACATAATAAGTAATAACTACTTCATCTAATATCCTATGAACTTAGCTACAAAATATAATTTATATTTTTGTAAGATCATTTTTAAGGAATATTATCTTTAGTTTAAAATGTTTAAATAGTATAATAACCAAGAAATTACTATTTAGAATTTTGATTTAAATACATCAAAATTATGAAGAATTATAATCCGCTAAATAATTTGGATTAGAAAATAGGGTTTTCATTAAAAAAATAAAAGTTTGAACTGACACAAGTCGTACTCAAATAGATCAAAAAAAAAAATCAGAAATTCGAAAATACTAGAAATCAAAATTTGATTAAATGTTTTATTAAAGAGGTAAATGGGGATGAACATGCATAAAAAATCATCCTATACATTTCGATTCGATTATTTACATTTAAAATATAGGTAGTGTTATACGTACATCATCTGCTGCAGCAGTAAAATAAATAATTAATAAATCTGATTTTATTACTATAAATTATATAAACTTACCTGTAAATCGTAATAGTAATAATAATAATTAAACTAAAAAACAAACATAATTACACATGGTACAACACATTATACGTTGGATATTTTTGGCAATTCACAAAATACTCATTTCTATGCATCTATAATAATTATTAATTATTAACAATTATACTAGGTAAATTTAAATAGGTATCTCACTAAAAATATTAAACGTATATTTATAATCTGCTACATCATTGAACTACTACTGTATTTGTGTATTGAAAAATAATAATTAATCGCCGGTAAATAAAATTACTATTAATTTATAAATTTAATAAATTAAACAATATTATTCTAACCTTTTCAACAGTAAATAAACTAAATGACAGAAAAATATTGAAATATATAAGGTCAGCAGTAAAAATGGGTCACTGTAAATTATGTCTCATTTTTAATTTTTTGAATAAATTGTGTCCCTGGTATATTTTATATATATGTAAATTGTGGACTAAACATTTTGTATTGGTTCTTAAACTACGTCTAGGGATATTTTTGCAAAATCAATATTTTCTCTCCTATTTTTCGGACTTAGGATTTTTCTGGAATATATTTATACTAATAATGGTATGATTAAAAATATTGTTTTGCTGTTTTTTGTTTATGATTAAAAAATGTATTATTTCAAATAATTTATGAAATGACTGCAGGTAAAAGTGTAGCAATATAGTACCTATTTGATTATTCAGTATGTTACTACTATAATGTTAGTATATGAAGAGTCTAAACGAGTATATTATTTTTTTTTGCAATTCATACATATTTTCTTGTAGGCGGGTATTATAATATATAATATTATATGTTTCTATTCCAATATTTTTTTGCTTTTTGTTCTCTGCTGACTTCTCAGAATGAAATAAGTATCAGTTTTTATAAAGTTTATAAAAATTATAAATTTTTGTGCCGACTGGAAATAAACAGAATACATCTCGGAACTCAAATTACGTTTATGTTTAATAAAATGTATATACTAGCCAACCGCAATTTACGTAGTATATGAATGTGACCTTTTTTGGGGGACGCGATTTACATACTCCCAGAAAAAATATGTACGAAAATCCTCGAATGTAAGTTACCTATATTGTAGTATAGAGGTTACATTTCAGGTACATATTTTGAATACTGCTAATTTCGATGATAATGGATTTTCATAACCTGTTATTGTACCTATATAATATGATATCTGGTGACCAGTAAATGCCTAACCAGGACCTAACCAGGAAATGTAGAAAAAAATGATAGTAACTGTAAATTTTTTAATTTGTACGACCTTTTACAATGTATAACACTTAATATATTTTAAGAAACACGATATGTAAAATTCAATGACAGGCTACGATGTTAAAGTCTTAATCTTTAAATAATAATATATATATAACATCTATAAATGTTTATTATAATTAATGCCTATATAATAATATAACATTTTAAACAAAAAAATTGAATTCTGACTTTTTTTTGTTAATTTGTGTATATTTTTACCATATTATAGTAAAAATGTCAAAACACTGACGTGAAAATTATTTATCAACTATTATTATATAGGTAATGTAATTTGCCCATAATACTCTTTATAGTTTACATTAACTGACAAACGTCGCTTAATAATCGATTTACTTTGCACATGAATTTAAAAGAAGTTTTTTTCCTCTCAAAAGAGATATTAATTGGTATGAGGTGTTTTATTAGGGTCGTTGACGATGTAGATACAAAGAACGCTTTAGATATTTTTTACTTAGAAATAAACGAGGTCACTTCTTTGGATTAAATTAAGATTAATACAACTAATATAAATAAAAAACTAGTGTTTAATTTTATTTTTATACCACCGGGGGTTTTAAAAAATCGAGGGTAATTATGGGATGGAAAAAAAGGAAAGTTTCAGACGCTCGGTAATTACAGCCGTTTGTCAGTCGGTAGAAACTCCTGCTGCTTCACACTACCGTTTGCCGTGATAGTGGATTTATTGCGAGGGGATGACTATATACGTACAAGGGTTGTTCAAAAAAAAAAAATAAAAAAATAATAATAATAATAATAAGACTGCTTTAAAAACATGAGACAAAAACTTGCACTTTACTATTGCAGTAAAAGAACATCGTTAACAATTAATATTCTAGTGCTTACCTTTACCTGCAGAACTTATATACCTACATATTTACAATAACAGCATTGTAAGGAGGTGCCCACTGCCCACGATCTGGAAAATTAATGTTTATGTTTTCAGTTTTGTAATGACTAACGTCTTTATGTATAACTTTAAGTATATATATTTTATACGTATACGATAAATAGTATACACATAGATCAATGTTTATAGTATATACTAAAATATATTATTAAATAGGTATAACTATACTATAATATAAGTATATAACAACGGTTTTATGGTTATAATTTGGTATTGGTGCACACATATATATACATATATATAAATATTATATACCTACCTACATAATATACATATGTTTATATTGTAAAAAGAAATAAACTCACATTAATTGTCTTATGTCTTACCTTTCCAATTCAAATAATAATAAATATTTTATTAATACTTCCTCAGAATAACAGTTTTAAATATTTCAATCTATTAGTAGGATCATAATATTTCATTAATTAAATTTAAATTTAATATAATGGTTTTTACATCATATTATGTGTTTTTAAAAATGTCTTAAATTAAATAGCTTTGGATAATAACATTTTTTAATTGTTATACATTATATAACTGACATTATTATTAAATTTAATATACCTTATTATAAATTAGGTGTTAGGTATATATTGTAAATACATTTGATGAACTTTACTCTTTTAAATTATTTGTATGAATACTGACTGTATATAAACCTATCCTTAATAGTTTCTCTTGCTTTGCTCAGTATAGTTTTATCATATTATTATTTTTATGATCTACATAGGTTTCAGTAGGAGTAGAATTAGTCACTGTTCATACTGTATATATGTATTAGGTACGCAATATAGATGCATAATGTAATACAGCAAGTATAGTGACAATAGGTAACCTATACATGCATAGATTTTATGAAGTTTTAATTTTATTTTCAATGAAACATTTATTTAATAAATATCATTTATTTTAACAACGATGTGTATGAATACTGAATATAAGTAGGTAGATACTTTTATAAATTCTAAAGACTGTATAGGTACCTATATAGTTATCATAACTAATATACAAATTTGATAAGATAAATGTATAATAAAACGTGTAAATGGATATACCTATAGATATATTTGTGTTTAAACAAATTTAAATCCGCAGTTAATAATGTTCAGAAAATAAATTATAATCTTGCTATAATTGAACTATATAGGTATATAATCTTTATTCGAAATAATGTATTCTGTTGCAGTGGTTCACAAAAAACTTAGAACATATTTTTATTTTATATTCATTTTGAAGTAGCGTTATTTAAGGGAACCCCTCAGGCCGCCAAGCGCCGTTGTACATTTTTATATAATATATTGCTTACTGTATTTGATTATACAGATTCTAAATACTCGTTTAACATAATAAAAATCGTTTCATAATAATTATTGAATAAATGTCTTTTAATTTATACTATTATTTAGAAACCACGTGGAGCGTGTCTGGTGCCATATATAATGCAATTAATTAATTTTATTTAAATTTAGTACATTTAAATGTATAATAGGTACTATGTTAGTATTAATAACATACCACGGTAACTATAGTATTGTGTCATTTAGATATATATAGTTCAGTGTATTGTGTGTATGATTTATAATAGTATAATATACCTATATCTATACTAGCTACTGCAGCAGTCTGCTGAGTATAGGATACAAAATTACTGCACATACCTAATATAGGTGCTCTAAAAGTCTAAAATATAGAACTGAATAATATAATGCGCAAGTTATAGTTGGTCATATAAGTTATATAAAATATAGATATATATATTATAACTTATAGAAGTCTTACAGCACTATAGATAGTAATGTAGTATAGTTATTCGTTCATGTATACCTATAATATTGTGTAAATATAGGTATAACAGTTTTTGTTTAACTGAAACTGTAGGTAGGTTAGGTTATAATATATAATATTTAATATAATATAACGACATATATATCTAGTCATGAAAATAATTACAGGAGGGTCCGTACTACATAGACCGGCATGATGAACATTAATTTTACAGGAAATTTCCTCTGAGATTTTTTTTAAATAGATGGGTGAATGTTGTCGGTGGGTCTCCTATAATGAATATAATATGATATACTATCATTAGGTAGCCAATAATGATCTGAAATATAGTTAGTCGTATTATATTAATATATTATATTATGCATTTTTATCGGGATATTTGTAACTTAGCTCCTTTTCAGTTCGCCGAGCCACTGTCAACCCCCCCCCCCCTACCACCACCACCAGATACAGCCTTGCATCATATATTATAATAAACAATAATAGGTATAGGTATTTTTCGGCCGACGTACGCCCATTTGTTATCTTTAACACGTAGGTCATATTATTATATAATAGCTACATGTACATACATGTATTGAGTGCAGAAAATATAGCTACATATATATTTATATATATTATTGATACATTATTTTATTATATTATATACCTATACTGTATGTGTAGTTCGACACTGCAGAAAAATCTAAACTTGCTGCGGTTATCTTGATGTGGAGAAATATTGTTTATGTACGATCTACGCATATAATATTATAAATTATTATCATCACGATTTATAGATAGGTTGTATACGTATGTATAATAATATACATGGCATGATATGGTTGCTGCAACGCACACGCGTTAGCTATACGCCATATAATATACGCTATGCACATCACGGACGACGATGATGAGGACAGTGGTGGCGGTGAGACGTGCCGACTGCGGCTGCGGCGGTGAGTGGAGTGGCGCGCGCGGTGGCTGTCCCGCAGCACGGCCAAGCATAAAATATTCGATAGCCGCGCCGCCGGCGGTGTACCGTCGCCGCTCGAGGGATTCGCGACACTCCTATCGGGCTCCGCCCAGTTTTCAAAATGGCCGACACCCCGTGTGCGTGGAACGTGAGGCGGTGGCGGCGGTGACGGTATATGAAAAGGCCCGCGAGAACAGAGGAAAAAGCGAAACTAAATATATATATATAAGTAGGTATGTGTGTAAAGAAAATAAGGAGAAAACACTCTCGATTCGGCAGTCTCTTTTGCGAGCGAATTTTTTTTAACCTCCCCCTCGCTCTCTTACAACCCCGTGACGTGGAAAACCCCCGACCCCCGAGCCGCCACGTGCGCATACGTATATATTATTATATATACGACGACGACGACGACGACGACGACGAATAGTTGATAAATTTCCCTTTTTCTTCTCGTCCGCTATATCGCCACCGTCCGTGTGTCTTTTGTGCAGCGCCCTCACTTCCTCCTGCTTATCACCACCGGGTCTCGACCGCCCGCGCGTCGACTTCATCGGGGCGCGGGCGAAAGCCCTGCGCAAATGGCTCGAATAATGGACTCCGCCGCCACGACGGATAGGGTAATCATGGCCGGAATTCCGACTTGTTCAGAACAAAACCACAATAACTTTTCTTCCCCATTCCACCCCCCCCCCACTTTCCTCCAAATAACGCTGCATGCGTCTGACGAACGATCGCCCCCGCCGCCGTTCTTTTTTTTCACTATCTATATATGTATACAGGTAACCTATACATTATGCCATCGTCCTATATACTTATACACAAACGGTGTACCAATAGTATATATATATTATAATTAAAAAGCTGGGAATATATTGGTATAGCTGGTACTATTGGTACTTAAATATACTCAAATGGCTAAACACCTAATACCATATACCATATGTACCTACCTATATATATTCTTACAGCCTATAAACCCTGATTTTAAACCATTAAATAGTAGGTGCTTCATAATAATATCTAGTTATTATTTATATAATTGTATTACCTACATCGCAATTATATATAATACACTGCAGCATTTTTCGAAAAAGATTTATATTATTAATTATTAATATATTTTACATGACTCGAACTATATATTTTCATGTTTAAACAGCACAATTTGGTACAAATGTATTATTTATATATATAAGGCAGTCGTATTTATACAGGCGTTCCTCCAGGCACATCCTCCGCAGAATTACCGAATGATTGCCAAAAATACTAAAAATAATTATTGTTGTGCTTTACCGCTGTCGACACTCGTCGCTGCCATATATTAAACGATATCGACATAACATAATATAATTGAATATAGCATATAATATAGTGCAAGCTACACCTAACAATTTATATGTTACAACTTCGAACTTACGGTTGACAAGTTGAGTCGTGAATGACTGAGATGTTTGTTTTGACTTTTGTGCATTTGTTTTTTGTTGTTTATCTCTTTATTGTTTATTTTTATTTATATTTAATAAACCAAACTGTCAAACCATTTCCGAAATCAACGTGGACATTATAAATGACAATGACAGTATATAGTTGTATATAGCTCGACCACCACCAAAATAATTAAAACTAATAATATTAGAACTCAATACCTAACTTTCTTCTATATACTATATATTCCTCTTATATATTATGATCCAAAAGTGTTTTATATGTTAGTTTAACATGCAATGAAGGTACAACCAGTTTAACTGGTCATTAAATATTATCCTCATCATAACATTTTTGATTGGATATTTTTATGAGAATTTTAATAATCAATATAATATATAATATATACCTATTAAAAAAAATGGCTATTGTAATATAATTGTAGATCGTTATGCTATACTATATTATTACGTGGCTATATGAAATTAATTGAAAAACTAATATATTATATTAAAATTATCTTTAAAAAGTACATTTGTATATGTAAATTGTACAATCGTGCCTGTCCTAAATGTTGATCCTTGGCACGTCTAATATGGTCATACTACTATATACTGTTTATGTCTATGTTTAAACGAACCGTCGGTATTGTATATATGAACTACGTAGTAATTCTGGTTTCTGAAGTTTTTAAAGATACCTATATAAAAATCATATTTTCCAATTCTAAAGATTTTTCTACTACCGCAGGCTATACTGCCGTATCGTTACACACTTCCATTTTTCAAATAAGATTCTCCAATTTTTACCGTAAATTATTTAGTGTATAATTTTTTTTTTAAATGTTGATGTTACCTATACCTTATTGTTGACTTATACCTAATTCAAATGAGTAGTTTCTCAGTTGTTAAATTGTTTATTTTAAGAATAATAGTTCTTAAAAATGGTTTTACACAAATATAAAATATAATGTGTATCAATTATTGGATCTAGTACTTAAATTATAAATGTTGATAATATTATAGATTATATGTAGGTATTACTAAAATGTACAAATCACCATATTCCTCACATTACCATTCAAACATTTAAAATTCATCATTATAATATGAATCTATAGGTTAATTATAATATATTATTCTATTAATGTACAAAGTTAAACAACTGAAAAACTTCTCGTTTGAACTTTGATTTTAATATTGAGAAAAATTATCTGCTAATTAATTTACAGTAGAAAATGGACCAGGGGTACTCGTTTTTAACAAAAAAGTTTTATCCCCACAGGACAATCATATATAGGTACCTAACGCGTAATAACGTAACTAATAGTACTAAACCTAACCTCTATTTAAAATTCCAAAAGATTTTGAATAAATAGATTATTGAAAAAAAAGGGTCACCATGCTTGGGTGAATCACCCTAAATATATTTATACATATATATAAATACACGCGTTTTTATTTTCATATCCATACATAAGTGTATATATTATGTATATAATATGACATTTTAGGTAAATTAAACATACCAAGTAAATTACTTGTCCGGGACAAAAAAAAGAGTACTTTTTATTCACAATTTCTTTCGAAGCGATTGTTAAATATGATTTACCGTAAAAAAATGTTTATTAATATCTTTGGATTTTTATAATATAATTATACAAAGTATATTGAGTGCTAGAATATAGTTACCCATTATACTAAGTCTTATAGCTACGAGGTAGTTTCAAATCTCCTAAACGAGTTGTTGGAAATTCTTTAAACGATTATTATACCTATGGCTTAAACTTTTTAAGTACTTTTCGCCTTTTGGTTCACCAAAACTCAAAAACACAATGTCATATTAACTGCATTTTGGTTTCCACGTGTTACTTATGTTAAAAATCTGAGATGGACAATTTATATTACATATAGCTATACTAGCCGCTAAGGCTAATTTATGTAAGTATTTTAAAAGTTGAGTTATTAAATTTTGTTACATCAAATACAGTTATTCAAGTTTTAAAGAAGTTATATTATGTCGGTATTTATATAATTATAATACATAGGCTGTTTCGAGAATATAAATTAAATATAGTATAATATATATTTATTCAAGGCGATTTTTTAAACTTGCTCATTTTCATTTTTCTCTTTAATAATACATTTATTCAAATTCTGATTTGTAGAATTTTTAAGTATACCTATAAAGACTATATTTTCTGTCCTATTTAAGGATGAGTGTTCCTATATGATGGTGATACAAATTTCTATTTTTTAAATGAGAACATACATTTTTACAAATTATTTAGCATATGATTTTCTTGAATATTTTGATGTTATATCTAGTATCTACATTGAGATTCTAATGAGTACTTAGTTTCTGAGTTTTGAAAATGTTCATAAGAAAAAAATCCTTAAAAATTGTTTTACAAAAATATAAACTATAGGTTTCACTATTAGATGTAGTATTTATTATACTTAAATCATTTTTATATTATTTATACTGATGGATCAACATTAATTACTAACTGAAGATCATTTAAACCACCATACCTATATTTAACCCATTACTATAGGCATATATTATACTTGGTAAATAAATTTATAGAACTCAAAAACTACTAGCTCGAATGTTTATTTAGATATATCAAAATTTGCTAGAAAACATCTGCTGAAATATATTACTCAATTATTGTGCAATAGCGTATTAATAATACTATTAAATACGTAAAATATGCCTAAATGTTTTAATACGTCTTTCAATTGTATCTATATAACCGTATAAAGCGTTATAACGTTCAAGAAAACATTTTTTTATGGTTGATATCAACCTATTAATATAATACACTATGTGATTTTTTAAATCTGTAGATAATTTCCATTACTGACCATAGTGATCAGACGAGTGAGATAGTTATGATACTGTTTTCCAGTTTAAACTAAGCTAATATAATACCCAAGCTTTAATGCTTCGTTTGACTTTTTTTTATATTCGTTTATACTACGCGTATTATAATATCATTAATATTGTTTATGAAAAAAAAACAACAGTAAATCAGCTTGACGAATATAGGTATAGGTACCTATATAATATTTATACTGTGAATACTGAATACGCGATTATTGCCGATTAAACGTATTATATATTTACATGAGGCTCTGGCACTTTGGCTCGATATATAGATGATCTTATAATTCATTTTAAATTTATTATAACAATTCATAATTTAGCTTGTTATGCTCGTGGATATGATAGTATAAGTAATATATATATATTTTTTTTAATTTGTTTTATGTACAACCACAGTAGCAAATCCAGTGATTGTCAGAAGGGGATCTGATTTTCAAAATTAACTTTTTTACTTGTCGAAACTTTAACTTATAGAGGCAATTGTTTTTCTGAAATATTTTCATTTCTATTATAACTATACTAGTTGAACATTTGAAACTATATAATTATAAGGATTTGAGAGGCATAATATTATTATCTATACTTAGTAAATATTTAAAATAGTAGTGTTTTATAGTTACTAATATGATATTTATATTGAATAGTGATACCTAGACAAAACATTATATGTTAATATACTGATTAACAAATATAGCGAGGTATGATTCTCATTTAATTTTCTCACGAATTTCAAAAGATGTCAAGTTATAAATAAACAGAACATTTTAATGTACCTATATACTAAAAGTTTGAACATACTAAAACGGTGTACTTTAAAATAAAAAAAAACAACAAAACTAAACGCATTATTTAGTCGTTAATCAACCAAATGGGATAGTTTTACGCGTTTTATTAGCAATTTTAAAACAAACCTTAGTTTGAAATTAGTTTTGGGTAAACTTTAGACGCGTTTAGAATAGAATTAATACCCAAATAGACCACCCTTTTAGGAAAATGTTCAACGATCTGAATATTTAACGTCCCTCTTCGACCTTCCATAAATTTCTATACCTACATGTAGAGCTTTCAGGTAAACCTTTCAAAACACTAGTAATAATATTATAGCAGTTTATATACCTATAGGTACCGGGCAATTTTTTTTTTGTGGATAAATTATCTTAATACACGCACACCTAATTAAATACAAATTACAATATATTTTCGTCTCACGTACAATTCGAATATAGGCAACACAATAATAATAAAATTATAATACACGCAAATTACATCAAAAATATAATATATATATAGTCCTTCGTCTTTCGTCTGCAACTGCTGCAGTATATATTAAATCTCGGAACGGTTAAAATTGTTGAAAATATCAATTCACTTTGTTTTTTATTGCGCGCGTATTATATTAATCACTCGTCGCTTTAAATGGAGGCAAAAATAGAAGTTTTAGTTAATTGCCTTTCCGCCTCTTGCTGCGTGCGCATTAATATAATATAATATGATGAGAGTGACTATATACGCGTGGTGCGCACAACGCGTCGAAGGCGAAGGGGCGCAAGTTGAATGAACATTACGTTTCACATTTTGTAGCTCCTCATAAAGGGATTAATGAGAGTTTTATTTGTCGTGCGCTCACAAAAAGGTCGTGGCTGCCAACCATTGAACTATTAAAACCAGTTAATCCCAACCAGATGTACCTACTTATGTCGGTTATATTTATGTATTATTAGGTATTTTTTTTTTTTACTTTCTCGGTCAAGATACCTATAATAGGTTTATCTTATATACTATATACGTATATGTACAATGGACCCCTTGAATATTTTTAGACTTTACGAGGAACTTTATATGATTTCACGATGGTGGTTTTCGTTTAAACGTTTTTATTCTTATAATGTATCAGAGCTGTGAGTTGTGACCATGCATATTATATATATATATATTATATTATTACATATTGTACTACAATAAGTCATAAGACTGACACATAAAGGTTATAATAATATCAATATGATGTGACTTAATACTCTAATTATAAACAGAGACGAATTTAGTGTTTCAAATTTCAATCAAAATTATATTTAGAAATAACTTTTTAAACAGAATTATGATGACTGATTAGTGTAATATTTCTCTTGTATATTGATACGGTTGTTCTGTGTCGTTTAGCCAACGTAAGATATATGTTAAGACTATTCAGGACTTAGGTGAATCACTTCGAATAAAATATAAATAATTTATATCATACCCTTAAAATCGTACATTTTATAATTTCTTAAGAGTGTACAGAGTGATTTTCCCAGCATATTACATATTGCTCACCCTTTTTCTCTCTTCAATAATGCATTTATTCCAATTCTGATTTTTAGACTTCTTAAATGTATACGTATAAAGACTATATTTTCAAACTTTAATTTTTTGTACCTAGTATACCTATTACAAGGAGTGCCCCGTGAATAAACAAACCACTTTTTTTCATGTAAGAACTCCCTTTTTCTACTTTAAATTATTTAGCGGATAATGTATCTGATAACGATAACGCGTATTAAAGCCAAAATTCAAATGGATCATTTTTTAGTTATTTAACTTTGTGTTCTAAGGATAATAGGTCTATGACAATGAATTTGGATGATATAGGATCTATATAGTGAATTGAAAATTGTAGTAATCAGCATTAGTTTATCAACAATTAGCTACAATTTTGAAAAATTATTCAAGTATTATATCCAATATCACATATATTTTATATTTTTGTAAAATCATTTTTAAGGACAATTATTATCCTTACTAAAATATTTTAATAATTGAGAAACAACTAGTTCAAATTTTCATCATTTTCAAAAGAAAAATTTACTAAATAATTTACACACATTTTTAATAATTACTTATGTAAATCACTCGTTGTCCAATCCAAAAAAAACGAAAGCATAAATAAAAATTATACCTACGCTAGGAGTTTAAAAATGTTGTTTCTATATGTTTGTAAGTTTGTAACCATAATCCCAACCCTAAGAGTTGTGCTTTATATATTTTTTTTAAAACTAGTAAATACTTCCGACAATATTTTCTACGGATTCTTTGGCTTTCGTTTAAGTATATATATACATACCTGGTGTATTTCATTTTTCGTATCTTTATAAGGTCAATTGAGTATTGATCGCTTCATGCTGGTACCTACAACTGCAGATTCTTTGAACATAAAAATGAAAATAATAAAATGTTGTATTTTGACAATTTAGTCAGCGCCTACGTAGTATACATAATATGTATAATATAATAATATGCATCGATATTATAATGTAGCCTACAGCCATATTATAATTTATAGCATAAGCTTAAACTAAAAACGTTTTAAATTATTTAATATAATAATATATATAGGTAATGATTACGACTTATTCGAATATTATTATAATATAAAAGCATTTAGGTGTTTACAGATATGTGTATATGTAATGTTTATAATTAATGTTTATATTATACTGCTCAGTAGTATTGAAAATTATGACATCCATGGTCTTAGAAATCACATTAAAATACAAGCATTATAAAACTTATAATGTATATTATGATCCACACATCGAATACAAAGATACTGGTGTCGTGATCTTTTGAATCCCGACCTATATATTAATGATTAAACAAACTTATCTCCCCCATACGTCAGAGGGTTTTCATACTATACATTTGTGAGCCTCACTCCTCACGTTTTTTTTTTTTCATGTTGTCGCATATTTAAGCTTAAGTTTACTTATTTATACAGTTATATTACAGATTGTAGGTAAATATACCTATAATTTTGTTTTAAATATGAAAAAAATTTTTGTAATAACGCTTATATGTTTTAATGTGATTTCTAAGTCAATAGACATGAGGTTCTAAATACATTTTCCGTATAGGTACCTATATAATAATGTAGTTTAGTTTGAACAATGTACACACTATATTAAGCATAAAAAATATCTCATGATTTTACAGTTCCAATCAATACCTTTATAATAACACTCCCATATTGTTCATACACTATAAATTAAACTTGATCTTGAACAACTTGATCCAAACCTCTTGTTGGATTCGGCCAATTGATTAAAGAACCTATACCATGTACCCATGTAAATAATTGTTAACCGTATAAAGCATAAATAAAACAAAGTATTTCGTTTGGTTGGTGCAAAATATTGATAATCGTCACCTAATTGCATTTTTATTGATTCGTTGTTTCCCTTATTTTCTGCGCACTTGCGTTTCTGTGCTCTTTTGTGGATATTGCGTCTGCAGCATATAATATATAATACGTCGAAATCGATTAGATTTTTTATCGCCAAAGAGAAAAATCATTTAAAAGTAATTAGTCATATATAACTTCTTTGTACACGCCGTGCGGCTGCAGTAATTTATTCATAGTCGTAGAGTAAAAAAAAATTTAAAAAAAAATCATTGACAAACAGTGTATAGAGGGTTAGATCCCTCGTGCCGCTCTATACGTGTACGCAGGGACAAAAGAAAATGTCATATGTTCCCTATTCCCGGAGACCTGTCACGCAGCGGAGTTTGGGCGGGGGTAGACCTAAAAAATAATTTGTACAACACTTAATGGCTCATCGGTTTTGCATAATGCACAACGACACCCCGATGTACGGTATAATGGATTCGGAGAATATATATTATATATAGGTACTATGTATACGCGAAAATCGAGTATTATACCATGTGTATACCAAATATATATATATATTTATATTAATATGTATATTGTATACTATACATTATTCACTAATGATATATTTTATGTCTATAAAATGACTAATGAGGAGGACGCTCGGAATACAAAACTGTATTATAAAAACAATGTGTGATTGTGTTTTTATACTATTAAGAAAATGCAATTTTAACGTCAACGTGGTACTATGAAATTTAATCTAAAATACCACTTTTTAATCGAATTTCCATATCCTATATATAAAATAACCGCAATATATGAAATCGTTTCTATAATTTATTGCAGTAGAAATAATAACTGCATCAACATAATAACCTATAAAAGTGCAGCTTACAGGCCACATATATCATTGATACGATTTTTACTATGAGCCTTGTACCTACACAGTAAAGTGCGAATTGCGTAAAAGGTGATCCACTCACAAAAACCAACGTAGATATTATATTACCTGCAACATTAACATTGATTGCATATAGACGATTTAAAAGCTATAAAAAATAATTATAACCATTACACTAACTTATTATTACATCGACATAATATGTATATTATAGTAGTAAATAAAGACCAACGATTTAAGACCGAATTCAACTGTATAGTGCGGTATATACGCAGTGTATGTATAGTCTCTAACAAATCATTCTCAAATAAACGAGGAAAACCCAATTCATTCTATCCGCTGACAAAAGGATTAACAATATATCTATGTTTTTCCTTAACTGCTATACATGTGGGCAGTACCTATATATACTCAGGACATTTGAATATACCTTCTATAGTATTATAGGTTTTGTTTATCCATTATTGTGCATTTGTGCCAGTATTGCGCGGTATTTCTTATACTAATCGCAATTTATAACAGCAATTTTTACGAGTTGGGTTATTCTGTCGGAGTGATGGTGATTTTCTCACAGAAAAGAATAATAGAAGATTTTTGTTCTACAATAGGTACAATATCGGTAGTAATAAAAGTATGATAGGTCATTAAGACCCCCAAAAAAATAAAAACACGAATGCCTATAACCTATACGGCTATACCTCTATAGGTTAAAATTACAGTTTAGATACCTCACTATACTGTTCACCATTTTCCTACTAGGAAATGTTCAACATAATTATAATCAAAAAAAAAAAAATAAATAAGCTTACTCAAAAAAAAAATATATATATATATATATTAAAAAATAAACAGAAAATTTTAAATTCTGAGGTGCCTCCATAAGATATTCATGTGAACTTTTTTTTGTTACTATGTACCAAATTTACTAATTATTTTAGATAACAGATTGTAATAATATTTATAAAAAAATATGGTACTTAATACCTCGTATTACTGCTATATGTAAATATAAACCTAATGTTAAATGGTAATTTGACATTTATTGTATTAAAATAAGATATACAATAGTAAGCAAAACTATAATCCTATTATGTCTAATAATAGTAATATCATTAACCATAACAATAATCATGTTAAAAGTAATACAGTTAGTCGTTAGGTAGTATAGCTTTAATTTGTCTTAAATTATTTGAATTCGAATTTTTGTTAATTTTTATAACAATACAGTAGTGTTTAATTTCTTGGCTTTAATTCAAACAAAAATTTATTTTTTGTAATTTATTTAAAAATAAATTTATAAAAAAATAAGATTGAAAAATTAAAAATTACGATAATATGTTACACGCGTCACAAACCTAATCTAAGAAAACACCTATATAAAAATATCTATAGCTTCGATGAAATCTTTTTTAAACAATTTATTCATGTAATCATTACACTGCAATCTACCTATAACTCCTAGGTGAAATTTTTTGACACTAGTTCGCTCCTCGGCCCACTTACTAATGTGTCACTATTATGTTATAATATATGTACAATTTATATTTAAACTAATTTTAACACAAAAAAAAATAATACGTATCCTAGATATTATATTTGAATAGTCATGTCACGAGGGGTTTACATGGAAATGCCAAATGGCCTCCCCCCACCCATTATAATTTATTATTTATTTATGTATTTTAAATGTACTGTGTCATTTGCACACCAATAATTATCAGAAAATTATACGAAATCATCAAATACGCATAAACATAAATATTATGTGCATATAATACATTCGTCGGACGGCTCTGGTAGCCCACAACATCACATGATTCACATAACATGGTAAAAAATTATGATATGTACCCACCTATACAGGCTACAACTGCTGCAGTGCTAGTCACGGTTACCCTAAGAGACCTCCCCCTGCAAACGGTGTAAAGGACAATTCGCAGGGTTTTTCAATCGGCACGACTGCGGCGAATTTTTTTAAAATTTTTTCCCCCTAAGTGCGTGCGCGCGCTGGGACGTCTTTACACATCCGGTCGCCCGCGCCCCATCGAAAATCCCCCCCCCCCCCCACAAATATTAACCCGAATCGGGAACGTGATTTTCCGCGTATTCGCGCTAATCCCTCGTCGACGACGTGTCCAAGCCCGCAAATACGCGCGCACCGTTCTGTATATATACTTACAGCGTGGCGGTGACGGCGGCTAATTGTAATTCTATTGGTAAACACTCGTTTCGCGTGTAAAACTCGGGCGAGGGTATATTCGGCGTATACATAAACATTATATAACGATGTTATTCTACCGGGTTTGTGTTTGTGTGTGTGCATAGTACGCGGCGACGTGATCACACAACATATGTGACGTACAGGGTGTACCTATATACTTGTGGACGGTGTGGACTTTTTTCAAATATAATAAAATATATAAAATAAAATTATTTTATCTACATATAATAATATTATCTACTACCTCGGTCGTTTTTGAAAATCGCGAATTTCTTTCGTGTTCGTGATGATGGCATGTATTATATTATAATATATATATACCTAGTTGTATAGCATTGGTTTTCGGTTAAAAGATCACAAATATTATATGCGTAGGATAACGGGTGTATAATGTATATTATCTATACGTCTATATAGACGCTGTCACATTTGGGTAGAACGCGATGGGCGATTGTAAATTCCACCGATTTATATATAGGTAGTTGATTTTAGGGTAGGATTTATAACATTTCGTATACGCTCGGCGGTGCTTTTCAGCGGTACCTTTTCATAACACGATTCCGTAGGTTGAATTAATTTTGTTTTTGTGGGATGTAGCCAAATTTTACCATTTTACAAGCCAAAAGTTAAACGCATCTATAAATTAATAAAGAACAGCCAATTTTATAGTGGCTAAAACATACCACATATCATATACGCAATGGTTACGTTAAAGCTTCGTTAGTATAGTCGAGGGATATTTAAGGGATTTATTGTTCGTCAAAAATACGAAACGGTATTAACAAAAAAGGTGAATCATATACCTACGTAATATTGCCAATATTGGGTTCTATAGTTAGGTAAGGGCCGGTGGGCTAACAGGGCCATTTGCACCTCACATGTTTACGTTTTAAATATGAGCAAAATTAACGTGTGTACCGGGAAAAAATTATATGTGAAAAATGTTTGAGGTGTCTAAAAACTTCCGATATTATAATTACTGTTTATTTTCTGAATATACTTTATAGGGGTTTGTGGAACCCATTTATAATCGTAAATCCTTGCGCTGTCATTATATAATAGGTATATACACACTTCACACATATTATTCGTACAGGTACTATATCTGTAAATCAGAGTGGTGGCGGTGCCAGCTTGAATTTGAACCGTATTCAAGAGAACATTTATTTTACCCTGGATCGGCTCGTATTGACGATAGACAGTGATAATCTGTAACGGACAAGCTGCGTATCATTTATATGTTACTCTTCCGATGGCCCGTTACCGATCAACATCCCGCCGGACTAAAAATTGATAAGCTTTCTAGTTTCTATCGCTCATACGCAAACTCTAGCAAGACATTCGCGAAAGTTTGAAGTCTGCTGTTTCATAAAGCCACCACGGCTGCAGTGCGGCAACCAGTAACAGGACTTGTTCATTACATTATAAATACCTAATTATGGTGTATTACCAGAGGACTTTTGGCGAACGTGTGGTGATACATCCTGTACAACATCTATGACGAGTGATATAATATAAACATTATACAGAGTTGACGCAGCCAGCACCCATCGCCCTCGTGCGCTTTCGTTCGCCGTCCGTCGGTTGTTTTTTTTTTTATTCGTCTCGTCTGCGGCGACGGCATCGTCCGCTGGTGGACGGCGGCGGGTGTGGTATCCGGTTAGGTCACGTGTGCAAGTACGTGCATGTGTGTCTATGTGTGTACGAATCGTGCGATGCGTATCGTATTATGTCATTACTATGCACGACATTGGCCGGTCACGTGTCCGGGAAAAAAAAATAAACCAGTGAGAGAGACAGACAGACAGACATACGCACGACGATGTTTACGCGTCGTTTTTCCGCGTCGACGCGCACCGCGACTAAGTTATTATAAGGGCGCACGTGTAGAGCTGCTGATCTATATAAACACACACATTTGTGTACAAAATATATTATATATTTAACATATATATACTTACGTTGTATATACGCAATGCGCATATACACGCGTGTGGAGATATTATATCTAGTAATAAAATATAGTAGTATTCGCTCACTTGGACATAATTTTTTTATAAGAATATAATACAAGAAATATGTATTATATTGACGTTGTGTTGGTAATATAATATTATGTAGGTGAGAATTGGTGACACTAACAATCATCATAATATAATATCGATTAAAATCAAACTATAATTGTGGATCTATACGTGTATATATACGATCACCAGATATAAACGCCGTTTTTTACAACATTCAATATCGATCTTCGACATCGTTTTCAAGCAATTAAGTTTAACGCGAGGTTTGTTACATGCGAATACATTTTCTCCGGTGCGTCTAATTTCGTGAAGGACTTGTCAAAAGTTTTCGCCTTATGTAATAACTTTGACGGGAAAAAAACCGCATTATTTACTATACAGTATATTATACGCATATAATATATATAGGTACCTAAACTCGTTATTCATCCACCGCCGCACCCTCCTCCGCAGAGTCGCGCGCGCACGACGACGATGACACTATAGTTTCGCATTGTGACCGAATTGCATTATTCATCAAATGTCCGTTTTTTGGCCGTGCGCAAAAAAAGCGGTAAAAAAGTGTGTATATGTATATATATATAGTTTTCATTTTTTTTTTTAAAAAAAGGCAGACAGGTCGCTCAAAGGCAATAATTCATGAGCTGCTACTGCTCCCGCGAACACAGTGTCAGAATAAACAAACAAAACACCGACGGCGGCGGCACATCCTTCGCTCCGCTATATCCTTTCCCCCGTCGACCGACGCTGCAGGTCTCTACTAAATATATATAATATATTATGTTCTACGTATATTATTATTATTATTATAATAGTCATCGCGCCGTCGTCATATTTCGCCGGGGCGGGCTTACAGCGCGATCGTCATTATACGAGCGGACCGTTGTTCTATATATATACGCGCGAGGGACCACCGCCAAAGGTCCCTCGTCTCTCTATTGATATGGTAATGTATAGCAACCACCCCCCCCCCCTCCCAAGTATACTTATGTTGTATACTGCTCTGTGTGTACATAATATATATAGGTAGGTATATATAGTAAACGTCGTTTTATACTATGCGACAGCAGACTGCAGTATACGCCGTTATATACATATGTATATTGTATATATATATGTGTATGTGTGTGTACGCGTATATAATGTGTACAATATGATATTATATATGTTACATTATTACAATCACGCCCACTCTATATACCGCGGTCACGCTTATAATAAACAACGCATGGTAACTTGTGCTGTAAACAATGCACAGCTGATGCGCAATTGTTTGGAATCGTTTTTTGTACATTGTATATTTAGGTAAATGATGTAGGTACGTATTATTGCTTGGACTCTTAATAGCGATCAGTATGTTATAAAATATATGTATGGTCAGCGCCAAAAGTCTTCGGTTTGAAAATATATAATATAATATGAAAACCATATTTTTCGTTTGATTTAAGTAGATAGGTAATGACTAGTATACTGGTACTTATAGCGTTGGTAGAATAGGCTGTAAAGGTTTAGAATAGGTATACGACATATTATGTATAATATACCGTGAATAACAATAAAAATTATACGAATTGGTACAGCTATTCACCGATATTAATTTTCATTATTATGTATACATATTATATCGTACATAGTCGTAAAAAATTCGGTATAGATTATCAGAGAAACCCTTTTAATATTTGTATAATTTATAAGTTTATGTAGTTATGTAATAAATTAGGAATTTATATTAAGAGTTTCCTTAATTTTAGTTTATTTAAAAATTATGTTAAATATACGATGATAATATGTCCTTTAATATTAATACTGTGATGTATATTATAATATAATCTACATATACCTGTTTAATGCCTATATATAGAATCAGTGCATATTTCACTATACATTTTAATATTACCTACTATTTATTTATGTAGATAATACATATCACATTCGTTTTATTTTTTTATACACATAGATTTACTTAATTTAAAACTCTTGTATCCTACTCGAGTTGCTTTTAAAGTCAAATTATTTTATGTTTTAGCTGTTATGTATTTGTTTGATTTCTTATGAAATATTAAATAAATAATAAACAATATAGATTATAACTCATATTTAAGATGTGTAGGTATGGGTAAACTAGCATACGCACGAACAGGGTGAGAAGCTGTCTCCCCAGCGAGATTTGTGACATGCAATATTAGATACCAGAAATGATCAATTCTAAAGATGTAACCTCTCCAGCCATCATGTAGGTCTGAAAGCACCTATAAGCACACGAATACCTACGTATTATCGTTGATTTTAGAATATAAAAATCAATGGTATTATGTATAGATAATTGTGTTGCGTGCCAACTACAATCGCATTGGTACTGCTTAATTTTGAGTTTGTAATTGGTCTAGTTTCTAATTAACATTATTCCAGTTGTATTAGCATTTATTTCCTATGGATACCAACGTTCTTAGAATCACCAAGTCAAATGTATATTCGTCGATGCGCAAATTCGGTAAACATTTCTTAGAATTGAGAAAGTCCTTGGTTTCTAAAATGCGGTATCCCACCCTCGAGTTGTGGTTTCAAACAGACTTGTTATCTAAATCTTATTTCAATATTCTAGTATTCGTAACACTCACTCGAATACAATAATTAAATAGTAATGTACATATATGTGGAAAATTATGAAATCAAATGATTAAAATTACAAAAATGTGTAACCTTGCTGAAGTAAGATTTATAAGAAAATGTGCGAATAAACATTTTAGCAACATTCTAGTAATAACTTATTATATATATACTTATTGTGTGCGTGGTAGTTTCACAATTGTACGAGTACCTATACCGTGCAGTGTCCCCAAAAACAGCGTATAGAGAAAAAATTAAGTTGTAGCGCATTGGCAAACTACAAAAGTTAAAAAAAATTTTAGTCATAGGAATTTATGATCCAATAGTATTTAGTCTCAATGTTCAGTGAACAGACTTTAATAATATGTTCATGTTCACAGGGTACTAACTACTACTAAGTAATACAAGTAACTGAGTTATAGAGTGAACCCCTTTTTTGTGGACACACTGTATATTACCTACGTCTGTATATGTGTATATTATAGTGTATTCTACACCAAAATATATCTCAAATTAGGTATTTTTTTTCAACTGGAAACCGCTACAAATACTTGAAATATATTCATACGAAATAATCCGCCATTACTATTCATAAATTAAATTAACATCGAGTTCGTGTTTTTTTCCGACAATTTATTAATCGTCAATCTGTACCTTTAATAAACTCATTACATATGCGCTGTGTATTGTATACGACCGACAGATAAACCATTATAATAAACGTAATGAATTTTGATCACGTATAAAATATCAATCACTATGGCCATAAACTAGGTCATGTTCCACTAATTTTATCTAAAAATAATCAGAGATCAAATGATAAAATATTATAATATGGACCTGTTTAATATTTTAATAATTTAATCTTATAATTTGTATTTTTATAATTAAATCATTATTAGTACTTCTCAAAATCACTTGAAAAATATTTTTGAAAATATTCTTATACATTGTTAGTGAAATTGTTTTGTATTTCATCGAAACAATTTAAACTAAAATATTTTTTTTTTCAAATCCAACGATTTATGTCAGTGCGTTTCATGTGATAATTTATCGATTAATTTTTTTCACAGTCTAAATATTATCCGAAACCATTAAAGGACCAAATCAATTATTGTGAAAACGTCATCACAAAAGGGATGAAAATCCATTAAGCTCCCGGTATAACCCATTTGTTTTGTACTATTATTATTATTATTATTATTATTATTATTATTATTTCTAATAACAACTATTTTATAGATCGTCAGTGACTGAATCGATTAAATTCGACTTTGTCATAATCAAACAGTCATTATAAGTGCAGCTCGTTTACATTATAATGGCTTAGTGTGTATAGCAACCAAATGGCAGTTTACACTGAACAAAAAAGATACACCTACTTTAAAATTGAAAATTGATTTTTTTAAATTCAGGAAGTATATTATTAATTATGGTAAGAACTTAAAGACGAATTTACCTCATTTTTTTAATCATACGAAATAAAAAGTTAGTCAAATGTTCGAAGTTTATTTATTGCAATATATATTATAGTATCGTAAATTATAACTTATAAGTAAAAATAATATTATGATTTTGTTTTTATGAAATAATATAAATAATATTATACCTTATTATTAATTAAAATTTAAATACCTACAATACAATAATTATAATAAACTATCAACAAACAAATAGTTTTTTATGTTTCATAAAGTTCAAAACTATCCTTTTTTTGAATTATAATATTATTTTATAAATAAAATCAATAATAATCAAGAACTTTTGTAGACAACTATTTTTTGAACTATGTACTACGGAAATAACAAAAGCTTTTTATATAAGCTTATAAACTTGACACGTTTTAGTCGTTATTATAGCTATATATTTAAAAATATCTTTTAATGTTTTTAACAAAAATTAGTATTATATATAGCAATTATACCTATAGTATATAATATTTTTAATGAAAACATATAATAAATATTAAATACCACTAGGTGCCTACCTAATAAACACGTTTAATGCATTTTATAATGTTATATCATATATGATAGTTTTAAGGGCACACTTAAATGGGGGGTACATTTTAATATATTTGTTAGAGTTCTTAAAGTCACACACATCCAATCCTACAGTTATTATACCTATGATCATATCTCTCATATATTTATTACAAATATATGAGTAAGATATTAATTTATTATTAAATACACTGATATATATACCTATTAAATCTAATAACCTAGCCTAACTACTATAATAGGTATCAGTTTTACTAGAAACAAATCCAGACATCTCGATCAATATTTGCATATAATTTTTCTTTAAGCCATTTTTGATAGGTAAATTAAAAAAAGTTTATGTTTTAAAATCGATAACACTGGTAAAACCATATTCAAATGTATATTTTATTATTAATATTTATAGATTTTATCACAACAAACGGGCCTCATTTAGTATTTTTTATTTAATTTATTAAATTATTTAACTCTTTAGATTCAAAGAGAAGCGATTTGATTGATCTAACAATGATGTGCGTTTTATTTAATTTTTTTTTTTGTGTACACGATAAGTATTCAAAATAATACTTCGATTTTCAACTTCGGTATCTTTTCCAGAGAAAAGTGAATCTAATTGGTGCCTTCGAGAACTTAAAATTTAAAATTCCCAAACTGTACAAAGGCGCCGGAAAAAACGAGAATTTTTACGCAAAATCAGTTTTCGAAAAAATCAATTTTGGTTTTTTGCGTAACTCTAAAAATTACCATATAGATACATGAAATTATCACTGAATGTTTATACTATAATTTCCTATAGGGTACTTGAAACTTCTATAGTATATTGTTATAAACAAATATGATAGTATATAGGTAGGTATACCTACAAATAACATTAATTCATCTTACCGGCCACCTATCAATAATAACAATATTATAAAATAAAAATATAATATCCTAGGCTGACAAATCGTATTCGCTCAGAATTGTTTTTCGTATACCTATGATGATGTTATATTATTGAATTCAAATCAAAAACCATCCATCCCAGTGACAGTTGGTCACTAAGCGACACCCATTTACCCGCTTTTTTAATGAATTAAATTAATCGATATTTGATTATTCTGTGCGGTGTGACCTCAATGACTAAAAAATAAAGTTTTGTTTGAAATGCCCAACCAATTAAATACGGCTGTCGGGTTCGAATATATACATATATTGATATTCACAATATTAAATTTACTTTCCAAGTAATCCTGCAATTAAACTTACATGAAATGTATTGACAACTTGTCAAAATCAAGCCAATATGGTTTTTAAAACTAAAAAAGACTTCAAAGGTTAGGTTTGATATGTTTGGTAAAACATCTTTTATGAAATATTAAATTCTTCTATTATTGCTTTCAAATTGGATTTTATTGAATCATCAATTACACGATTCGAAAAACGTATAGAAAAAACGACCCTTGGTTAGGTTAGGTATGAGTTTACTTTATTCTATTTTAAATTGATGGTGACATCCATGTTCATACTTTATTGGTCAAAACAACTAATAGTGGCTAACCAATTCTTATATTTATGAACTATAGCTGCGATCGCGGCTGTAGCGGATTTTAACTAATAATGTTGTGAAACTGGAATATATGTTTTTTTTTTAGATAACATTATTATAGAGCATAATAATAATATAATACACACGAACTCAAAACGTGTCACCCATTGGCCATTACCAATAATATAACTTCTCTCACGATTACATAAACATCAACGCCCTATATTTTGAAACACGCAAGGACAAGGTAATAGGTAGCTAAGTATGTAGGTAATATCTTCAAATAACAATTTTATATTGTGATAATCTTATAATAAGACGCGGTCACATCCGCCCGTGTTGACATCGTCTTACTAAAGGGTAGGATAGAAAATTTTCTTCCAGCATAACCGATTTTGTGTTTTTAGCTCAAAAAAAAGTGAATTGATGACCTTTCATAAAAATCCAAAGGTAAGAAAACTATCTGTTAAAAAATTATCTACGTCAGTTTTTTACGATATTTCAATTTTTAAGTGATATTAGTTTACAAGATATTGCAAGTTTTATAATTCTCATATAACTATTGTATAATATTAATTAAATATTTTAGACCTATACTAACTATTAAGTACAAACACAGATAATGTTCTTGACTCTAAGTTTGATATTAGGTAAATTAGCTATGCGGGTATAGCGTTCTCTTAAATTCAAATTAAGTGGTTTCAAGTTTACAGTGTTTTTGGTAGCGATATCAAAATCGTTTCAAAATCTACGTAGATTGGTATGTACAATTATTAATCTGATTATAGAATATAAATTAAATTTTTTCTATTTAAGACTTGCAACGCATAACTTATTTACAACAATGTGACCGGACAAAAACTATCGTGCCTACCTATAAAACTTATATTTTATATAATATTATAATCCCAAAACATATACCTCTATAATGAATTTTTCAAAGTATAATCTCAAATACCATTTGGTTCAAATGTATTAATTTTACTTCATTTAAACAATTTTCGGTAAGTTCATTTAAATAGGTCAATCAATAACACTAGTAATTATATTCAAATATACATTATTCTTTATTATTTATATTTATCACACAAAACGGCCTGGATTATATTTTATATAGTATAACCATAAAACCTAACCTAACCTACATAAAAATTAAAATAGACTTTTTACAAACTAATCTCAAATACTATTTTATTCAAATGTATTCATTTTATTTCGTCTAACGTAAATATACGTTTCTAATTTTGTATCGCTGTGAGATATAATTCTATCTGGTCATAATTGATTAGTTTTGTAAACAGTTGCGTCGTGTGGTACGCAATATTGAACCCATACATCAATAACCCCAATTTTAATCGGAGTGTTCCCGGAAACCGTCAACCCTCAAAGATTAGACATTGGCAATATAAGCGGAGGCGACTAGAGAAAGCTTATATAATAGCATGTATTAATATTATAATTGTCTCTTGAAAACCTTCGTGAGTCCAAACCCTTCTTCGAATTTTGCCAAGTCTTGATTATATTATATTAGCAATAAAGTAGTACGGTCCCGGTAAAGTAATAATAATAATAATACTAGCTGCTGTATAACCCCGAATTGGCCCGAGGAAAAGTAACAAATATAAAATACAGCGTTTTACCGGTTTAACCCCGTGATTAGTGGTGATTAGTTCAGATATTATAGCGCTTGGTATACTTACGAACGTGGTTAAGAACTTAAGACTACTCTTTAAACTTGCCTATCATACTAACAATAATCTATGAAATTTTCGTTCACATCGGTCAAATAGTTTTTAGAATTATTTTATAAATAATAACCACTCATACTTGTTTTGAGATATTAACATATTTATTCGAGGCCACATAAACGCGACGATTTGATGTATCTTTTCATCTCAACTGCTCGAGTAACCAATGGTAACTATCTAACAAAACAAAAATTTCAATTTTCATCGTCAATCCCAAAATCCTTGTGTGCAGAGCACCTCTTTAAAATTTAAATTTTGGAAAATCCTTTCTTGGTGTAGGGGTCTACGTGGTGGTACGAAGGTGACCATTTTTAAGTCTCTAGCCATTATAGTTTAGGCTCTTCGTTGCTCAGTCATTCAGTGAGGACACGTTCGATTATATACAAAGATATTATACATACACACTATATATAATTTATAATATATATAATATATATAATTGACAACAGTTAGGATGATGAACCATCTATAGAGCATGTGCGAAAACTGGTTTGCATGGCAAAACTACTGATACCTACTGTTTATAAATGGCGGGTAAAGGTATACCTAAACCAGCAAACCAAGTGTCCTACACGTATCACGCGTTAACACTGTGGTATACTTAAATACACTCGGGTCACAGAAACCTGATATAATTCCGGGTTACAATCAATTTTGTATGCGGTGTAATATAATAAATGTGCGTTTTATCAACTACCTTCTATATACATAATACATACAGCTTGGATTTTATACAACAAACAAATAACAAAAAAAAGCATACAATTATTGGGAAAAAGCACGAAAAAATAGCATTTTAATTTGAAAAAAAGCAAAATAGCATGACCAAAAATTAGCTTAAATCAAGTATAAAATTAAATAGAAAAAAAAAATTATTTAAATTAAAAAAAGAATTAAAGATTTTGTTAGATTTTCACTAGTGCATACCGACTCTTTTATGGGACAAAATGTTTTGATACATCGAAAACGAACTCTCTACATCCACTGAAGTGATCGGTGCATATTTCGCATAGCTGTTTCGATAATATTATACAAATTTCAGTCTGTAGGTTTGCACGGCGTATGATATTATGTGTATATCGTCACAATACCTATTATAGGTACTATAATATTCATTGTAATATAATAGACAATATTTATTATACAACATGATAATATTATAATGTACACCGTGAGTGTAGCCACAGGGATAACCATCGAAAAGATCAGCTCTTCGGCATCGATAACGGGCAATTGACTTCTAACGAGAAAACGGGGCTTATAAATCGTGGAAGAGGGTCGTACGTATAATACACAGACGCGATTATATAAACTGCAGTGGGCATCATAATATATCATTAAAGGGTGGCCGGGAGGGGGGGCGTTCTGTACGTCAATACGTCATATACAATAAAACCTCCTTATAACGGACACCCTATAAGACTGAAATCTACTTTACAGCAGAAAATAACAACAGCCCCGTAAAACCCGTTTCCGGTATATATTTTAGTCTACCTGCATCGAAAACTCCTTCATGACGGAAAATCAATTGGTAGTTTGGTACCGAGCGATTCCGTTATAAGGAGGTATTACGACTGCTTTACTGACTTCCACCGCTGATTCGAACGAGCTTCCCAGAGACGACGACGAAACACTCGCTGAAATAATGTTATGCATTGTACGCGGCGCCCGTTGTTCAATATTAGTAAATATAATAACAAGAATAATGTTATAATATGTACTTAATATTATCATACTTACATGTCTCGCAGTGGAAGAAACCCGCCGCGAGAGCGAAATGCAAAACTGGCCGTCGACGGGGTCTTATATAAACGCTCGTAATTATTGCTCATAATAATAATAATAATAATAATATGTATGTTAATGCGGCGGTCTGACGGTCGTAAAACCGCGCGCGAGAAATGACAATGTATATATATTATTATTGTTATTATTATTATTATTATTATTATTATTATTATTATAACGCGGGTATATATAGGGTGTTTCTCTATTGTCACCAAGGGTCCAAAAGGCATAAATAATGGCTAGAACTCCTGCACCCCGCTGCATCCACCCACGGCAATCCCGTCCCGAAAAGTCTATTAGGACTCTGGTATGTGTGTGTGTGTGTGTGTGTGTGTGTGTGTGTGTATTTGAACGCGCACACCGAGGGGACCGGAATATATGAATTATAGATCTTATTAAATCGGTAACGACCTTTTTCCCCGCCGCCGTTTCACTGCTATATAGTGTCCGAGAGACGAGCCCGATATGGCGTATGTTGTGGTTAAACAAACAAATAGCTTATATTATTATTATTATGTAGGTCCCGGGGAAAATATATATATAAAAAAAGAAAAAAATACTGGTATAATGTAAACATTAAACATCTGATTATACGATACGTCGCGGGCGACGGCGGCGTGACAACAATGCACGGGGTCCGGATAAACTATACGTTATGATATTGTTATTATTATTATATTTTCGACGGCGATTATTCAGCGATATGTGTATGCGCATATCATCGTTATTATATTCCGATTTTTTCCGTTTCGAAACTCAGCAATAACAATATCATCATGTCGGACCGCGGTGGTTCGATCGCGGTAATCGACCCCGGGCAACCGTCGGATCGGATAGCGCGACCAAAAGGTAGGTGGTATAATATTATGATGTGTTACCGGTGACTCGGTATAAAGCCCAATTCGGATGTGTTGAACAAAAACTGTAATTTCTTGCATAAAAAAATCGTCTATAACTAAAAATGTTTTAACCAAACTATGGTAAGTAACTGACAGTTAATACTTTTTCTACTAAAATTTGTAGATTTTAGGTAGAACAACTTAATATATCATCGTTTTGTCCGTCCGTCTGTTAGTTACCAGAACATATAGTTACGATTGTTGTTGATATTAAGAAGAATTAGAATTTAAATGAGAATTAGAATTGATTTAATTAATTAAATTAGAATTTAGAATTAAATAACTAATTTTATAACGGTTCTACTGTAAGTAAATTGATCCTATTCAGCGTTGAAACAAATAGGTATCAAAATATGAGTTTTAACATGAATATGTTTTTGGACTGGATACACGATAAAATGTTTCCGACTGATTTGTCTTAAGGTTTTTGCTGTCATGGTTACTTATTAACAAAAGCATATTTTTGATTCATAAAGTTTCCTTTTAGAGGAAAAATATCAAGTAAGCGAACTAGGGTTTTTAATATAGATTCATACTAGCCAATACTAAAAAAATCGGCACCAAAATGTAAATACCTACCTTTTTTGCAAATTAAGATATTTATTTTATTTAGGTTTCTATATTTATATTTATTTATACATAAGCATAATATAAGTCACCCAGTTATTCTAAATGTGTGCCAATTGCACGTATGCGGAATTATAGTTTACTTGAATATCTATTACTTACGTTTAGAAACCGGGAATTTAGCACGCTCGTAAAAGTTAGCTCTTCCAAATTTGTTTATTTTAATGTTGGTTTCAAACGCTTAAAATCATTGCTGTATGTTAAACATTACGTGTGAACTACAAATACAGTACTTATTTATTTTGTGAACATAACCTTTTCCTTGTTTCATAGTTAAACAATTATTGTACTTTTTGAGTACCTATGCTGAATATTTAATTTATTTGCGAACAATAAATATGTACAATAATACGTTATCCCCACGATTTCTTTTATTAATTTTATTGCACATTATAATATTTTATAAATATCAAAGTTACAAAAATGCACTATCACAGTACGTAGGCACTATCGTCAGAGTATACTTACATAAGAAATTAAGTTTAAACCCTATGTAAATAATACAACCTAATCATCGAGTCATTGATAAAAATAATTATTAATGTACATATTTGTATATTATTATATTATTTTTGTAATAATTTACATTTCGTATTCACGATAAAACTTTATTTTATTCATACGTCAACCAAATAAGCTGCGCGAAAATATGCAATATTTAAAGCAATTGTTTCATTCGGTAGGTAATTTAGTTTTTGAAGTAAATATTACAATAAACTACCTAAAGTAATATAATAATCATAAATTCTTAAACAAGAACTCGTGTACCTACACGATATATGTATATTATATTTTTACGACTTCGCGGTGTACAATTCATTCTAGTTTACGGCTGTAATTCGATAAGCATAATGTATTATTACTTTATTTATTCATTTCAAATGGCTTTATACCTAAACGTATTGTAGGTAGTTCAAAGTTACGAAAATTAGTAACTCGCTGTCACATTCATAAGTTACCTACCTTTTTAATTTTTAGTTTAGAAATACTATAGCTAACTAGTTTCATTTTCATCGATCGTATAAAATTATTATTTTTATTAAGTAATACTTAAATATATGCATTACTATAAAATTTTTCAAATACCATTTAAAAAAAATAACAAAACAAATTATTCTCAAAACAGTTAAAACTAAATTCAATTTAAAATAAATTAGGGGTTACTTTTTGCGGTCTTGGCGAGTAATAAATATTTTATTGACATTTTAAACGAATCCAATTTTATACCTATTAGTTATTTTTTCTTACGTTATCAATAAAAGTAATATCATCGCACCTTATATATGTCAGAGTGCCTAACTTTGATTCCAATTAAATTGAAAAACTATGATGTAATTATAATATATTGCATGTAATCTGTTGTTTATTTCGAAACTAGACGATATTTATTTGAAATCATTTATCATTCTTTATTAGATTATAAAAACTATCCTAACCAGGACGCGCCACCGTCTTCACGTTTTATAGCTATAGATATTTTTTATTTATTTATTTATTTTATGTATTTTGGATTAATATTTTACCGTTTGTTTGACAATAAAACATAATATTCCATATACTACACAATATAATACAATGCACATAACAGAAATAACACTATATTATTCTTTCTAAGAGGTAACAAACAGAGTATTATATAACACTCATCTGCGTCCTACACATTAATGTCATTTTTGATTTATGACCTACGAAAGACATCGATTTATCTTTAATTTACTTTTGGTGTTAAAGATTACACGTTTTAATGGTAAAAACTTGGCTTTTTAATTTTACGACGTTCAAATGTTTATCTGCACTATAGCACTTCTACTATATTATTCAACGATAAGAATAAACTTATTTAAATAATACAAGTATACAATATACAGAAGTTACTCTGTCTGTTTGCACATTGTTTTGTTTAGTGCCACCAAATCTACAACATGTTGTAAATTCTTTAGTATAGAGTAAATAATATTATATATTATATAAACAACGCGCACATCTTAGTTTCAGTTAAAAAATATTGATCCAGTAATTTTTCATTTATCGTGGCCTAAATTATTATCTCTTTACAAAATTCTGAATATTATCAGTTTGTAGCCATATGCGCCGTCGTATTTTATAGATTTATGTCAAAATTATAAGGCAGTAAAACATTTAAATATGATTTTTATGTGATCTACGTCCTTGCGTAGTGTGTCTATCGTATATGCATTCAACTTGTTGATGTATTTTCCTTGATTTGTGATAACTTATAAAAATAATTATTGAATATAATAACGCACACAAATGAAAGTAATTATAATAATAATTTACACAAAATATTGAAAAACGTCCACTGTGGCCACAGGTGTTAATGAATGAAAAAACAAATTGATTTTCCATACTCGTACAAATTTTGTTTTTTTATTTCCTTCATCATCGATACACACTATATATATTTATATACAATATACAAATAATTAGATATATTATAGTTACGACTGACTACAGTAAAAGCTTGCACGGCTCTCTAATATTATCTAGGAGTAAACTGTCCAATTCATGCACTATTGGCTTTTAAAGGTGAGTCTAATTTGAATACCGTGGTGTATGTCTTGCGAACATGTATAATTTAATTGAATTTAACAGCGGATGAGGAGTTTCTCGGTGGAATTCGACCTGCGCACACTGTAATTCTATAATGTATTATTATAAATTATAATATATACAGGGCGTTCCAAAAAGAATGTACTGATTTTGAATGACTGTAACTCTTTATTGCGAAATTGTACAGAAGAAGTAAATATATTTCTTGAATCCTTATAACATTCCTACAAAAGACCAATGTGGGCACCACCCGTAACACGAAGAACATCGAGGCCGTTTTCGAATTCCCCCACATTGGCACCGGTAAGTTCACAATTTCCTCAATCGCCACCCTCCACAACGTTACAGGATACGTCGTGCAGGTAACCTGCAGGGCTAGCATCCCAATTTCTGGCCCACGAGATAACCCGACTTCACACCATGTGTCACCTTTCTGTGGGGCTACGTGAAAGATATAAAGTCTTTGTTCCACTGAAACACTGGTAAATCGGTACATTATTTTTGAAACGTCCTGTATAATATGTTTAGTCAGATGAACGTCTTCCGCCGAGACGAGATTATTAATATTATACCAACCGACGTATTTGAATTTAGTATATTATACATAAACTATACTGTATATATATACTATTGCTACTTGCGATCATACTTCCACTCATTTTAATTAGCCAATTCGGGGTGAAAATAAATTATGCAATATTATATCAATGGTTCTGACACGAATTTATCGGTTTTCAGTAATATGGGAGACCCGTCAAATCGCTCTGGACAGAAACGATCGTGAATCGTACGTCAAGCTAACAATCAAAGAACTAGCAACTTACGCCGTGTTTTTTGTAATATTCTTCGCCTGTAAGCCTGAGAGCAACTTGCCAACACATTATTATAAAAATATTATAAAAAAATATATGAAAATACTATAATTACCCACACCCGACGACTGTATATTATACAGAGTGTAACAGAGGGACCTGACAAATGAAATAACTTTTATTGTAATAAATATTTTAAAAAAAATTTTTCTTTATATGTATATATAATTTATAGACGCTTACAAATGCAATATAACATTTATTTTTTTATTTTTTAACGCTGAACATTTTAAATTGTATTAAATTTCATTAAGGAAAATTTAAAATAACAAATTTTATAAAGCTAATTTTTTGACATATTTTGATGGTAAAACGTTTATTTAAGTAAAGTAGTATATTTTTACTATTTTAAAAATATCAATATTTTTTGAAGTAAATTTATTTGAAAGGTAATAACTTTTTTCAAAATATTTTCACCTAACAATTTAAACAGATAATTTATCATCCATATAATTTTCATAATTATTTTTGTGATATATTAATTAACGAGTGACATTATTTATTTTTATTTGTCAGATCTTTCTGCTACACCCGGTATATTATACTATAGTACTTTAGTGACGTATTTGAGCAGGTGTTGTGTGGACCGCCCCTCCGCTTCTAGTAATTTTGCCCTCCAGTGTTTTTTTCTTAAATATAATATTATTTATAGCTAATTTTATATCTAAAACGATAAAATGGACAAATTATCATCAAATTAAAAAAGAAAAGAAATTTATATTCATGTATTAAGAATCAACATTTTAAGAAGTTTGTTCGAAAAAAAGAGTCCTCCCTCTCCTCACCCCCACACCTGTGTTCGAGCTTGAGATACGCCACTGTGCACATATAAAATAATTGTTAATATTACTGTTGTTAACGATGATAATACAACGATTCAGCATGTACCCGTCTGTACTCGTACGACACGTTTGTGATCAACAGAGAAATATCCTCGTTGTTCGTGGAATCAAGTTTCTCGACGTACTCGGACGACGATTACGACGTGTCCTTAAAATTCGACGACATCATCACCATGACACACTTCTGGCAGGTATAATTTTATAACATTAAATCCATTCATCGATCAAAGTTCCGACTTTGCAGTGGTATGCCCTATATCAGGTCTCGGATTTGGTTGGTGGGCTATTGGTGCTCGGGCACCCCCTGTCGGCTACAGCTTAAACTCTAAGCCATCAATAAAATTAACATGGTTTAAAAATTACGTAATCTAAAGTAGATTCGCACCTACCCCCATATAATATTATTATACTATACTCGTGCAGGATGTACCTTTTACCTACAAACATCTAGGTTTAAATTATATAATTCGCGATTTCGTTTTTGTGCAGTACTTTCACAGTGTGTTGTGCGACAAACTGTACGTAATTCCGACGGGCGTGGACAAGGATGACAGTACCAAATTACTGTTCGAAAACAAATTTCTTTTCAGGCCCAGAGTGAGACAGGTATTATACAATGTTTAATAGGTATATTATATATAACCCTCGGTCCTGCAGTTCATCTCGGCATTCGGCAATCGTTGAGATTTTTAAGAAAATTTGTGGTCCAAATACTTTATTGTTTTTTCAATATAATACCTACAGTGGTTTTCGAACCACAATTTTTTTAAATTCTATCGGTCGCCAAGTTCCGAGATTGACTGGACGGGTTATAGGCCAACATAATAATATAATGAAGGCGTCGCCAACCTTTCCCAAAACGTGAGCCACATTAAACATTTTAAGTATGTAAAGCGTAAGAGTGTGTTTAAGTCTTAAGCTTTAAGATTACGTACGTAATCAACAGTTGGTATAGTAAATTTTTAATAAGATCGAACAATATTTCTCACAATAACGACCGGTTTGCGACTCCTGTTAAAATGTATATCGTGGCACGAGCGCGTGTAAGACTGCCGCGGCGCGGGCGTTAACCTAATAAGTAATGGGTTTATCCACATGAAGTTGGCAATCATTTTGAATTTATTTACATTGAATTGGGGAGGAGGGGAAAATTCATGATCATAAAACCTACAGGTTTTTTTTATTTTATAAAGCGGATAAACACGCACGGTTAACAATTGTTATTATTATATTTATACACACAAACAACAAGTTGTATCTCACAGTAACTTATACATATTAAAATATAATTACTATACAGAAAATATACCCATAAAATATGCGCTTTTTAAAAAATGAAAAATGAGTAAAATGTTTAATGAAAATACATTTATTTCTGTATACCCAATTTATTCATTCAGCAATATCTCCGAATTAACAATGAAAAACGATACCCGGCATATGACCCACTCCACAAATCAATAATTCAAAAAATGCCACCAAATACAAAAATTGCGTACTTTGTGTGACAGGGTGTATTAAATCCACTGCACAGTATACGAATTAACCGCGATATAATATCGTCGTCTTTAGCGACGATGAGTCTCCGTCTGCTGCACTTCGTAATTCATTATTATTATTATTTGATTATTATAACAATATATAGCGACACGGCGCGTTGATACCTCTATCTATACACTATAATATACGAAACATCATAATAATATTGTGCGCATCGCGGTGTGGTCGTATCGTATTTTTTCCAATGATGAGAGCCTGTTTCCAGGGGGCCGGAAAAAATAAATAAAAATAACTACAACAATTACATAATATTATCTATTGTACGGTATTACGCGTGGCCTTAAGTAGTACCTACACATCGTAAGCCCGTCGGGATTTATAGACAACCGTCGGTGCGTGTATAGAGGATTATATAGGTATACGATGTGAGCTCTACGCGAGATTCCCGTTATACAAATACATGACTGCTCGCATCCCGCAAGTCGTGTGGCCGTACCGGTGACGAATAGGTTAGTGTTTGCTTTTTTATAACTATTGAGCTACTATACTTACCTCACACCCACAACTGCGACGGTTTACATTATAAGCGCGATGATCGGTCGTCGATATTGATTTATTTACTAAAAATAAAAAAAAATGTTCTCGTTGAAAAATTCGAAACGTTATTGAATACTGGTCGAACATTGGTACTAATTTATGCGCCGCAATGCATCCGAAAAGTAACCAAATACGTATAATTATTTGCGTTCAAGCTGTTATATTTCTGTGTAATATATACCTAGGTCAGAGTCGAAGAAGGACACTGTGAAATCAGAAACCAATTCAAAGGATTGTTCCAAGACTGCTATGTCCCGTACGATATTAAATATGAAGACAAAGCAAGTTTCGGACCGAAGAAAGGAACACAGTAAGTCGTACTATAATATTATCGTCTACTACGGTGAATGATTTCGGAAAGAGTTATGCTCAAATTGCATGTCAAGTTATACTTTTGAATACTTCTTAGTTTTTCAATTTTCTGCCCGAAAATAAGTTTTTCTGTTTTCTACTCGAAAATTAGTTTTTTTTTTAAACAAAAGAAAACATTTTAAATATATTTTTCACTTAGTAAAAAAAAACTGAAATAATGTAGGCACCTAATCCTGTTTTATATAATAAAAGTCGACGAATTGCCCTGTATCAGTTTATAAGTTCCTGCACGGTGGCAAGTTTTATGCGCATAACAGACGCGACTCGCCGAGCACGTCTCGGTATTATTTATAGAACAACATAATTATAAACCGTAAATAGATACCTCCCAACTTAATTTAAGTAAACGAATGACTAAATTATTTAATCGTTGCTTGTCGGGCATTCTGTTTCCGTGTGTTTATAGATGGACGTACTCTGACAGCTCCAAGACCCAGGGCGTGTTCTTCAGAGGCGAAATCGCGACCTACGGACCTGGTGGATTCTATTTCGATTTTCCAAAGGATAAAATGAACGCAAAAACGACGATCAAAGACCTCGAACACAACACGTGGCTGAACCGCGGTACCAGAGCGGTTTTTGTTGATTTCGCCGTTTACAACTGCAACATAAACGTGGTTTGTGCAGTCAAGTACGGAACCAATTCTAATTTATTTCCTGTTCACCAACTTCGCCTAGAATAGAACAAAACGAGTATACATGCGACAGCCAGTGGTCAGTCAAGATTATGAAATGGAGGGGGGAGAGGTTGTTTAAGTTTAAATTAAACCAAGTTTTTTACAGTTTTCGTATATAAATAATACATTTATTAGGGGGGAAATGTCAATGGGGAGGGGGGTTAAACACCCAAACCCTCACCCAATTGGCTACGCCACTGGTTACAGCTATATTACTGCAGTAATGTATTATTACTGAATGTATACGTCAGCAATACCAACCAGCGGCCCGCCAAACTTTTTTATTCGGACCATTCGCCCTGGAAATACGCGGCAATCGCCTTGGCTAAAAAATTTATTTGAGGCTCTACAGACATGTCATTTTTAAGGGGTTCTTTTTAGGCAATTCTTTCGTTCCTTGCGATCACTGCTGACTTGGGTGGGTGTACTAAATTATAATTTGTGTGTGTATACTCCCCACCAATCACCCGCATCTTACATATTATTATACAATGCACACGCATGCACGATATGTCATTTAGTCATTACAGATCAAAATAATATTCAAAACCAATTTATTGACATGAAAGGGCTATACGCCTGACAAAAATCTAAGTACCTACTATCAAAGATCCGGTTTAAAAAGTTTAAAGATTGTTGAATGCATAAACAAGATAACTTTTAATCGGCCGGAGCACTTTTTCAGTTTAAATAAATTATTGGCGTAAATAAACATTTTCAATTGTTTATACTAAAAAATATATTAAAAACTATTAAAAAATCGAATGTATGCTCCAAACGATGCAAAGTACCTAAACTTATTTACCAAATCGAAAATCTTTACATTTTTTAAATCAAACCACTAGAAAGTGCCTTAATTTTTTGTCAGTCGCTAAGGTCGTTTTGATGAAAAATGTATAAGGTTTTCGGGGGCATTACAATTATATCCAACTATTACACATATAACACCTAAGTGCGATAAATCATAAATCGACATGGTATATTTATTTTTGTAATTTCAGAACCCCCCGCCTTCTGCAGACACATTGATGTGTCAAAACCCCCGTAAAGCAATACAAAAATTAAATATACCACGAGAATACACATTAAGTGGCGGCCCCTGCAAGTAAAAATAAGGTCGAGCACGGCTGCTATATGCAAATACATTATTGACCCGTTGCTCAATCCACCTACGTCCAAGCGTCACTGCGTCCGTTGTTACATTATTATATTGAAACTGGCGTGTTATTTGGCTGTCGTCGATTTAATTTAAACGTTCCGCCGTGCCCGCAGATTAGTGTTCGAATTTCCGGCGTCGGGTGGTATCGTCTCTTCGTCTACTTTTCGGACCGTCAAGCTGTACAGGTACGCCGTGGCCGACTCGCTATTTACGTTGATCGGCATGCTCGCCGTCGTCGGGTTCGTCGTTTATTTCACGGTGGAAGAAATATTCGAAATAATGTACTTCCGGAAGGACTACATCACCATGTTCTGGAACTACGTCGATTTCGGCATCGTGGCCGTAAGTCATTACATAATATAGTTTTATTTTTCCACAAACAGGTGATTGATGATTATCTACACATTTTAACGCTCGCCGCGTTGTTTCGGAAACGATTACCTTTTTGATTTAATTATCGTTGGTGCTCAACTTAAAACGTGAATACATTTTTTAATATTAGTTCAATATTTATCCATAAACATTTTTATAAAAATTATTATTTGCATTAAGTAATGAAATTAAAATCTTAACGGTCGCGATTTAAAAATAAAAAGTTTGTCTTATAGTTTAACCAAGATTTAATCAAAACTATATATAATATAAAGGCTGTCGGCTGTGTATAAACTACTATAAGTGCAAAAGTCAAAAATGTTTTTTAAATCAAAACGCATGTAGGTATAATATATATATACACACAGTGACACGGGCAGTAGTACAGTACGCCGTCCAAATGACACAGCTACTCTTGCGAATACAGCAAATCGCATATTATTATATTATTGAGTAGCCGTGTTTTTGTTTTTAAAAAAAACGTTTTGGTAAAAATGTATCTTAATTTTTTGATAGCCGATATTTATATGCCTACTTACCTATTATAATAGTATTATATGAGCAATAATAATTAAAATGTGAACTTTACTCCGCCGCAGTTGGGATGGTGGGCCATCGGTGTGGCGCTGATGATCGTACTGAAGGAGAGGTCGTCGTCGGGTAGTAACCCGTGGAACGCGATCGCGAAAACCGTGACCGACCGCAAGTCCGTGGAGCACCTGGTAGTAAGACACGAGAGCCTCGTACAACTGGCGGCCTACTTGTTCTTCCTGGTGTGCATCAAGGTCATCAAGTACACCGACCTGAACAGATCGATGACCATCGTGTACTTGAGCGTGGGCAGAGTAAATAATATTATATTATAAATTATCGTAATATTTTTACATCAAATACAACCCGGTGGTCGATATATATTATATTCAGTGGCGCAGCCCAAATTTTTTAGGACAAATGTCCCAGACAAAAATTGGTGGGTGGGTATTACCTTAGTGGACAGTGGGCTGCTGCAGTTGTCAGTTGTCACCGAATAACTTTTAGGTCTTAGGTGTAAGTGTGTAACTCAATTTCAGTATTGTGGTGTGGTGTGGCGCGGTGTCTGGCTTCAGTCACGGATGTGCTCTGAGTGCCAACACCGGCCGGTGACACTAGTTCCCGGATGGGTGACCACCCGGGTACTTAGTGACAAATCTTTGCCACACACTGATATAACGCCAAGCTGATCCTTAAGTCGAGACTATCCCAGTCCCCCCCCCATCGACGAATTTAGATAAAAATTTCTGAAGGTAAAACTGTTCAAAATCATCAATGTCTGAGGTAAAACTGTTCGAAATCATAAATGTCCTTGGCAAAGTCGTTCAAAATCAAAAATATTTAAAAAAAAAAAAAAAACAAATTAACTAACGTATTACCATCATGGCTATAATATATTTTAAAAAATGTTTGACACTTCTATACTTATTAATAATTATTAATTACATTTTAAAAATGTTCAAGCAGGTTCATATTAGTGTTACAGGGTAGGTATCCTTTTTTCATTCCATTTCGATACTCTTAATACTTTAATTTTTGATTTTTGATAATTTCCCCAGGGACATTCTTGATTTCGCTCAAGCTCACGGTTGGCTCGTCTAGCGAACCACTGCCACTGATTGTAAAGGATCTGCAATACAGATCTATTAAAAATTAGTCCGACACCACTGACGGGTATAATAATGTTAATAATATTTGCATTTATACGGCAATATGATAAACTGTTGCTTATCACTACAGTGCTTCAAAATCGTCGCGGGATACTTGGTTATAATGATTTTTGTCGTGAGCGCATTCGCGACGCTTGGTTATTTCGCATTCGGCGCACAGGTAATTACGATTACATACAATATAGGTCGATATATGTTATTATTTACAATTTTATTATTTGTTGATAAATTATTATGTTTGTGGCACGGAGCTTACACTCAACTGCGGAAACGCACTGAGTGTAGTTACGTATCGGCCGGTGTTGCTAGCTCCCGGATGGGTGACCACCAGGGATTTTTAGCAACAAATCCTTGCCACACATACTCGTGTTCCTAACCTACCACACCAACCGACCCCAACCCTACCGACCTTACAGTCTATAATTTCCTTAGTATTTCCTTTTATTTTCTTAGAAGCCTAAGACCTAATAAAAAAAAAATTATTATATTTGAATTGGAAAACGAACACCTTGAACCCCAATCCACACTGTGATATACATATTACATATTATAATATAAAATATTTATAAATGGATACTTGTGTACACCAAATTAAGGATAGTTTTGTACGCGAAACGGAAGGACATCAGATTTTTTCACCTCGTATACTATAAATGTACGATAATATGATGCTTGTTATGGGACAAACTTTCTTAGTGGCTTCCAACCATTGCACATGATAAACATAAAAATACAAATTATAAGTTTTAAAATAGGAACCATAAACTATTCAAATATTGTAGCTGATAGTGTGTTAGACAATGTGTGATTATACTATATTTATATATTCTATGGTATTACCTACATGTTTTTTTTAAATTAGCTATATTAAGCGAGAAAGATATCTTTAAAAAAATGTATCAATAACGTATGCCCAACCCCTCGTGTCTGCCACTGGAGGTGAATCTCATTGCAATGTGTTCGTAAAAACGATGGATAAATCCAATTTTAATGACGTCGGCCAACTTGTAAATTTATACCTCCACAAATGCGCATAATATATTATATATAAACGTATAATTTAACGCGATGTCACCCTCATTAATTTTTTTTGTTTTCCTCTAACACACTCTCGCCTCCAAACCAGGTAAAAGGATTCTCGACCATCTACGATTCCGTTCTCTCGTCGCTCAGAATACTGATGAGGGACTTCGACTACAAGACGCTTCAAGACGCGGACGCTTGGTTCACCACGTTCTTCTTTGTATTTTTCACGTGCGTGGTGATATTTGTTCTATTGGTAATTATGATGTACATACAACGTGTTTTCAGACCTACTTTTAGGGATCATGTTCCCAATCCCAGTGAGTCCGCGGGTCAGGTTATATATTATATACATATTATATATGATAGCGCAACGATATCGTAGGTAAACGATATACCTATTTTTTATCAGTTCTTTGTAGCAGGATTACAAAGAATCAAAATACAATTTAAAACAGGTTTATGTGGTTACATAATAATATTAATAATAATAAATTACTTTTACAAAAGTATGTTTCGTGTCATTTATAAAAACCTTTCATTATTGAGTCATCTGTCAGACACCATTCTTAGGCAGATCTCCACCATTCTTGCAACTGCCTGTCAATAGCAAAGAAGAACCAAAACTGATTCACGTATACCATATTTTTGTTGTGTAATACAACATTAGGCATAAATATTCAATGTATCTGTGGTATATGGGTTCCGGTTTGTGGACCTATACAATTTTCACTATGACTGATTCAATAGTTGATTTTGGGTTGTGCGTAGGTATAATATATGATTTCCATTTATCACCTTTGGACGGCAGTCCCCAATAGATCTCCGATCTCCCTACCAATATTTGATTTTTTTTCTGGTCAATCATGGCCAGTGCTATAATCTTATCACAGTTAGCGGTTAGCAAAAGAATATGCAGATCGCTCACCACAACGGTATACCAACGGGTTACGATTGTCCATGCTCGTGTGTGTATACACAGAGGTATTTTTTTCCAACTCTCATTCGTTTTCCAGACGATGCTAGTGGCGATCGTGTTTCACGCGTATTTTGACGTGGACGTCGAACAGTCGTTGGGGGACCGGCAACCGTACGTGTGCGACAAGGTGTCGGCTTTCGTGGACCGCGTGCTCATCTGGATGGGTCTTGACAAATGGGCGGTGCGACGACGGACCGACCGGCTGAACAACGAACTGGATCGCCGCGTTACCTATCAGGACGTTTACAAGACACTGAAACGGTAAACAGTATTATAAGTGTACAACGATAAAATCATGCAAATAGGTTTCAGGCATATCGTCGTAATAATAAATTTATCTGCGAGTCTCACAAATCCTAAAGCCGGAGATTCACAGCTACGTCGTATGTCGTACCTACGTGGGTGTTGATAAATATGTTTACAACTGGTAACCATATTGGTTTAAAAGTTGAGTTGTAGTCAATTCTTGGTATACTCGTTAGCGAAAAATCAACGTGCAATCAATCAGGATGTGATTTGACCTACACGGTACGCACGTGAAGACGTAGCTGCGAGTCCAGGTTAGGACCACCAACTCCATGCTTGCCTACCGGCTATACCGCGGCGATATATCTTACGTATAATGATGAAAAACATTGCTCATAGATCGATTATGGCGCGTAGATTATTTATTAACAACTGCAGCGTAACGTTTCGTGCTCGTCCCGCAGCTGCCGTTTTACGGACTCTGAAGTGGAAAAGATTCTCAACAAATACGGAATCGAACCGCAGAAGACGGTACACGAAGACGAAGCCAAGCAGATGTTCCGGGACGTGCTGCAAAACGCACCGGAATCGAGTAAGCGTTTTATTATTATTTATGCTAAATATTATATACGATTCGACACGACAGTCTATCACTGTTTTCGTACTGGCTACTTCAAATATTCATGCATGTTTGGTTTTAACGTCGTTTGGGCGATCCTCCATCTAAATCGGGTTTATGTAGTATGCGTTTATTCGATAATAAAATTCGATTATTTAACATTTTAAATGAAGACGTAGGTAATTATCGCACTCCGTTAAGTAGAAATTGTCGACGTCTTGTTAACTCCAGAAATCTTTTATTTGTAACAGTGTTATAAACTTATAAACAATATACCAAAGTGGCTTACATTCTAAGACAGAACATTTGTAGTTGTGGTCAATTCCCCACACACTTTTGCGAACGACGCCGCAATGTATATATCTATACATGGGACATTTAGGTATAGCATTAACCTTATACCCAGGTGCAATGTCTGTTTTGATGATAGCAAAAATCGAAATGTTGAAAAATACCTGATTACTTAATATTTATGTAGTCTATTTGTACAATGCGTATGAGTTAATGTACCTGTTTACCTGCACTGATACCGTTGAATTGATTCCGTGACTATTAAGAAGTACAAGTTGAATCGGTGACCATTGAAATGGCTCCTAATATTAGGTTAGGTACCTAGTCAAGACTTGAATTGGCTCCCAAGACAGGCAATATTGAATTGGCTCCCAATATAATTTTCAACAAGTGGTTTTCAAAATATAAAAATTCAAAAGTAGCTTAATTTAAACTTATTAACTATTAAAATTAATTCTCCCTTTTCACTTGTCATTTTTTCTACCAAATTAATTTTATATTCTATGTATAGACTATAGGTACGAATTACGAAAAATACAGATACGAACTGCGAAGGATACGAACTGCGAGTACTGCGATTACCGCGTTTAATGATATCAGTGAAATACTATATACTACACCTGTATAGGTTGTATAAATACGTTATCGGATTAACGAATTGATAATAGATTTCAAGACTAACCGGCACTGTGTCGCTAAAAATATTACAGTCGCGTACTTTTTCAACATTTATATTTTTAACGTTTAAGACGTAGGTACCTATAATTGAATTTATTTTCAACAATTTTGATAACCAATTGATTTATAAAATAAATGTGTAGGAAGCCAACTCAATGCATAAATCTTGGGAGCCAATTAAATACGTAAAAATGACGATTACCTGAGTTAGGGAGCCAATTCAATAGCTCCGGTTGATTCCTTTATTGCTGTATATCATTAACGACAATAACAGGTATTTTAATCCAAGAAAGACTGAGGAAAAGAAGTTTTATGAGAGAAGTAATGAACAATTATACTGGTAATCTCATTATTACCATAAATCAGTTTTGAAAAACAGTGTTTCAAATTTTTACCTAGTGTGATAACCAAAATTTAATTCCCTGCATTTTTTTTTTACTATGACTTACTTTTTTACAAGCTAAATATATACCAAAAATATTCAAAATAAAAAAGTTGTGTGATGTTTCATGATGATTTTCAAAATATGAAAACTAAAAAGAAGAAACTAATTTGTTGAAAGAATTCTCAGTTAACCTACTCGTGGTGTATTTATATGATATACAATACTAATACTGATATACAACAATAGAGGAATCAACTATTACATAAAAAAAGTCTCAGGAATCAACTCAACAACAGTGGTTAACTGTATATATGTACATTAATAAACGTCTGTATGGAGCTTATAGACTTGAAAACTACTGAAACAATTAATAGTTCACATAATATTATATTCCTTAGCACTCGAGGTGTGTACTATGCTACGATTTCAGGATGGCTCACATATGGATTTCGTTTTAGCTTACGAAAATCGAATATTGTTTTTATTTATTCATAAGATTTGCCGATAGTAACAAAATAAAATGTTTTTTAAAAAAATGGTATACACTCGCCAAACTGCCATGCGTTGCTATCAGATTGTTAAAAAAAAAATAGAAAATAAAAATAAAGAAAATAATATTTAATTACCTGGTTATCTGTTTTTTAAATGTACAACAAAAGACATTGTCCAAATTTCTGTAGCTATTTTATAGACTTAAAATCTGTACTCGACCAATTTTGACGAACGTTTCTTTGATTATTCTTAGGGATATCAGCCAAGTTAAGATAGTAATTTGAATCACCTCTAAAAAATGCCCATCTCGGTCGAATTAGTTCACTAAGCTAGGTTAGGTACGTCAATGCAGATATTCCCATGAACTGAGGTATACTTACACTAAAACCGAGATAAACCGATATAGCACCGTATTTTATGTTTGTTCATTTTTCCCCGAATGAATTCGAGTTAGGCACCTACAGCTAGTATTTAATAAAATTAAAAATGGTTATTCATAAATTATTATAAGTATATTTAAAAATATAAATATTTTTTTTTTTAGATAAAGATGACGAAAACTCAACTTCTAATGCATCAGATATCAAATGGCAAGTATACAGTGTCGAAATTATTGTTTCTGAGCTGATTTATAAATAAAATGAGGTTTCAGGTTGATTAAAAGAGTAGATCTACTTGAAAATGCACTGGAAGACGTTCATAAGAAATGCGATATCGTCATAGCACGTCTCGATGCGATACGAGTTCAATTACCACCGAATTACGCTGAACAAAATCTGCAGGATAACCCTGCTTCTTCTTGAATGCGTAATTATTATTAGAATATTTCTTTTACAACTGCCCTCAGCATATCATAGCTGTTTTTTTTTATACTTATTCGATTGTAACGACCAAAAGATTAAAAAAAAAAACCATACAAAATTGAAAATATATCAATAACTATACTTTGTATTCAAGCAGTTCACTGTTGAGGACCTACAGACGTGTAAGTTATGTTGTTTAAATTACACTTAATTGCCCCGGCCTCGACTCGGCAACTGATAGATCATTATTATCTCTACACATAAAACAAATCACACAAATAAAAACTTCGATAGACCTATACATACGATTATACGAACAATAATTATTAAAATCTACTTTGCTTCTCGTTATTTTAATATTTTCAGGTATACATTTAAATTATTATACTTATTGTCTTATTATGTATATAATATGCTATATTATGTAATACGTTTTGTTTTATAAAATGTATAGGTATAGGTTATTTATTATATCTTATATAATATATATATGTATATATGTATATATTTTTTAAAGAATAAAAATTACAATTATGATAATTATGCCAAATTACGTAGGTAAACATTTATAGTAGGTGGCCGTATAAAATAAATCACAGCAGTTGAAACCGTTGTGTCCTAATCTCTGAAATTATTGTCTTGAACGACTTCAAAAAGCGGTCGGCGTTGGCTCTGCTGAACACCATCGGTGGCTTCAGTTTGATGACGTTCACGTCTGGTCCATCGCTGCTGACCAATATTCTAAATTCGTCCTTCATTCTAAAACACAATTTGTACGTTAATAATAAATATTATTCTATAAAATATTTCAAAAACAAATTGGCGATATATAAGTCTTAACTTCAGAAGTTCGTGAAATATTATACACTGCACAGTGCACATAACACATCGTGTCAAGCGTTCATTATTTTTACCGAGAAAATCGTTTCACTAGGACAAACCTTTCACGTGGAAAACAGAAATTTTACTTGGACATATTCATACTTGTTAAGAGTGCTTTAAGAAGTACCTGTACGTAATTTATGTAATAAATGGATGTTGAAATACTCGAATCAAAAGTATTTAAATACAAATACATATAAAATATAAATAATACTCTACAATTTAAAACAAATCAATATTTTTGAATACATTTCATCTACTCGTCTATGATCTATGATGTGAGAGCTTTTCAGGGCCAATATTTGTCTCTGTGAGTTTATTTTTAGTTTGTAAATAGCTAAAATAGGAACCTACTTTAATATGTTAATAAATACTTTTTTTAACTGACAAAATACTATACATATGAAGTCCTTACATTAAAATAATTGTTGCACCTAAACTTCTTAATACTTATGTTTAAAATTCGTAAATGAGAAAAGAAGTTTCCTAAAAAAAAACCAGAGACCTACGACTTGAAGTCATCTTACGCAAGACGACAAACAACATTCGGCTCTTACCTGTCGACGACTTCTCGGGCTTCCGCCGTGGCCGGTGTCTTGGTTTTCGGGTCCCTTATCAGTTCTACGCCCACAAATAGTCCGACACCGCGGACGTCACCGATCACGTCGGGGAACTTCCGTTGCATGTTTTCGAGTTCGGACAGCAGGTACCCGCCCACGTCTTTGGCGTTGTCCACCATCCGTTCTTCATCAACGGCGGTCATCACGGCGATGGCTATTGCGCACGACACGGGATTTCCGCCGTACTGAAAAACCACACGAGAGTTTTTCGCCGTTAACTTGGATTAACTTGAATCCAAGTTGGATTAGCGGAGTAACACCACTATACAATAATAATCTGTTATTGATAATATGTACATAAACATTTCATTACGTAAATACATATTTAATAATATGTTGATTAATAATCTTGGACGTGAGTATAGTATATAGAATTTGATCCGCATAGCTGCATAATTAGGTCATCGCTACTACCTATAAGTGCATCAAAGCCGATAAAATTAAATATTAATATTAATCATACTTGCAGTGCTCGACTAGGGGGTGGTCGCAGGGGGGCAGAGTACACCGACTAATTTTTCAGAAATTTTAGCGTACCGTTACTGTTGTTTTTAGAGGAACGCACGAGACGCTTCATCCTCTGCGTTTTTTATCAAAATGCGCGAAATAGATACTTTCCTCGGATCGAACTTTTTGGTAACCAAAGTTACCACTTATCAAACAATTTTTTTAATAATAATATTCAAATTTAAAAAAATATTTGCGATTTTTACGATTATTTTAAAAAGTACTTTGAATTTTCAATTTTGGCCTCCCAAAAGTACCAACTAGATACAATTTTCTACCAGAACGATCCATTGAAGTTAATAATCAACGCATTTTTTTTTACTAAACAATGTGTCTTCTGACACAAAAATTAAAAATTAAAACCCACATCATTGTTGAATCAATTCAATTATCGCTCCGATCTGAATCTAAAATGCCCGGGTAATAAATAGAATACCCGTATTTTTACATTGCCCGCCATAACATATTTGAGGGGTGTTGGCATGTTGCATGTAACTATCTACTAATTATCGTGGCCGGTGTTCCATTAAAAGACACCTAAGTTACATCTTTTCAAACTTAACATGGATTAAATAAAAACGCATAGGTGCTCAAATCACGATTTATACCCAAAAAAATACTCATTTTTACTCACCGTGTTGAAATATTGAATGCCAGTGGCTTCAAAGCTTCGGGCCACGGCTTCCGTGGTGATGACGGCCGCGACCGGATGTCCGTTGCCCATGGGCTTGCCGATGGTCACGATGTCGGGTACTACGTCTGGTCCATCGATCTGGAACGCCCAATAGTGTGTACCTGACCGGCCAAATCCCACCTGAACTTCGTCAGCAATGCACACACCACCGGCTTCCCGCACATATCTAAAATCAAAAATAATACTCTAATTATTTACATCGTTCATTGATCCCTCGCGGCTCGCATATATAGAATAATTATATCCCCGCACGGTTTCAATTTAAAATATCAATTTTATATCAAAACACGATTTCAAATAAATATTATCACCGTACAATGACTTTTTCAATCTCATCGTAAGTCTTAAAAACTCAGATTTTCCCGGTAATCGTAAAATTATATTATTACTTATTTTTTAATACATTTCAATTGTGTAAAATTTTATTCTCTCGGCGTCGTGTATAGGCAACTTAAGATTCGCTATCAAAGACAATATATTATACCTTTCTAAAATAAATTAAAATAAATTGTGAATTCATGAACAACCAATATATGTACAGGCTACCAATCCATTTTTCTTTAGTTAGGACGTTAGGTACAATTAACAAATTCTGTTGATGCACTACTTTTACGGTTATACAACTATACCTACACAAACGATATAAATTGGCATATCTTATTTTGACAATCTTTGATAATTTTTTTTATTATTACCTAGCGACTAGCAATAAAGGTTCGACCGTTAAGGTCATTAGGTCTACATGCTATAAATTGGTTAAAATGTTACATATAGATAATTGAGAAGGAAGTTTTAAACGAATACATTATACATACCTATATATTAAGCTTTGATACTTATTCGAATGCTAAGTAGATGTATTTAATTTATTCGACGGGTAACTGCCTAAAATATATTAGAATGTAAATATATTATATAAGCTGGACACCATAAACGTGCAACACACGATGACAATTTATTGACAAATTGATTCTTTTAACCTTGAATTCAGATAAATACATATAATAGTAATAGGCTATCGGCGTATCTACAATAAATTATAATGTATAATATTTTCTACCAGCGACAATATTTGGTCATCACGATAAAATTATTTAGTTATGTTATTTCAAACCAACTTTTTCTGGTTTAACCTTAAACCAATGATACATTTACTAAGTTTTAGTTGAACGAATGTGTTGTTTTAATAGTATTGGCAAGTGTATAATTATATAATCGTAATGAATAACGTACAACCATTTATATCACCTATTCATATAGTATTTCGAACTTAATTATTATTAAAGTCACTTACGTGTAAACATCTCGCAGGTAATTATGTGGTAAAATAATCTGACCACCACAGCTTTGTAAGCTTTCTGCGATGAAAGCGCACACTTGTTGACAACGTTGTCCGATTACGTTTTCATCAATAATCTTTTTAACTTCCAGAGCATACAATTTTCCCATGTCCTCATCGGGATGATCATCAGCTCTTATTTTACCTCTATATACATCCGGAACCGGAGCCTATGTAGTAAAATCATATAAATTAAAATAACAAGAATGATCTTCAAAATCAAAATTACATATTTTATAATGATTTAAATTTTAATCGTAATTTCTGAATATTTAACAATAAATTGTCTAAAGACTGAATTTTAAACTCTTATAAAATAAGTGATAATAGTGATATAGTCAGGTACTCAGGTTAACACACGAATAATCATGAATAAAAAATAAAAGGTTTTCGAGAATAAAACTTCCAGTTATAGGAGTATTCCTTCAACAGGAAATCAAAACTCAGTATTTAAAATAAATAGATCATATCAATATACATATTATTTGATGGACAATAAAATATGTAAAATTAACTAGAATGAAGTCGAATAAATTCAAAATTAATGACTCTAAAATGAAATATTTTTTTTTAAATACGTACCACGTGCACGTGATCTGGTTTTTTTGGTGCTCCTGGCAAATTTAGTTTATATGGTGAAATATCAATTAGTGAAGTCAAGTGACCATGGTACGCACTGAAACATGTATAAATATTTATTAAACTCTAAGTTATATTGATGTATTTTATAAAATTAATAGTTAACAATAAATATATATAATACAGTTATAAATGAGTGTGAAAGTACCTAGGTTAGCTTTATATCTTTTATATTATGTTGTTATGAACTTTATAGTAGGTTAAATATATATTGTAGTATTGAACAATAGGTACATTATCTTAATAATAAATACAATAATTATTTTTCCAGTTAACACTATGCATTAGAGTTTCTAAATGTATTGAGGTTTTTTTAAATATTTTTAGTCAATACAAAACAATGTTGTTGAAAAAAAAACAACAATTTTAGTTTTTCCCGCATTGTGAAGCAGCATATTATATTTCCTGAGAATCATTATACATACAAACTTCAAACGATGAGTTAATTAGTCCTTAAAAATTAAATTAGTGGACCAAAATTTTGCCAGTGTCTTTTGTACCACTCAACTTTGCTCATTTAAATTTTAAATAGTTCAACTCGTTTGAAATTAATATTTTATATTAAATTGAAGATTTCAAAAAAATATTATGCTTTGGAATATGAAATTAAAAATGATTATTGTAAATTTATAATGCAAAAAGCAAAAATTAAAAACTTATAAGTAGGACTGAGATTTTTATGAACTAATAAATCTCAAAAATCCAAAACTACCATAACAATTAAGATATGCACCAAACATTATTTCAAAAATTTTTTCTTACAATTGAAAAATTATTCAACAGAATCCTGTTATACCTACATACAACAGTGAAATTTTTTTCAGAAGACATTTTAGAATACTTAAGAGTAAAGACACAAAAAAAGAAGTATAAATTGTTCTCACTTCTTTAATTATTTTTAGACATGAAGACGGTGGTCGGCGAAAAAAGTTAATCTACTTCACATTTGACATTATCTCATCACTAACAACTATACCTCTACCAATATTTTTCTATATAACAAAAATAGATGGTGAATAAAACGTTCTAAAAACTCTAAAGTTCCCTAAAAATATGTAAAAAAAATCAATAAAATAATCAGAATACCCTAACACACAAATCCACTTACAAACCTATACCAGCTTTTATAACACCATAAAAAAACAATGCCTTAAGCCATGCTTGTAAACAATAAAAACCAAACTTCAAAAATTCAGTTTTGTAATGACCTGAATTTATGAAATAATTTTCAAACAACGTTAATACTTTTTGAAGTAATCAATGTTGATTGTTAAAATAATAACCCATTAACCTAACCTTGATATGTACCTAATGTCAAATCGTAGTTTAATTGACTATAATATCAGATTTAATAACATTTTAGTAAATAGTAATTACTAAAATGTGCCTTTATGCGTAATTGTGGGGACTGAAGACGATTAAACCATAGTTTATCTACACAGATAAGCACTGACAAAAATAAGAAATGAACAATCTACAATCACGTACATCTACGTGAGGTATTATCACGTGTAAAAAATGTTATTATCTATTCTGAATGTTAGACTTTTTCTGTTGTATAGTGTATACTATTTGCGAGCTGTCCTGTGAAGTATTTGAGTAAAAGTATTCAAATACTTTTTTAAGTATTGAATAACTTTTTAAATACTTTCTTTTGTATTAAAGTATACTTATTGTTATTAGTATTGAATACTTTGATTTTTTTTTTTTTTGAACAATTTATATTTATTCGAAATACTTGGTTGGAAAAATATTATTGCCAATTACAATAATTGAATAATAGTTTTATTTTATATTCTGTATTTCTGTGTTAGCCGAAGGCTTCTAAAAATCGATAGGAATTTAATAACAATATTTCCTTTTGTATTATTAGATAGGTAACTATTGATAATATCAGATACAATGCCAGCCTTAATGATTATGCGGGATTACGGGAATAATAAAGATTGTTTCTTCAGTGGAGCGGGTATTTAGTGTGGGTGGAGCAACCATGACGTAAAAAAGTTGCAGTATGACAGATGAAAATTTTGAAAACATTATGTTCCTAAAATAAATAAAGTATTTAAGTAGTATCTTAAAAAAAATGTATTTGGGTATTTACCCAAATACTCGTCAAAAGTTTTCTTTGTAGGTCTGTTTGCGAGCCATATCATAATATGAAACTGTAACTAGGAGTCAAATCTGCTGTGATCAGCACACTGTTACAACTTATATCAAAAAGGCCCACAACACTTAATATACGTTAAGACTCAACAATATATTAAATTATATAAATTTAATAATTATTTAACTCGTTATTATTGTTATTGTATAATTATTTTCTATAATGATGATTAGTTATAATTTTAACTATTCATGCTAATAATGTAGTAGCTATAGGTATTATATTTTAACCTTTCACACATAAAATATGAAAAATAAGAAATATTGTTGTATTCCTATCTACAGTCTATATACATACAAAGATAACATGTATAGGTACCAACCTGCGTAATTTCAATGTCAGCAGTAGTAATACAATTTAAATATTCACACATAACTAAATCAGTGTAACACAACAAAGTATGTTGAAATAAAAAAAAAACATATTATTTTAAAAAATATAAAATTATTCAATAAAAATACAATATTTCTCAAATCTGTTTTTCTATTAATCTTATATTTGTTGACCACAAAAAAGATTAAAACTAACAGCAAATATAAACTTATTAGGTAATTATTATAATATAATATAATATTACTAAAAAATTTAACGAAATAAATAAAATAAAAAAACTATTTACCAGTAAAAACCGAAGTATAATAGTAATAATAGTATTCAATAGCTACCTATATAGGTACTTAATTATTTTCAATATAGTTTAGCGTTCCTACATGTAAAATTATTATAAATATGTAAATAAAAAAAAAAAAAAAATATGTTATTTTATATTATTTAATATGAATTATGTAATAAAATTATTTTATTACATAATTCATATCGTTAAATTCTTGATCGGAACACGACACCGAATTGGGCCAAAGGCTATCAAATGTAAAATTAATTTGGCTGGATCAAATATGGATAGGGTACCTATTATATAATGTGACAAAATGATTTTTTTATCAACAATAAACATTCATTATCTTAGCAAATCTTATTTTGTATGGTTCGAAGTAAGTGCCTATTAATTATTACCTTTTCGTTATCGTACACAATAGGTACCTAACATTTTTTTAATAATTCCATTAATTTCATATTCCACCGAACATATACACGGAATTTATGCCTAATCTCAAAAATTCTATATTTGTATAGTAGATTACCATCATGCAGATAGTTACATGATCAATTTATATTTTTATTTTATAATTTGATTTATTTATTCTTGTTATAGTTTTTATAATCTGTAATAACTAATACAAACTAATTACCAATAGTAAATAATCAACTGTAGGTTTGTATTCGAATTTTGTAGTTGATCAACTGCACGAATGCCTAAATATTATGTCCACCTGTATGGCTATATGAGCAATCGAGGCAGTTGGGAGTCACAAGCTATTATAACTATTAATTCAATATTATTTAATATAACAGAAACTCACTGGTCCAGGGTGATGACGTCGGTGTTGCCGGTGTGTTGACGGGCCAACCTCAATGCCAAGTCATTTGCTTCGGAACCGGAATTTACGAAGAAACAGACGGAAAGCGATTCCGGCATTTTCGACACGATCTTCTCCGCGCACAACACCAGGTTATCGTGCAGAAACCGGCTGTTGGTGTTCAACTGTTGCATTTGCTCTATGCCCGCTCTCACCACGTCTTGGTGACAATGGCCAACTGCGAACAGTACATAACAGAAGTTAGACATAGATAAGAGCAGGAGCGGATAGGCGCTTATTTTTTTTGTGTGATAAATGTTTAAAAGGCCACATTAAATAAAATTCATAAAAACAACGTAAACCTGGACCTTCAATCCAGTGGCGCACCCAAGGGGGCTTTGGGGCTTAAGCCCCCCCCCAAAAAAATATTTTTTCATTAAATTACACATTATTATAGAAAATATAGACAATGATAAATGATTATGTTTTATTTTAAAATTTTGTTATTATGTTAGATATACACATATAATATATATATAATAGTTCAATACTACGCGATAAGGTTTGTGACAATCTATGGTGGCTATCGTCGATTTTTATTTCGTTGAAAATTATTTTTAGATTTATAGATACCGTAACGATTACGGTCGACTTTGATTGTTAACTACGATAATAATGATAATTATGAATTTCGACTGTCTGTGGCATGAAAATCTCGTTCAGATAATTCAGTCTGTTCGATTTTTTCTTTGTGATAGCTGTGTGCCTGTGTCGAATGTGCGTATGAGTAAAAAAAAAGCTGATTTAAAATGAGTCAAAAACGAAAGTCAAATACTCTTCTTAAGTATGTTAGTATTAAACCAAAAATTTCAACTATCAATGAGCCGCTCACATACATCGAGAAATACAAATTAAAGAATCCGAAGTATTAAAAATTCTTTTTGAAAAGGGACCCAGGAAACTTAAATTTTAAATTTATTTGTCATAATATTTAGTTATAAATATAATTATATAAATATTAAATACATAATAATATAACATATGATAATAATAAACAAAAGTGGTTATTTAAAAATTAGTTTTAATTGTTTACGTGTGTGTAAGGGAAAAAGAAAAATTATTAAGCCCCCCCCCAAGCAAAAATTCTGGGTGCGCGCCTGCTTCAATCCACCAATCGTTATGGTTCTAGGGAAAATCCTTATATTCCTATAATAAGAATAGGTATGTGTCCCTGGGTTCGAGTTTGTATATAATTCAAAGCGAAACATCCACAAAACGATACCAAAATTTGAGTTTAAAGTTTAAACATTATTCAGTAAATATAATATTATATACCACGCGTTATTTACAAACTATACATTTGAGTAAATTAAAATTTGTGATAATTGTAGTTATGGAGTGTCGGCGATCCACCACAAAATGTTTATACAAAAGTCATAGTATAATACTCATATTATATATACTCATGGTAATATTATTATTAATAGTAAATAACTTATATATCCATTAATTCTATAATAGTATACAGTATATACAGCATAATATTATATTATAATATACACCTTAATTACCTGTAATGGTTTGATATTTATTATTATATAACCTACCTAGTTATAATTTATAACCTTATAAGTTATAAGTATTATACCAAAATATAAGCTAAATTTGATAAGTCCAGAATGTTAAAAATCGTTTGATTTAATAATTAAATTAGCATTTGTGGACAGATAAATTATGAACCCTATCTATAGTAAGTGCCAAGTGGTACCTACGACCCTACGTATATAACACGTATTTACAATAACAACAAAAGTAAAAAATATCGTGCCTGCACAATTTAGTCCTAATACTATATAGTACCTATCTACCTAGTTAGCCACTTAGGTAAGGACTAAAGGTAATAGTAGTAGGTACCTATAAACTCGAAACGTAAGTAGCAATATCTATAATATAATATAAAGTAATTTTAATTTAATGTCTAGTCAATAATCGATATAAGTAGGTAGTACAAGTTTAATTAGGTAGGTGATTATGATATAATTTAATATTTTCATTTTTACTATCGCAGCTCTTTATCATCCCACCCAGTAGCGTATACATCATTTTGTATGGGGGGGGGGGGGGGTGTTAGAAAAAAATTTAAACCTAATTCACATTTAAAGAATAAATAACAAAATATAGGTAATAAATAATTAGATACAATAGTATTTATAAATATTTAACTTAAATTTTAAATAATTTAAGTACAAACTTAGTAGTAGGTATTACTTATTAGGTTTACTTTATTCATAATATATTATTATACCGTTTCAATGTAAAATATTTTAAAGGTCCAAATTTTCGAACGTAGAGAGAAAAATTTTTTTATGTAATAACTATAATAGTAATATAGTAGGTATCTACAATATATAATATATTGGTTGAAAATTTTTAGGCATATAGGTACCTATCTACCTAGTAGTTAGAATACTTTTCAAAAAGTTAAAATGACGCCAGAGTTGTATATATAAATTATACAGTAGGAAGTAGGAACCCAACATGTCAATAATTTAACAAATTACCTACGTCATGATTGAAAGACCCGAAGAAGAAAGAACCTAAAGACGAAATGTCTAAACAAAATAACTGTACTACTGTAATAGCCAATAGGATGTCTTCGAGTATTATAATACTCATATACGGGTCATCCAAGTTATAGCTATTGTATCTACCTATATATTATGTACGTATATTGCAAATTCACAAGTCGCAATACACTGCGATAGCAAATAGGTATTAGGTATTTTGTTTGTTTGAATTAATTAATACTTATAGGTACTTAGGTACCTACCTATCAACATATTATAGTTTATACGAATATACCTACTTGTAAACTCGATCGTTGTTGTTAAGATAAGATAACACTATATTAATGTTAAAATAATACGACCAGTAACATCATAGAACAATGCGTAGGCACGTAACATTGAAAATATCGTACCGCATGTGTTGTCTACATCTTACACACGTACGACATAGTAAATTGTCGTTTACCGGTTTCAATAACGTGCTGTAAGTTTTGATATTAGAGAGAATTTACCTATAATTAAACTTTTAAATAAGAATATTATCTGTGTTCTCTAGATCGATTCTTTACGATATTTTAATTTTTAAGTGAGTTATGATTTATGAGTGTGCAAAATATTAATACTTTAAAATGTTCTTAATTCACTTAAAAATGTAAATATCGTATAACTGATCGAGAAAATACGGGTCATGTTCTTACCTAAAAGTTTGATAATAGGTCAATTCGCTCAAATATCAAAACTAACAACAAGCTATCTGCTATCCGGTGAACGAACATTTGCCATGTCGTACGTGTTTGAGACTGAGACAACATAGCGGGAACGACTTCCACGTCCTCTTAAGCGTCTTTTTGCCTACGTGACTACACTTACTTTAAATATCGACGTACTAACGTTTGTTTGGTTCAGATGTACAAAGATGTTTAGGTCATTAATACAATAACATTAATATACCTAGCACATTGCATATCTGCGGATATAGTAAGTTATACCTACATAATATATAGGTATACAATATATATATTATACAAGTATACCTACTAGGTAGCTACCAAATACAGAATAGATACAGACAATACAAAAATGTTTTAAACTTATAATAATTAATATATAAAATATATTACCCGGAAGACATATTATCTGTACGGCTAACTACCTACTTTGCGATAATCTATCGAATTAAATTATTATATAATGAAGGCATTATGTTTTTATTGAATTCTTTCATTTCTAAAGCCTTTAAACAATGATCACTTATAATTGTTAAAAATTAAGACAACATTCAATTCACCCGATTCAGACACGTAAAAACAAGCGTTGTGTACCTAATACCTAGGTATTTCAGATGTGAGAATAATTTATTAAAAAAGTCCCAGCATCATAGGCGTAGAATGGGGGGAGGGAGTGTAAGGAAGCTGTAGCCACCTGGAATTTTGTTCAGCCCCATCCTGTACATTTTTTTTAGCTATATTTTTAGAATGAATGTTGTGTATACCAGAAACATAATAGGCTATAGCCCCTATACGGCTATACATAAATTCATCACGCTATACATACGCCTATAATATTAAAATTATTTAGCTAAATTGTTTCTTATAATTTTAAACAGATGATTATTTGAGAATATTATATAGAAAATTAGAAAATCATATAACCACTCTCAAAATGTCAATTGACTGTTATGATTACTTATGAATTATTACCTAAGAGTTATTAATTAATTTGAAACGGATTACCACACTTGGTGTAGCTAGGCAAACCTAAATATACTTATATGCCGATGAATACTTGCGATTTTGCTAAAAATTATTTCATAGGTGAACAAGTATATAGGTACAACGTGATAATAGTTAAAGTATATATAATAGGTACCTAGTTATTAATTAAACAATAAATAATTATCTAAATTTTATTCTGTTATTTGCAATTCAATTGTTTTGTTGAGCCTACCCCGTTAAACATTCATAAATACGCCCCTACAGGCTACAGCCTACATCCTACTAATGTTTATTAAGCCATACCGTGGGCTACGTTATTGATGCAATCCAAGTATTCTCTTCCGTCTTGGTCGTACAAATACTGTGCTTGGCCGCGAACGATTTTCAACGGATTCTTCTTATAAAACAATTCGCAAGATTTCCTAAAAAATACATACATAAGCAAACCTATTTGTACAGAAGACACAAGGAATATTTGAGTGTCAATCGAAAATTAGGTTCTTAAATTTAAAATAATATATATATTTACGATTTCGTCATATTAACGATTTTTGTGTTTTAAAATAATCGATAAATAAGTAATTTTATCCAATTAAATTAAATTAAATGAAACTTTTACCATTGGTTAGTTGAACCCTAAATAAATACGTTAAATAATTTGTTTTAAAATTAAGTAAGTAAAAATCGGTGATAAGCCCAACTATATTATTTAATATTTATGCCTATAAAGGCGAGCCCAGCGGAAGCTGCTTTTTCCGTGTGACGTCACAAATTCGTTTTCTGCGGCTTTTTTGGATGCGCGAGGTAAAATTTCAGATCGATCTAGTAGGCGGTCGACATCAAAGGAAAGCCGTGTGGCCTGTGCCGCACGACTATGTCGCGTGTGTGTGGACGTATTTTCGGAAAAATCTAACGGCAACAGTTCTTATTTTTTTAAATTTTTTAATATTTAAATTTTAAATTATTATAATCTAAAAACAAATGCCGCATCGTCAGGATATGTACCTACTGGCTACTTGCCGCTACGTCTAAACGCTCCTTAAGAAATATTTTAAACAACCTACTAAATTTGATCAAACATAGTTTGAAATTATATTCGTTATTATCCATTATGTGGCTTATTATGACAGTAATTTCTATAGGTTTAATAAGTAAATAAGCAATTTTGAAAAATCATCAAGTTATTATTAATTCTTTATATAGGTATCTAGGTAACTAGGTTTAGAACAAACTTGGTGGGTATGAAAGAGCAAAAGGAGAAATATTTTTATAAAAATAACTAAACAAAACGTTAATATTTAATAACTGAAAATTGAAAGTTGACCTTTAGGTATGTAGGTAGTGGCAAAACACTCGCGCGCCTTTGAGGCTTCGCTTAAATTGTAGCTCTATAAAAATTAGAACACTAGTTGCCAACAGTTTACCAATGCATTTAACAATTAAATACACAAATTAAATGTATTATTATTTTTAATACCATGAAATTTAATTAACAGTAGGTACCTATACGTGACGATTGTATGATATTAATAAACATGACAAAAAAAATTGGATACGGGTCAAAAAGAAACGAATTTACTATAATAGTACACTACATGTTAAAAATAGCACTTACCCGACATATTTATTACGTAGATCGATTGTTTCGGTAAATGTGAGCTTTTTACTTTCCATCGTCACTTTGTTATGTTGAATATTGAAATATATTAAGAAGTTTTCTAAGCAAACTGCTCAGACTAATAAAAGATACAGCTCTGAACACAACCGTTTTAATACTGCATTAAGTTAGTAAATTATAATTACGTACTCATAGATTTACGAAATGGTAACAGAGTGGATGACCTTCATAACATAATCAAAACAAGTTATCACACACAACAATAATATATGTATAATCACATAATAGTATTAATCTATCATAAATGGTAATATTGAATATTTATTTTATTATGTATTTAAAAAAATATATATATATTGTTTAATATTACAACCTCCGTGGTTATATAGATAGACTCAATAATAGTAATAATAATAATCATAATTGTAAAATAAAATCTAGAACACATAAAATACTGAGTGGCAGACATAATAAAATAGAATAATTAAAAGTCAAGTGGAGTTTAAGCTTTTGAGAACATCACTTTCAAAATAAATATTTTACTAAAAAGTCATATGTGAATAACTTTTTCATTGTAATTACATACAACAAGACATTAACAAAACAATATTTATGTTTAACTTACTACTCCACTTCACAATCAAAAAATAGGGCTTATCCGTACAGCTTAATGTAGATCACAATATTTGGCGATCACTTGTTATCTTAGATCTTCAATTTACATAAAACAAATCATAGTAACAATAAAGAAAATTGAAAAATAATTAATCATAATAGTATCATAATTCATAACAAATCTTGATATAAAATTGAATTACTATACAGAGTGTTAAACGGAATACAAAATATTGCAGGTACAATTTTATCATTATCATAGTATATAACACAAAAAAATATATATTTCAAAACGAGCTTAAAAATGATTAAATAATGTAAACCTTTTCATATGATCATTTGTTGAACACTCAGTATAATATAAATTTATTGGTGAAATAAAATTAATTATGTGCCTATATTATAAAATAATCAAATTAAAAAAAAATGTCTTTCAATATAAGATATAACATATTAACATATTATAATAATAATATACAATAATAAAATAATACAATAGTCATTAAAACAATGTATTTGTTATCAAAACAATGTCTTATTGTTTAAAAGGTTTTAAATATAACAACTGAAAGTAAAACCGAAGTTTTATAAATGGCCCAAATTACAATAATGCTGGCACTATAATTTTATTTGGTGGATAAAATATATAGTATAATTATACTCATAATATAAGGTATTTAATATATTGTATTTATATAATATATATATATTATGTATGTCCATATGACAAATGAGAATTCAATTAATTTTATATAAATATAATACTAAAAATAAAAGTAGATTGAAAGAAAAAATAAGGAAAACTAGATAGGAATATGTTTGAATAGTGGAACAAATTTATCCTTCCATATAATGGAACGCTAATCATACTTGGGAATGTTAAACAAGAAATGGACTTTTTAATTACTAAACAAATAATAGGTGAAAAACAAATCATTTAACATGTTACATCATATTTAATTCTAAAAATTTGATAATTTTTAATTTCGAACTAATTTATTTTTATTAAATAATTTTTAAAACTAATTGTCAAATGGAAATATTATATTTTAAATTTTAGAGTGAAGAGTTTTTTTTTAAATTAGATGATATATTCTATTTAATAAAATAAATAAGTCCAACATTTTTCCCATTTTCCATATTATATTGAAATAAAATCATACTAAATAAGAACAAAATTAAAAATATATAATAATTTAATATAGTAAAAAAAATAAACTTCAAGATTTTAATTTTAAAAATATACACAAATTCATAGTTGATATTTGATGGACAGTAACTATTTGAAAAAAAAATGAAAATTAATTAGTTAGTTAAAACTTAAAAGAAACCTCAATAATAGACTTATGTAAGATTCAAAATAATAAATATATTTAAATGGCGCCTGTTGTCACTATCACATTATCTTTTTTTTTTTTGTTTAGAGAAAATTGAATTAATTGAGGATCCCACTTTATATGGAGAATATAATATTATTCATCAATCAAAGCTTAAACCAAAAAAAAAATTATATTTCAATAATACTATTTAGGTATTTTATTTATTTTATATTTATACTCATAAAATTAAATTAAATATTTCATACACGTTCAAAATGTAAACTACTATGCATTTAATGTTTTATGGTGTTTTAATTTTCCATGATTCCTCTTGTATTCGATTAAAGCAGTCTGCTAGGAATGTAAACTGTATATATAAAAAGTGCATATAAAATCAGATATGATACAACAATAACATAAAAAATATAATATTTTTTTAATTACATTAAATAAAATACTCACATAAGGAGTGTGTAATCTAACACATTTGGGGCTTTTTTCTTCGCGTTGAAACTGAAAACTAAATAATCCATTAGTTTCATCAACCTCCCAACATTTGATAGTTTTCCATGTGAATTCAACAATTTGATTCTGTAACATCAAATTTTTATACTTGCTAGTATTAATTTTATTATTATTCTATTAAATATTTTAATGTTTATTTTAATTATTTAATTGAAAATGTTAAATAAATAACTATTTTTTTACTTTTGCACAAAAAATAAAAATTAATATTTCAAATGTTCAAAAATATGCTTCTTTTTTTAACTGTATGGAATCATTTTAGTAGTTAGTATCTCTTGTTAATTAGTTACATTCAAAATATTTTAAATGTTATAGTTAACATTTTTTAAATAAATTATACTATCAAATTATCAAAATATAAAGTATAAATAAAATTATACAAAATTATGTCAACAAGTACAACACATTATTTAATTTGGATGCAGTTATAGGACAATTCTCATAGATACTTTTAAGTTACCATGTATTTAAACTATTTTCTTAACTAATGAAAAAAATACAGCAATGTATTACTAACAGCTTACTTATTCCAATTACCAAGCACTTACATCAAAATATTTTACTAAAGACCGGATTTTTATGAATTGGCATGTTTTTACTGAAATTAATCTGCATAATCTAAAAGATTTGTCAACGTGTTCATTCTTTGATAAATTGAAATACTCAAGTTTTTATAGCAAGCAAATATTATTTTTAAGATTAAATAATATTTTTTGAAATACAATATATTTTGGAAATAATCCGAAATACAACTTTATTTTTTTATTTATCTATAAATATTTATTCAATGAAATATTATTCCTCATAATTTCTGATCATATTTTCTATACATTTTTGGAGTATAAGATCATCTTAATGTTAATATTTTAAAATTATAAACATCCAGTCTCTAGTAATCATTAATTAATAAATATTACCTCAAGAGTACCATCTTCAGTACATGCTATAAGTCTAAGACCTAAATAACCAACAGCTGCCATCACATGACCAGTCTTTCGAGAGTCACACGGACAATGCGGAAATATCACTTCACCATAACCAGGTAATTCTTTAGCCATTTTTAAATACTGTAAAAACAATTTTATTAATATTAAACTTTTTTACTTTATCTTTCACATTCATATATTAAAACATTATAAATTGTCTCATAAACTGTGGTTAAAAAATAAAATAAAAATATAATGAATAATTACATCTAATTTTTTGGAAGAATCTTGTAAAGCTTTTAGCTCATATAAACGGTCTCCTACAATGATATGATTACGATCAACTTCGTCTATAGTACTCCAGAAAACAAACGTAGCAGCTAAATTATCTGATTCTATGAGACGACTTTCAACAGCAGGGTTAAATAACCATCGCTTTATACATAAACAACTAGCACTAGCTGTCCGGTAGTTTTGAACATAAAGTTGATGAGCTACTTCATTTGGTTGAATTTTCCTTTCTAATAAAATATAATTTTATGGTTTTATAAGTAATTAATGTATAGAAAATAAATTTCATATGTTTTAAAGTAATAAAAAAAAATATACTGTCGTGTGTTAAAAAATTTTTATACTCACCAAAATTATACTCAACAATTTCAAATAGGTAAAAATAAACTGATGTATTTTCAGACATTTGTATTTTATCAATAACACTGTTGTAAACACTATCAGCTGTTGCATTTTTTTTAGTTCTAATGACTACTATTTCTCGGTCAGGTAATATTATTTTTAAATCCACTATGGAGTCAATATTCTGTACACAAAATGAAATGAAAATATTAAGTATCTATATTAAAGTCAAACATATTAAATTGAAATTGAATAGAATTACCTGTATGTTACCAGAATCAGCTAGAAAATCTTGCATTATTTCACATTCAGCTATAACACGAACAGCACATACCTTTTCCAAGTATAACTCCAAACCTCTTCTTCTAGAATCAAGTTGTTGTTCACTTAACCTATTTCAAAAATTGCATTATTTATTATATATTTGTATAAGATTAATTATTATATTTAGAACTTACGTAAATGGCCACTTTCCCGGGATTTTAGGAAAACTGTATCCAATAAACTCTCTTTTGAGGTTAGCATGTAGATTGGCAAATTCACTATATCTTTTTGAACATAAGTGACGACCAGCCATATATATATTGAACACCTAAGTAGTATTTTTATTTGTAAAAAAAAGACTCACTCTATACCTATTTACAATGGTTAAAATGGATAGAAATAAAAGTTTAATATGCATATACTACAGAAAGAAAAACCCAACAAAGTTATACTTTGTTACGACTTATGTGGTTAGGTTATCAAATAGTGTGATCTTACGATATATTTACTGTTTAGTATAATTACGAAAGTAAAAGATTACAATATAGATGGGGGGAGACAAGATGGGCATTTCCCTGTCTGATTTTAAAAATCCACCATTGGCTTGGTGCCTGGTGGTTTTTGTTAACCAATGTCTATATTCAATTGGCGCAAAAAAATACGTATATTTGTAGGAAAATATTTTATTCATTTCTTGTGTAAGTTCTAAGGAATTATTTTTGAAGCCACTGTTATAATATAATTTATAAAGAAAAAAAATTAATATTAATTAGTATTCATAATTATTTCTTATATTTTTAGGGACCTTTGAATATTAATATACATATATATATGATATGTAGGTAAGTTAAATAAATTGTTTTTAAAATTATAAATTTTTACAAGTAAAAAAATAACTCAATGGTATTTAAAGAAACTATGATGATACAATGTCTTAATATGCTATTTTTGAGCATCAGATATTTTATGAATCTGATAATTAAATAATTCCATACATGTTCATGTTTTGAATATGTTGGTATGATAATAAACTACATACTTATTAGTAATTACTCATTAGTCATTAAGATACATGTTATAATACCATAATAAAAACTAAAATAAAATAATTTCTTACCACATATTTGTCTCCATCTTTATCAACTGTATGATAATCTGGTACAGAAATTGGTAATGATCTTTTATCACTGTAATCTATATAATTATATGTAGATTGATCTTCACTTGGTTCAAGTCTTTCGGCTTCCTAAAATATTATAACAGGAATTAAGTATATTATGTGTATTAGAGTGTTTAAAAAATGATAAAAAAATATTTTTTTAAAGTTATAATTATAGTTTCTACCAATGAAAATAGGTTCTAAGTTTTGTTTCCAAAAAAAAAACATCTCAAATTAATTTCTGAGTTACCACAAAGCCAATCGAATAATTATATATTTATACCTATTAAAGTATTAATAAAATAATCACAAAAACAGATTCATGTTAAACATTATTTTTTTTTTTTTATTATACAGCAATAAGTCATACTATATCACTCTGTCCACTAACAAATAATCCTAAACAATTTTTTTGTTATTTTTATAACCTAACTTATTGATGAATTTTTATTCATCAATAAGTTATATTATAGTATAAAAGTTAGATTTATTTTTCTTATATAATTTTTGTTTACTGCAACGAGGATAAGTATTTAAAAACATTGTATTTGTGTATCATTTTCTACGCAAAAATTAGGATTAAGGTTTAAGTTTGGGTAAATCTACCAGACCCTTGTCATAGCCACAATAGAAACAATACAATGTGACAACCACATCATTGGTAAAAAAAAATAAATGACAATTATGAATTATGATTCATCATTTTAAACTATACACAATAATTATTGTTATGATCACAATGATTCATGCTCACAAGAATACAAGACTACTTTTCTTTTTAATTATAGGTAAGTGAATATACTAATTTATGTTCTGATTGATAGTTTTATATGTTTAGTTATTAAGAATATATTTTATTTAAATTCCAGTTTTAATTAATTTTATTTTAAATATTCACAGTTCTATAATTGTTAAACTATGATAAATCTTAGATCAACATAATAGGGAACAAACTTTAATACCACTATTTTAAAAGTAAAATTAATGTAAGTGTATTTTTAAGAGGATGTTATTAACCTGCGTGAATTTGTTCAGTCTTAAAATGGAAAACATATTAAATATACATACGGAATAATCCAACTCTGTAATATTTAATTAAATTAATCTATTATCAAATTTAAAGGTAACATTATTGTCTAGACCACACAGGTTTTTTATATTTTAAATATAAGTGCACTTTAAAATTGTAAATTTTTGTAAAATTTAAAATGCTTAAAACTTGCTTCATAATTAAAATATAAAAAAATGTAAGTGAAGCCTTGATAATATAGGTACTTACCTTTTAACTTGATAATAGGTCAATTCACTCTACTGTTAAACATAAAAGTAAAATGTAATATTCTGAAAGTAAAATTTAGGAGTTAAGTATTAGTAAGAAAGACACAACACAAAAGGGTACAACGTCCTCTTAATGTAATCAGGTCATAACTGATAATATTTGAACAATTTAACCTTTACTGTTTATCAAATATATAAAACTTATCTTACATTGATTTCTTTTTAAATTATGAGTTGGAAATGATGTGTTTCTACAATTCTTCTATAACTTAATTTAGTTGGATAATATCGAATTTAAGGAAAACTCTAGAAGCCAAAATTGCTATTTGTAATTGACTGTTAAATTCAATCAATTATTTTAAAAATCTGCTCAGCATATGTTTCTGATTAACTACAATAATCTACAAAAAACATAAAATATTAAAAATATTAACATACTTGAGGTGTAACGGAAATTACAGTCAACGTCAACACATCACCGCCCGATTTGATCAGGTCTACAACTTGTTTGTGTGTTGATCCTTCGACATTTACATTATTCCTGGTTATCAAACACAGATAATAAAGTTTTAAAGTTTTTTTCACCACAAATTAACAGGGATCCACATCTCACAAAAAATTGAATGACTTAAGATATGAGGAAACACACAAATATACAAGCATGAGCCTTACACTTCAAGGATCCTGTCTCCTTTTCGAATCCCTGCGTCGTAAGCCGCTCCTCCTTCGAGTACAGCACTGACGTGCTGCAGAGGAGCGTAGAGTTGACCATTTATGCTCTTAAGTTGACCGCCCTCGCTAACCTGGCCACGAACGTTAAATCCGAAACCGGTGACGCTCTTTGTTATAGTGACTTCACGGGGGCCCGCCGGTACTTTCGACGACATCGTCCATTAACACTCCATCACCTAAATGAGCAATAAAAACATGTGATCGTCAACAGATCGAGTACGAAATTAGTGTTCATTTATTTTGAAAATCACTGATGGGTCAAGAATATTATCATAAGACATTTCGATAACACGGCCACTATCAATAATAATATCATTACAATATGAATAGTAAATATTACGACCATAGAGTCTTACTCTATGATTACGACTCAGATTTCTCAACAAGAGAGACATCTACGATACAGATTAAAAAATGTTTGTTTTGTTATAATATAGTATCCGTTTGTTCGTCCCATATTTATAACAACGACAATTTATTTATTTTCAAATTGGTCAAAACTATAATATTATGAATAATAAATTAGTGTATGTAATATTATCAAAATATACAGAAGTTTTCCTACACGAAAAATGTAAACATAAATTATATAAATGGAGGGAAATTTGAAAATAACTGAACTACAAAATAAACACAGGTATATAATTAATGTTAGGTTAAAATAATAAAATGTATTATAAATTGAATATACCTACCAACCTATTGATAAATTTAAAATTGGTTTGTATTCAAAATTCAAATTTACACGATTTCAACAAATAATTTTTCAACAGATAATTGTTTACACTACAAATGTTGGTGACATTAGTTGGTACAACAATTTATTTATTGATTTCATAACGTAAATTTAAGTTAAATTAGTTATCAATAGACAACATAAGTATAATAACCGTGGAACAAATAAACAATATTATAATTTCACGTTATAATAGGTAATATTTAAAGAGCCGTTATTTTAAATGAATATAAACTAGACATAAAAACACATCACTTTTAAATTAGTCTTATTTTATATAATCATAAGATTTAATAATTATACAATCTAAGTTCTAGAGGGATTTTAGCCTAATAATTAACCCCGGGAACTTGGTCTCCCAAAAAAAAAACCCCGAAAAAATAACATGTAAAAAATAACTCTATAATAAAAATGATGTATACCAGGTACATACCTAACACGTATTCACGAGATTTCAATGACAGTCTTTGTATGATTTAAAGACAAATAGTCAATTTTTGTTTCAGTCAAATTTGTTTTGAAATGTCAATAATATACACAGTCACACAGATATATTACTAACATTCCATAGAGAAACTATAAAATGTCATTAGGACAGGCCAAATGATAAATATGAAAACAAATTCTTATAGTATGTTATTTAGTCAGTATATTAGTATAGTCCTGAATCATAGACATAAATATCAAATATACAAGATCAATAATAATCAATAAGAAAATAATAATAACACAGTTCTTTCTTGCAACTTCTTTAAACAGATAGTTTGAATATAATAACTATTACCTACCTATGTATATTAATTAATAATTTTATTTTCTATTTCCATCTATAGAGGCTTGCTTTAACCAGTCAGATAATAATATGTAGGTCGTCTATATCCTTACCCACATTTCGATGTAAATTCAACCAGCCAAATATAACAATAATCAACGTCTGATCAACGTATTTAGGTTAGGTAATAATAAACCTATTTTAGCGTAGTTTCTTAAGGGGATCAGAGCACACGTATTTTTCATGCGTTTTTTAATGTTATTTCCTATACCACTGTTTAAATTAATATACTTTAAATAAATAGGTGATTATGAATAATTTAAACCGTGGCCTATCACTCCCGCAAGGGCGCCCCCGTAGGCGGAAAAGGTCCTTTGCCCCTCTGGGAATTTTTAACTGCGTATACTTTAATACACCTATCCTGCAGGCGCACTCAGGTCTGTCTATAATCTTTTTGAGACCCTGGACAGTGGTATAATGGGGCCCCTAAGACTTGGAAATAGTATTATTTTATTAAAACAGTCAAAGTGAAAACAGGGATCCTCGTCGATCGCGGGATCCTGAGAACATATACAGAGTATCCAATGGGAAAGAGGTGAACTTGCACTCCCATCTTCCAAGTTCCAAGTCGATGTACAAGAATAATAGAAGATTTATTTATCTCTGACGAATAACAAAAAATTAGTTTAAGCGTTCATGGATCCTGAGTATATCATCATACTGCAACGGGATCTATCGACGTGGATCTTAAATTTTAAACCCGTGCCTGTATAAAGAACATATTATACTTCTATAGTTCTATAGTTCTATACAATTCTATTTTTTTTTTATAGAAGTCATTCGTAAACAACGAACGCGATAATCGGTTGTTCAGTTAGCATAAATTGTAGTAACTAGATGGCGCCACCATATACGTGTTTTTGTATTTGATTTTCAAATTTTAGATTTCCGTGTTGATGTTTCATAATCTTATACTATAGGTATTGAAAATCAATATCATGTTTTTATATTTATTTGTTTAGAGCATGAGACAAGCATAATTAAGACTATAGCAGTATAGCGTATAGAATAATACAAATCGTTAGATATTTTACATGCTTACAATGTACAAAACTACTAAGGGCCAAATAATAAGTACCTACGTAAACGAATCTTTTAAAGTTTGAAACCTATTTAAAACGCTCGTTTCAGTTTTCAGTTTGATTATTATTTATTTTATCGTATGAACTTTTAACTATTAGAACCATAAAATACATTTTTCTCTGGACATTAAGCTAAATGTTTATTCAATGATATTTCAAATATTTCACATTTTCATTTAAACATTGTATTTCGATTAAAGACCATTTTATATTTTCATGTATTTTATGAATATTTTTGGTTAATGAACCTAATGCTTGTACATGCTTAAAATGTATTAGAGATATTATGGCCTGAATATAATTTTTCTCTGTTGGGTAAAAATTGTCAGATTAATCTCTATTCTATTGCTCAGTTTTAACATATACTCAATACTGTCTTGATTTGAGATTTAAATTAGTATTCATTATCAAGAGGGCACATAAGCTCATTAGAGTGGAGGGAGGTCGTGACATATCACCCCCTAGACAAATTTGAAATGATAGTAATTTTTAATTCTAAATAATAAACTATTTTTACTGATGATATTATACAATTTTATACTACATGCATACCTATTTGGTTATTTGGTATCTAGGTTCTGATTGATTAATTTAAATTATTGTAGTATACCTACCTACTTAATGTTATATAATTATATAAATATAAAATAAGATAAGGTTTATGATTGGTAATGATTTCTGTGGTGTTACTTATATTTTATTGGATAGAAACAATTTTTGTTGAGATTTTCGAGCATGACAAAAAATAATTTTTTGCTTAAAATGTTTAAATTCTAGTACCATAATATGGTATATAATATATATTATATTATATTAGCCTGCCTAGTTTTTAGCATCCCTTTCAAAAAGTTTAAATGATGCCTCTGATTTACCATATTGATTAAGTTTCAAATCGTTATAGATTAGGTATAATAACTGTGATATAGGAACCTAACTCAAGATGAAACCATGCATTCTGTACACTTATTATAACTCTTTGCTGATTATTTTTATTATACTGCAAAATGCACAGTTAAGTGACCTCTATACCAACGTCCAATATACACAATGGTACTATCTATAGCTCAAATTAGAAGAGGTATATCAGGTATATGTATATTTATATATATTGTATTTTAAACCCTATAATTTAGGTTCATCCACTAGTCACTGGATAAACTTATTGCTACGGCCCTCGGTTATCTAAAAATGTTTTCTTGATAATATCGATTTAAACTGAATCTCCCCACTGATTCTACCACCTTTATATTTGGCAGGTATCGTCAGGTAAATCGTTATCATTTTATGGGAATTGGGCACTACAGGACTCTGATCTCAAATTAACGGTATAATAATATAAATCTAATATTATATTAAATAGGTAGTTTTATTTTTGTCAAGTTTCATGACTTTATACATTTTTTCTTTAAATGCCAATCTCAGTAATTTTGTGAACTATGGCATCTTGCCATTTACAATACCCTATTTTTATTTCTTTACATATATAATATTATAGTTTTTTTTAAATTTATATTGGCAATACATTTATTGAAGAAATGCCAAGTTTGTTTTAAGCATTTCAATTATGAATTAAAACCATAAAAAATAAAATATTACCTAAATACTATTTAGGTATTCTTACCTACCATTATTATTAGCTTACATTATAATCGTAGTACATAATTAATATACTTACTTTAAAAATCATAAGTAACGATTAACGGAGTTTATAATTTATAATATTTAGGTAGCATAAATGAATAATTTAGTATAATGGATAGATAAGAAGTCAGCTGCATAAATGATTGATGAGAACAAAAAAACCCACAAATACTATTTTTTAATTTGTATGCCGTATGTTATTTACTGTAACGCAAAATTCATAATCAAACTAATTTATCTTGGCTAGACAGTAGACACATTTACGATTTACCAGCTACATATATATAAACACAACTATGGATACTATATATATTATATTGTATATATTCTGTAACCTATATCTAATGTGTTTTAAGTTAGGCAAGCTAGTAAGACCGGTTGCTGTATAAATATTGTTTATCAATATATAATGTGACGGTGAGATTGTGAGAATAATTTATAACAATTTAAACCACAAAATATGTTTTACCTATGCTTTACTATTATAAATTATATAGGTACTACCAATCAAGGACGTAAATAAAGGGTATAAAGGTGTACCTACCATCGCCACTGGAGGACAATTTTTTAGGGATTTAAGGGTGGTAGCGTCATATGTATATATAGGCACAATTTCAATTTTTTCTTGGAGAGGTCTGAACATAATCCATATCAAAAAGTTTGTGGTGGGGGTTAAAACCCCCCACAACCACTTCAGCTTACCTTAAAAAACATGTTAGATCTTAAAAATTGTATTGATACATTGTATAATTATAACTCAGACTTATCTTGAAAGGAGATGTAGTAGTTGTCAGTCCACACACCCATCTATAAGAACAAAATAAATTATACCAAATAATAAACGATAAGACAAGAGTGGTACCTAGACTCTAGAGTGTTACCCACGGCTATAGTCGCTATAGATACTAGTATCTATAGCCGTGGTGTTACCCAAGAGGGTGGCTAAAATCCAAAAGAAATTAACTGTTAAAGGATGATACCACGAATTAAGATAATAGTATTGTTATAGTATTATTAAGATTTAAGAGTATTGTCAGTACAGGCTATAGATAATAGATATATATATATTTTCAATTTTGTTTTCTATTTGACGAGCATCGCGCAATTATGCAACATGGCAAACTTGTGTTTAGTTAAACTGATCTCGAGTTACTACTTGCTAATATTAGAGTTTAAATATTAAACTATTATCAAACTTTAAGTTAAGAACAGTATATGTGTTTATATTTTGGCGCTCTTACAATATTTAAATTTTATTATTATTTAATGATAATGATTATTTTTCAATTGTAATATTTTACATACTCATAACTTGCATGACAATTAATTCAATGTTGTAAAAAATACAAAGTACAAACATAGATAATTTTCTTATTTTTAAGTTTGGTAATAGGTAAATTCTTTCTAATTATTACAAGAGCTAACAACAGAAGATTGGTTCTGCTGCAGAACGCAAATTTGCTTTATGTGGCAGCGCGTGATTCAGAGAAAAAAATAGTTCGCTGACATCCAGTCGTATATGTATTTAAGATGACAGATCTAAATAACTAAACCACAATAATATTATGTTTAATGTAAAGCACCTGTCGTTGTGGTTGGTTAAATTTTAGTGATGTTGATTTTTTTTTAATGATCCTACTTTTTATTTATAGTAAATTTCCTAAACTAAACAATTATTTTGTGACAAAGAAACCTGAAGATTTTACATGTATACATCTATTGTTGATTGTTTGTAAGTTCTTACTTCTATCAAATCTTCTTGTATCTAAATATTTACCGGTGACACATTTCTTTTGAGGAGAGTAGTAACTAGTAATAAGGGTGGCATCAAAGCCACCTCAATAGAGCGTTAAAACTCTATGTATTTCTCCATATTTACTACACAGGTAATAGGTGTACCTATGGTAAATAGTAATAAAAAAAGTAGTTATCTATATAATATTATTATATTAAGTAATATAAATAAGACTTTATCTATCTTAGACTTGTAGGTAACACTTTACAATGATTGTAGACTATACGGTTCATCTCTAACATAAATATTATATCCAACTGTGAAACGGATACACTCAATTTATATTAATTGAATTTACTTGTTTGTCAATAAATTGGTTCTTGTTAGTATAAACTATAAACATATCATAATTCATAATAGACATATTATTTACGTGCGTGTATAGTATAGTATATATACTTTACAGATAACATAACATGTAATTATAATATATGTACACATAGTATTTTAAAATAAAAACGAACGACTCATTAATATTTAAATCCCTATAGTTTCAATAAAAAAAAACCATCGAATTTGATTGATAAAAAAAATAATTCGGATCGGCGTGGGTACTAAATACTAAAAAATACTTTATAATGAATAACGATTAATGGATATACCTACTTCTTTCAATTCACCGTGAATTATTCACGGATCTCAGAGTAAACGTATTGAATTATTTTCAACCCTGTAAATATATTATAGTATCTAAATTTTACTAAAGGAAATTAAAAACTGTAAAATTACCTTATTGTATTTAAATACAGCCATACATCATACATGTGCTGCCTGTATTCGATATATTATACAATGTTTCAATCGACTGATGGGCTACTGAATGTGGATCATTTTTCTGCTGCCTCTCAAAGTATAATTTATCCATATGACTATATGCATACCAACTTAAAAACATTGAATTACAAAACTAAGATAAATCAATCTACTGAAATAAAACGAAACAAACTTTTTAACAATGCAATATCCTTGCAATTTATTAATAACATACTATATAGTTTACATATATTATATTAAAATACTTTATACTATAGTGGCGTAATTGCGGGGCGGCAAGGGTGAGCATTTGCCCCTCAGGCATTTTACTGGGGGCAACTTATTATTTGACCCCCCCATGTTTTACATTACAAACTTTTGAATTTTTATAATTCAACTAGTACCTACTAAAAATATTATATATATATATATATATATATTATTATATAGCATTAGTCTCATATAGTTGCATGATTAAATATTATATCATTAAAAATCATATTTATTGTATATTATTGTATTTTATGCACAGTCCGGCAGACTTTCTATTTTTTTGTCTGCAAGTTTAATTTGATATTAAATTATAAGCGTTTTTTCTTATAAAATATAATATAATATTAAATATATGTAGTTAGTCTTAGATAATTTAAAATGCTATTTTTATATTTTTTTGATACATTGAATGTATCAACTCTAAATACATAATATGGTATTTTTTCATAAATAAGCTATTATGGGTATTTTTTATTTTATACTATTGTTAAAGTTTTAAATTGTATGTTTAGGTTATAATGGAGTTAAACTGTTATGGAATTTTTATACCCACAATCTGCATAAAAAAGTAATCAATTTTTTTCTTTTTTTTTCGCGGTTTTTGTTGAACATGCTTTTTTTTTTGTCCTTCCATTTCTCCACAATCACACCACTCCTGAATACAATTAAACATTTTCATTCCAAAATAAATTGTTTTGACCACTATTCATAGGTAGAAACAAATTATAAACCTAACATCTTATAAGGTATCAACCATTAATAAATTAATAGGGCTGGTATGGCAGAATTTGTAACAATGTAACAATTATGTAAGAATTCAAATATTACTTACAGCAAATAAAAATAATAGTAATAATAATTATAACAATTATAATAATAATTGGGGAAGGCATATTGCTAACAGTCAAAAATGTTGATTACCATAAACAACAGATATCATACACAATACAATATATATACAAGATTACGTAGAGATATTATACAAAATATAATATATAATTCCGATTGTAACCTTATACAGTTTATTGTTGATAAATCGTCTGAATAGCGATAATTAATTAATGATAATAGTTATTAGTACCTATGTTTTGTATGTTTTGTTCACGCACTTTATCAAATTTATTAGGTACTAACTCGTTGATAGTATTTATTATTTAATGTTGGATATAATATAATTTTGTCACTTAAATTATTAACTAAAGGTAACGTAATATCAACAATAATTTAACAAATTATGATGATGTACAATATTTACATTACAAGTTGTAAATATTGATTTATTATTAGTTTGTACTATTTTAAAACAAAATATTACACACAGATTCTCTAAAATAATACTCCGTATACTTATTTAAATTTTTACTATTTTGCCGTTATGATTTTTTATTAAGTACAAAATATAATGAATAAAAACTCGTCACTATACGATTGTCGTACAATGATTGTCACTAGTTACTACTAACTGTATTAATAACAAACATAAATTATATGTAAATTATGTATTATGACTTATTAATGTAGATATAATTATGCTGGTACAGAAAAAAAGCTGTTAGGTACCTACGCAAAAAAAAATTGTAATCAAAATATGAGCAAATCGGAAGCCTGCAGTATGCTGCAGACTGTTGATACTATGTAAATTGAATCAAAAAAGAAAATCACTGATTTGGTAACAAATAAATATCATTAGAGCCCAACAAGAATAACAAGATCGACATGTGATTGAATTTGCTAATGGTAGCGCTGACGCAAAGACCATTGAATAATTTTTGATAGGTAGCTCTGAAATGAAGCTGTACAATGAGCTATAAAACGAATCATACATAATATTATTATTATTATATATTAATACGACGTTGTCACCATCATGGGCGTCTGCCATCTTTAGTTAGCAAAAATTCATTTTATAGAATAAACTTACCAAGGTCAGATATATAGTGTATTTATTGATGTGAAAAAAATGATTGAAACTGTGTGTAGTAATTATCACTCATTCATAAGTACAGTAATATAATCTTATTTAAAACTGTATGTTACCTAGTTATTTAATAAACATTATTTGATAACGGATGGGTTACTTAACAACAATTTGATAACTCGCATCGATTTTTATTATTTTCATTTTTGCTTAAAACACTGTTGTGACGGTAACACTGTAGTCTGTAAACGTTGTTAACGCATTTTCGAATTCAAATCCCCTTTCGGTTTAAGTTTCAACTAAGGACCTACTTTAGAGGGTTCGATTACCGAATACCGAGATGAGTTAACAGGGCTACCGCTCGAGAATAAACCGATGTCTGATGTAATGATGTATTCTCAAATACTCAGAATAGTACCTATACTATAGTAGTCAGTATAAGTATTAATGTATTATAGTATTATAACGAATAGTCAATAGACGCTGAAGTCTCTGTGTCATAAATAGGCTTCGGAAGTTGATGACCTTAAAAACACTAAAAAATGACCTAAGAAAAATGCAAAAATCTCAAAAAATGACCTTAAAAATTACAAATATTTGTTTTAAATCATTAAAAATAAATTTTTTTTTAAATCTATTAATCTATGAAATTATAAACCACAAAAATATGGAAAAATTACCGAAAAATTACAAAAAATTACAAAAAATTACTTAAAAAGTAAAAAAAAAGCCAAAATATATAAAATAAAAATTAATTATTCAGATTCTCATGCTAATGAAACACGTCTAAAAAGTCCCAAAAACAAATGCAAAATGCGTCAACTTTTGAGCCGTAGTCATTAACAATGGAATTTATTATTAAATATAAATTCACAATAGCCTTTAACTAGGCAAAGAGTAATATTATAATGTCAATAGACGTTTGAGATTTTAAAAACTATTCAACTCTTTCAAATATTATATTATTATATTGTTATATAATATAATATAGAATTATACAGGTATATATAGAGCAGCAGTAGCCAGTATTGTGATCTTGGTCCTAGTCTCCTATACTCAGCCAAGTCTCTTTTAAATCTGCATGTATCTCTGAAAATTAATTTAAAATATTTACTAGTTCATAACTCATAGACATTGAATTAAATACACGATTCGATAATTTTCTCTAAATTAACGTATTTCGTTCAAGTTAATTTGTTTCATTTTTTTACTTTCTTGGTTTTTAAAAAAGTAAATATAGTAATTTTGAATAAAAAAATTCGGAATTTTGAAAACTTCAAGAGTTTGCGGTAAATAGGAAAATAGTAAAAATATTACTATGTAAAATATAATAATAAGTGGGCAGGTAATTATGTTAGCTTTATACGGTGTTAATGGGATTGATCCACTATCATGTCCAAGAAGGCAAATTATTTAAATCCAAAGAAACGTCGACGTGTTCAGCCTGAAAGCTCTATTTTTTTAACTTCATTATATTCAATATGAGAGCTAGTTGATTGATAAGAAAATAAAAAAGAGCTTGTGAATTAGATAAAAAATGTCAAACTATAAAATTTTATAAAAATAATTAACTTTTTAACCTATAAAAAAAAAGTCAATTTTGGCTAGATTTGTCTGTATAGCAACGCAGATCTGAAAAAACTAGAAAACTATTTTACTTATTTGTTGTTTAGGGTCTTGTATTCTTGTTAAAATCACATTAATTATGAGAAGTGCAGTAAAGATTTCAGAACTTTATTTTTAATAAATACCTAGCTCATTCACTATAAACCTCAAAGCTGTACCTGCATCATACAAACATATAATATATTACACACACACACACATATTATACATGTAAAAAAAAACTAAGTACTAAAATTCGTTTAAAATTTTAAGAGGGTTTAAAAGTACGAGGTGGATTCCATAACAATAGTACAACATAAGTATTAAAAAGAATTAACATTTTAGAAATGGACAACTAAAATTTTGTATAGTAGTATACTAAAAAATGCGTTCCAGTTTAGAAAATTGTCCATTTCGAACACTGTCTAAAGTACCATTTGGTTTTATTCTATTATAATAAAATATATATCTACACAAAATTAATAATTCTCAAACATTTAAATCAAGAAAGTCTACATGCCGACCCCGACTTAGCAAGCATTTTATATATCATACCATAGGTGAACTGGCCAATTATCTTTTACTCTTCTCGATGATTCTATAGACTATGTTTAGTATTATAGAAGGTATGTAGAAACCTATATAAAAATGTATAGGATAGACATTTGAATTAATTTAATTATAAAAATTCACATTTTAGATTCTGAGAATCTGAGCAGAGCGATAAATGTTTTGGTTTTAGAGTGATGAGTGTTTTTTTATCTGACGTCAGCTTTTGGAGCAGTATTACAAATCATGACATATTATAATATATTATGGTGACGCGCGTCCACCATACTCTGCTATTAGTTGACTAGTGCCAACACTGTTAGGAAGATATGGCCAATACTTATGTATATGATAGAAGTAATAAAATATAGAACTTAAAGTGTATGCTATCCTTTTCTAAAAAATATGTTATTTTTATTGTTAAAGTTATCTTTCTTGCAATCAATGGGTATAGACTATAGACTATAAAATATAGATGGACTATACTTTACACTTTTGGATGCTATATTTGTCTATATCAATGTGGCTCCCGGACCTCGATCTCTCCTTTTCTCTGCTATCAATCCATTTCTTTATAGGTCAACGGTAAACATTTTTCAATACCTATATAGTTAAGGAGGGTTTCTGATAAAAATTGAATATTGTTGGTACTTTGAAGGAGTAAAAGGTAAAAATTAACAATACTTTTCTAATTCTAAACAATCAGAAAAAAAAAATTTGGGAAAAACTAGAATTTTATACAAAACCAGATTTTGACAATATCGATTTTGTTTTTTTGTTGCACTTTAAAAATGAATAATTATAGACTTGATTTTATCACCACTTGTTTATATCATTATTTTATAGGAATGAAACAATTTTAAAAGTATTTTGGCTCTTTTTAAACAATTTAATATTTAGGTGAAATATTCGATTTTTTTAGACGTGTATGAAGTTCTCCATCACTCAGTCCTCATCATTATCAATTTATTTGAAAATTAAGTATTCGTGGCGGGGTGGGGGGGGGGGCAACTTAATGCAAGAATTTTTCAGTTTTATTCAGTATAGTAACATTTTTGTTTGTCAAAAAAAAGTTTGAAAATTATATACAAGATCCTCCCAGAGCCTATAAAATGATGAGTAATCTGACACACTTAGCAGCGTAGTACAAACAGTAAAGTGTGTAGATAAATACTACAAAATTTTAAATTATGTAGTAAATTATTTTCCATTTGTTAGTCATTCATCCTGCCATTAAAAATAGTAATTTTATTTTCGATAATTGTTTGTAAATATGCTTCATAACAGATACTGATTATTTTTATTCAATATTTAAACTTTAACTTATTCTATGGATAGATATAATATAACATTAAAAACATTATACTTAAATAAATACATTTTTAACAACTTTTTATTTATATTAATTTATTACAATAAATACTTACATCTTTATGAGGTTCTTATAAATTATAATATAATATTATTATTGTATAAGATCTAAAACGAAATGAAAATTCTTCTGGAGATTTTTTATAAAAACGATCAATATTTCTTTTTCTAAATTGTTATATTCTGCAAAAATACGATCAATGGAGGCGGATGACTCGTCTGCCTCTCTGGCTACGCCACTGAGAGGGGCTAACCCACTAATTTCACCACTGCGGCAGTACACATCTGCACTATTATATATATACAGTATAATACTTATGTATAAATAATAAATATATACCATATACCTGCGTCATGGTTATACCACGGTGTAATTACCTTAAGCTGTATAAGGTGCAGTAACTACGATTTGTTCTAAAGACATCATTTATTGTTAGTATACACAATTATTTATATATATATAAGGATACAAATCAAATAATACCACGCGTTTAATATTTTCAAATAATTGTTTGAAGGACGTTTAAAATTTTAAATTCTGTTTTATTATATAACACGTTGGAAATTTGAATAATATTAATATATTTTATATTTTTATATGTATAAGTATAATATCGCTTTATCATTTATCAAACCTTCCCGAAAATGTATAAATAAATATATTTATAGACAGGTTGAGTACAATTTAAACTTAAATTCAATATGTATGAGCGCATTGACGCATCTTAAATGTAAAAGTATATAAAATATTTATTTTTCAAAATTTTAATTTACTATTAAAAAATAACTGTTAACTCACGTTTGTCGACGCAAATTTATTGCAATGAACCGGATCTTATCGAATATCCGCCATAAACGTTAAAAATAAACCTAGTTAAATCAGTATTCAATATAGCTGGTATTTCACAACTCAGTATAGATGCTTACACTATATTGTTTGAAACTTGAGTCAACACATGAGTGTTAACAATATATATTATATACATTATACAATATACATACAACATATTACATGGACTTCACTGGTATCACTTTGGTATCACACTATCCACTGTCCTTTGACCAGTAGTACTTTTCAGGTATGTTAATATATAAATGAGGGCGCTGAAGGACCCCCCCCCCTGTGTACATATCCTGTCACACTATGTTTTTTGGACGTATAACACTTTAAAGAAATATATGTAATAATCATAAGTCATTTATATCGATTTCTTGCTTATTACTATCATATATTATAAATTCCACTAGGTACTTACCACTTTCCTGGGTCCTGTCCAGTACTCCAGACTTACGGATGTCTAACTCTAGAACATTATCTATGCATTTTACATTATTGTAGTTTAAATTCTTAAGTTATTATTTTGATTCTATATGAGTTGTCAGTACTTGTCAATGATAATTTATTTAAAAATGTTCCTTCCACTTATGGATTGTGCGTCAGTTTGTGGACCATTTACTATTTAGGTACATATTTTAATTAATAAGCAATATTATACTGCATATAGTACGCGTACAAGTATATACAACACATATAGATCAAGATCAATGATCATAATACAGTTAAATACGCATATAGGTACAAAAATATTTTACAAAAACATAATACATGCTTGTATGAGTTTGAGTAAGCTTTTTAATTTTTATCCATTAATACAATTTTACTTAATTATGTACGTACCTGCCTGTCGTACTTATAATAATATAATATGATTCTGTGATAATATGTGTAAGCTACTTACTATAATATATTTTATAAAACAGCTTTTAAATTCAGATAGGCAACTAACAGTTTACTTTTGTCCGTAGTTATCGAAAATATTTCTGTGAAGGATGGTATTAGGAATATTGTTTAAGATTCAAAAAATAATAATTATGGATAGTTATATCCTTATTTATATACCTACATCTCCATAGGAGATTCTCCACACTATAAAATGCATATTGAAAAAAAATTCGTAATAGAGGGTTGAATCCAGATATCCGGAAATCCTTTAAATACGAGTTACGACTATTTGATTCAGTGATATAAATAAAATAGAATAAAATATGTAATCATATATGTATATTATATACACCATTAGTGTTTTGAACAAAACATAAAGCGCAGATGAAATATACTTTTTAATAGTTAAAACAAAATAAGCCTATACCTATTGGCTATTGCCTATTATTAGATAGTTATGTAATTATGATTAAAGCTGTAATAAATAATAATAATAACGTATCATTTATACATGTATGGTACCTATACAGCTATATCTATATGTATATTAATTCTAACTCGTAATTCTAATGATCAATATTTATAATTAAAGGATTTATAAATTGTGATATCCACACCGTTCATCATTTATTGTATATTCGTGTTGGACATAATGCAATGGTGTACATATTATATACAAAGACAACAGGTATTATGCCCTTTAAAATTTTAATAAATTATTCAACATTCACAAATAAATCGTTGACGACCAAAGTAAATCTAATAACCTCGAAATCTCGACGATTCACATTTATGAAAATATATTAAATATTTTGTAAATTTATACCTATTTAATATTAAAACACTGCATGATTTCAATACAAATTATAATATTAATTATTAACTATTCAGAAAATATTTTTACAATAAGTACCTAAATATTATTACTTAAAAACAAACTGTAGGTATATGTTATTAATGTAATAAGGAATAAGTGATATTTTACTAGTTTTGAGTAAATGAGTTTAAATAAATTCCAAATTTTGCTTGTTCAGTTATACTACCGAGTATCGATAGATTATTAAATGGATAAAATAGCCTGTAAATAGTAGTTTTTATATAGATAACAAGATTTTATCTATATATATACACAATTACACTACCTTTAGTAAATTAATAAAATAAAATAAAATAATATTCATAAATAAACTGTGAAAATACTAAATAGTCAATTATATTATGTAGGTATATAATATTATAGTCAAGTTTCTCTCTAGATGAATTGAAACGAATGATGAATAATTTGCTATAACTTATAACATATTTTACAAGTTATAATACCAAACTGAATTTATCTTGAATCACGATGGTTGCGAGTTGTGAAAAAAAATATTTCGTTAAAACCAGACGGCTCATAAAACCTTTTTGTAGTTTTGTTAACACGTGGGGGTCAGGTGTTTGGACGTAATGAAGGTATTTTTTTTACCCAAGCCGATTGAACCGTTTTGGGTACCCGTGGAATTGTCACCCGCACTTTCACCTTCGAAATATTTTATGTAACATATACCGCCACTGAGTGACAGTTCTAAAACCAGCTAGACATTAAAATATTATTACATATTTTTAACCAATCTACACCACTGTCCACTGTTTTTTCTTTGTCTATTTGGGTACGCATTAAAACTTAAAAGACCCCCAGAAAATGTCCATGAATATTAACCCTGCAATGAGTATATCAGCTAGGTATATTAATTATTTTTAATATTATTATGCATTTTAAATCAGCTATTATATACTATTAAGCTGCATAATGTGTGTACTGTGTAGTTGTGTGGGCTTATTATAATTCTGAAAAATAACAAACAATAGGTACATAAATACATAAAATGGGTACCTTATAATACCTATAACTTGTTTTATATGAAAAATGTGTGTGTTTCATGTTTTTTTTTCGAACATAAATCGAATCATTTTCGGTTTTAATTAAATAAAAGTATACTTCGTTGGTAATTGGTATACATATTTTTAATAATTTGTATCGTAACTAAATCAAAAATAAAAATGTTAACCAAAAAAAAACTTAAGAATTCCGACGTTTTTATCGTCTTTAAAATCATTCTCAATCTCAATACACCAGTGGCGTGTGTATATTCACGTTATATTATATTTTCAAGTTGACCGTCATCGAATAACCTGTTTTATTATCGTTTTTTTTCCTTCTATAATATTTTGATCCAAATTATTACGAGGGTAGTGGGGGTAAAGGGACGTTGCTGATTTGCTGAAAAACCATTAAACCGAAAGACGGAACAAAAAAAGTAAAACTCGTATATATAATACTGCAGCAGCCGGCAGACATAAAAACCTTATCGTCTTGGGTGTACAGAATATACACCTATTTATGTATATTCTGTATATATATATGTATTGTATACATATATAGTATATGACTATATATGTAGTACGTACACAGTATTCCTGCGACGGTGAACCCGCGGGTCGGGGTAGTTTTTATTCGGTTACAGGTAGGTATATGCGGTAGGTATACAATTTAATATACACTAACACACATAAACACACACAAGTATAATATAACATTATAGCCTATATACACTATACAGTGGCGTGGGAAGGAGCAGAGTGTTTGAGAGCATTGCCGTCAGTGTTGTATAAGGGAAGGTGACGGGAGTGAAGGGGTAGTCACGAAGAGGTACACAAATCCCATTTATCTGGAATTTTTGTGATTGGCCGGGTTGGTATTTGGTGGGTGGAGGGGTGGTGAAGCGGGAGTAGTATATAGACATAACATAGTATATTGTAATCGTTGGGTGGTTGTGAAAAAATGCTCGCTCTGAATCTCCGAAAATATTTGGATAAGTTCGCGACGCCACTGCTCTGCAGCATACAAATGTAAACCCACACCCCATGGCCGATATCGCCGGCGTAATAGTGCTATACACAACTCGAAACGCACCATTTATGTAATATTATTATGAATATTACTGCGGCGGTGTTGAGCACAAAAACGAATATCATTATAACAATGTGGAAAAAAAAAAAAAGAACAGCCGCCGGGCAATCTGGTCGTGTGGCTGTGTGGCCTGCGCTCACAATGGTGCGGCGGCGGCGACGTCACGACTCACAACGAGTCGATGGCTGTGCGGGCGACGCGGGAACGGTGGGGAAAAAAAAGGCGCTCTGCCGCCGCCGATTGAGAGATCAATACACCCTGGGCGCGGCGGCGGGGCGAGCGCTACACGCACCAACTACAGCTACAACTACTACTACTACGACGACGACGACGACGGTCGGTGTGACCGCGAGCCGGTCTTCGACCGCGGTAACCGCGGTCCCCGGCAACGTCACGGATGTTACAAGCGTCCCGCACTTGCAACGTCACCGACATCGTGTCGGCCGATTGATGTTTTCGTTCGGCATTCCTGTCTGCCGCCGTCCTTGTCCAACTACTAAATATAGCGCGTACGCGGATCCGTGTTCGCCGCCGTATCTCGTCCGTACAGTGCACGCGCATTATCGTTTCATCTCCGTCTGATCACCCCCGGCCGCCACCGCCGCCGCGTTTCGTGTGTATTATTGTTTTGGTTTTTTTTTTTTTCCTCAAACATTTTTTTCACATTATTATTATTATCATTATTACTATTATTATTATTATGTCGCCTCCCTCCACGCCGCGAGTCAGACACCGCGACTGAAGACGACGACGACGACGACGTTTTACGTTGTTCGCGATTTACGAAATCCTTTGCTATCAACGTTTTCGGACGTACAGAATCCGGCCGCCGTATTATTATTAATTTTAATATCGTCTTCTCCGAGCGGGGTCGAACAGCACGTCCGGCACCGGCCATTGTGACCGTCGAGTACACACACCGTTCGCCCTTTTTCATTACATTATTATTTCATTTTTTTTTTTTCTTCACTTCACTCCTCTCGTCGCGTCGAGTCTAAACCGTGCGTGCATGTGTGCGACCGTATACGCGAGTTAGTGTGCGTGTTCGTGCGCGCGCGTCGTCTTGCACACATAACATATATATATATATATATACGATATACATATATGTACATAAATAATGATAGTTTATATACATAGAGAGAGATACGTGTATGTGTGCGGCGGTGTATATGTATTATAATAATAATAATAATAATATACGTATCGTACGTTTATGAGCGATACTACTGTACACGTTCGAAACGTAAACGGAAATTATTGCCGGCCGATGGCAGCGTAGGCAGAGCACAGGCGGGTGTCAGCACTCGGCAGCAGCAGCAGCAACAGCGTCATACTCCGGGGTCCTCGGCCACGACTGTAGAAGGAAGAGAATCGGATCGTCCGTCACAATTTCCGTGAGTGGTGTAAATGTAAAAATACGATCGCGGGAGGTTCTCACAGTCTCTGCAGGTCTCTCTACACCTACGTCGTCTCCACACACTCGACCGTGGCGTAGGCATTCGAGTTTCGTTTTCCGTCGTGTCTCGTACGATGTCCCATCGATCTGTCCGAGTTTTCACTCCGGTCGACTCGATTTCAAAATAGACGATTAATTCACTATGTTATAGTACCACCTATTCCTACTTTTTTGACAACAATAATATGCATTGTTATACCTACACGATTTAACAATATTATCGTGACGCGAGATATTGTGGTGTAGGTATGTGTCGTTTTCCGTCGGATCATTTCGAGTTTTATTATTTGGTTAATTTTTTTTTTTTTTTTTTCGTTTCCAGATTTTTATGCCACAGTCATCGCTGTGATGCATTCAATTTTCTGAGTTTCATCTATCAGCAATGAGCCACAACATGGGTGGTATGGCCCCTTACGTCACGTAAGTTGCTGATTTTTTCTGGACACACGTTTATCTACCATGTAACGGTCATGTGTGTTTGTTTCATATAGGTTACCGAGAGGCCGTAATCAAATGGCGTACTACAATCAATGTCAAGACATGCCGCCTCATATGCAGAGAGGCCACTGTTATCCAGACGATTTCAATAAAATGGGTGGACCCTGCTCGTATGTATTCTTTTTTTATTTTATTAAACAATTAGAAATTATGTTTTGTGAGTGGCAATTCATATAATAAGATAATACCGATCTTAAATACAATTTAAAACACCCTATAAAACTATATAATGTACCTAATAATCAAAATATACATGATATCTAATACTTAGAATATTAAAATTTACACATAAACAAATTATTCTAATCACCCACTCTTTCCTAATAACTAATACTTTTAATTCTTTTTGTAAGTACTTAACATATTGTTTTCCAACCTTTGTTTATTATTATTCTACTAATTATATTTAGGTATATTATCTTATTTTTCTATTTTTACTCTTAAAATTAAAGAAATTAACAATTCATATAATTTAATAAAGGTACCTGAGTTGTACTTTGAATTTTGAAATAAACCTCTTAACTTATTGTCAATAATACGATAGTTAATGTGATATTGTTATTATTTGTTGGTGAATGCAATAACAAATTTGTAAATATAAATTAAAGTAATTTTTACCAAGTTTTGTATTGATTTTTTATTGATGACAGGTATTAAAAATTACATTTTATTTTTTGTGGGAGCTATAGTGTAAATATATTATTGAAATTAAACTATTAAACAAATATTGTTATGAGATACTTATAATCGTAAATTAATAAGTTGAAGAATAATTCTTTGAAGTTTTAACTGAAAATTGTAGTAATTAGATTGATAATTAAAAAGAAGTAGAAATTGTTCTTATAATATGTGCTATTATTTTTATTTTATTTTTTATTTTTATTTTTTTTTTTATTTTTTTTTTTAGTTATGAATTTTTCTATAACAAGCGACTGAAATAAATTTATTGTAAATTATCATTGATGTTTTAAAATACATTTTAATTTTACCAAAGTGTCAATACTGACATGCCTCAAGTGATAAAAAATTCTAGTGTTTTCACATATAAGATCATTAATGCTTATTTCATTCAAAATGTACAGATTATAAAATTATTAAAAAATAAAAATAAAATATTTAAATTTCTTTAATTTGCATATAACGATATTATTGAATAAGAATAAAAAAACCATTTTGGCAGCTATAACATTAAATGTTTTTAAACCTTTAATAAAAACTGGGCAAATATTTTATTTTGTTTCAAGTATTAAATAGTTATGTATAATTTGAGTGCCTCCAATCATTATAAGTTAAGACTGATGAAATTTCATTTGGTACTGAATAATACATTAAAAGCTAGTACCTTGTGATCAATAACGTAAACTTCAATATTTTATTTCTAATAAAGTAAATTTTAAAACTAATTAATTTTAATTATGTATTTATAAAATAAATATTTGAACAATTTGTAATTTATATTTATCTATTTGAATTTTATAGGATGTTGCCTATGGGTAATGAGTTTAAATCACCAATGATGACTCCAGATCCACCACCACCACCTCCAGCTAAAAAGAAGCGGCGCACTTCTAATGCTGCTACTGTGACAAATCATGCACCTCAACCACCACCTCCATCACCTCAAGATTTACTTCCACCACCTTTAACTGGTAAGATTAAATAAACTTAGTGAGAGTTACAATATTTATTCCCCCCAATATTAAATATTTATTATGCTGGCTTTCAACTAATGAACCAAAATAATATTTTATTCAAAAAGGGTAATTTTTTTATGGATGTTTGAAGAAAAATTGACGTACGAAAACTATACATGGAACATAAATACATAATATGGGAAAAATGTGTAAGGATTAGTAGTGTATACACATATGTCATGTAATAGACCTAATAATATGATCATTAGAATATTTTCCTATTTAGACCTAAACCTTTATAATATACTCAATATTAGACAGTTCAGCCCTAAATTGAATTTACTGCGAGGTTGTGTATTAATTTAAAACGTGTAGATGTTTACATTTAAAAAGATACTGTACAAAATTATTTTATCTTTTTTGAAAGCTATCTAATTTTTGTTATAGATAGTCCCATACCCATTACCATATAACTCATTTCATAGATAATCTTTTATAGATCTCAATAAAGAAATTAGAATAAAATGCACACAAATTCATAGTTGTAAATAATAGCTTCCTACAATTTAGATTGAACATTAAAGATAAGTAATTTATTATTACAAATGTTTAAACTTTTAAAGGTTTTAAATGTATTTTAGATTTATAAAGAATCAAATATATGTTTACAGGTATAGACTTAAAAATGATTTTTTTAGTACAACCTTAAATAAAATTGACTTCAATAAATCAGCATTATTTAATATTTAGTATATTATTACTGCTCCAAAAACATAGTTAAAAAATTTTAAAATTTTTCTGAGGAATTTCATGAATTATTTTTTCTAGTTAAAAAGTTAAAACTGTTAGCTCATTTCTAATAATATCTCTATAAATAGCTATTTATATTTGTGTATGTTATTTCATTAATGATAAAATTAACTTTTTATACCTATACAATACTCAATACTGAATAACATTCTTGAATCAAGTTCTAAGACTGGTAACAAATAGATGTACTAGGAAAGGATGTTCTTAAAAAGTCTTTAAAAAATCAAAAAACTTAAAAGCATAGGTTTAAGGAATTTAATTCATAATTTTTTTTTAATGTCACAATAGCTTTATATTATTTTTCCTCAAATTACTTTTATTGTGAATGTGTTGATCAGCGTTTTCTTGCCAATAAAGATTTCAACGTTTTATTTGGTATTTTAGAAGAAACCATAGAAAATCTCACCTGTTTGACGAAACTGTTCAATCTATTTTCTTATTGAGTTTTAAATTAAGAACTTTTAAAATGGTTCAAATAAAAACATTACTAATTCTACAGCGGATAAAAATATTAATTTATACGCACGCATGTCACATAGTTTAGTAGGTCACGAACAATTGTTAACTAAATGTACTTTGTAGTATATTATGAACAAACATCAAACTTCTATCTAATTTATCAAGAACACACCGATAAGCATACAATATGTGATTAGATATGACACAATTATGATTTAGCATAATTATAATTATGAAAACCTGTTTTGGCTGTAGACAATAATGTTGAAACAAATATAATATTTTGCTATTACATTCTGATAATAATGATTAATACAGCTTAGATTACTGCACGTAATTAAAGATAAAAAAATCTTCATACAATATTAAAATTAAAGCTGTAAACTTGTTACAACAAAATCTAAATATTTTGGTGTTTTAAATTTAAATATAAGAATTAAACATTAGCGTTTCTACTAGAAAAAAAAAAGATTCATACATTTATACTTATAAAAATAAGTAATGTTATATCTAAATTCAATAAATTCTTAATTTCCTTTGCTAAGAATCTTAAATAACATGTTATTAATTGAAATTAAAATATATAAATATACTTCTGGTAAATTGGAAATATCTATAAAACAACTTAACTTAGTACATTCGACATTGCCGTCAATTCTACATACGCTTGTCACTGGCCTTTGTGATTTTACCTGTAAACGTCCGTTGCCGCTTGTGAATTTGGTATATTTTATATAATAGTCAATACGATAATGAATTGCCAATTTAAAATGTAGACAGCTATATATGATAAAGACTTAATACAAAACAGGTTTCTGATACATGGCCCCCATTTACTCTTGTCAACTACATGTTGACATCAAGCCATGGATGCCCTTTTATTGATACAAACTATGTGTTGACATCGACATTGAACGTTGAATATTGTTAATCCTTGCTTAACTACTCGATGTTTCTAACGTTTGCATATAATAGTTCTAAGTATATAGTATTTCAGGTACTTCAAAAATAATTATTGGCCTCTATATATTTAGTATATTATGTCCTAAGTAAAATGTAAAACTATTATGCCATTACAATAAATAATTTATAATTCTATTGATGTTTGAATATCCTGTACTTTGATGAATTATTTAATTATTATTATCCAATTAACCATTTTTTGTGTTTAGTCAATGAAATAATATGCTATAAATTATATTAAATTCATATTAATAATATAGACCATTCATTTTTTTTAGGTTATGGAGATACTATAGTTGCTTCAAACCCTTTTGATGACACCCCACCACCACAAGTGATGAACACAAATCATATGAACAGACAAATGATGAATTCTAGACCCATGATGTCTGGTAGCCCTTGTCACCAAATGGGTGGCTCACCTATGAATTGTGGTCCACCTATGGGTAGCCCAATGGGTGGACCTTGTGGTAGTAGCCCACATAGAAATCCTATGGTATGTGGACCCCCTATGATGAGTTGTGGTGCACCAGGGAATAGTCCACATGCCTTATCTATGAATCGAAGTCCTTCTGCTATGGGCAGTCCACATATGGTGCCAAATATGCGTGGCAACAGCCCTATGGAATGTGCTGCCATGGTAAAACCGTCTCTGAATTGTGCTTCGCCTATGGGTAGTCCCATACCTCAAAATACCAATATGAACATTCATCCACCAATGTCTAGTCCCATGACAATGGGTCCTTCACCACTTAACGGTCATCCTAACTCAGGTCCTGGTGGTAGTCCCATGATGATGGGTCGAGGTGGTCCTTCACCTTTAACAAATAGTCCAATGTCTATGAATATGCCAGTAAGTTCAGCAGACATGAATGATATGGGTCCACACATGTCAGTAGACAATAATGGGTGTCCAGTACGTGGACCTCCATGTCCAGGATCCAACAACATGACATCTGTTTCCATGGCTTGTAGGCAACCAATGTCAAATCAGCAGTGCAATAGTATGCCAGGGCCCAGTAATATGATGAACTGTCCAAGAGGTATGCCCTGTCCCCAAATGATGCGAGGTCCACCACAACCTTCTGAACAACATAGACTTATGCCCCCTATGATGCATCATTCTCAAATGCCTAATAGTCAACAACCAGGTGGATATGGGCCTGGACCTAATTCTAAGCCAATGCCAGTATCGGCTGGAAAGGTACAAGAATATTTTATTGAATATATAAACTAAATTAATTTTATTTATTCTGATTTAAAATATGATTTGATTTATATATATAATATATATATTATATGCATAAACCATATCTGTATTATTATTGGTTGAATTAATGTTGCATTTTTTATCTCATCTTAGCCCCCGTAATCTATGTGTTAGTTGTAAATGATTATGTATTAGTATGAGTGAAACTTAAGGTCTTTTGAACTAAAATTGATGGCAGTAGCAAGGGCCCTTTATGTTTTGTGCTAATAGATTGTTTGCGATATTATTTGAGCTCAATGGTAATTAGTAATTACTGAAAATAGTCTAACCATCACTACTATATAATTAAAATTAAATTTTGGGATAAAGATTGTGATTAAAACGGTGTTATAGAGGTTAGCGAGATGATTTAAAAAGGTTGTTATTGAATGCTAATTATTTTCAATACTTGAAAGGAGTGAAAGAAAGTGGTTAAATTGTGAAGTAAAATTTGGTAAAAGAATTTAGTTACTTAATAATTATATATTTAATATCAAAACTGGTCGCTTACAAAAAACACATATTTGGTAGGTTTTTTAAATGTCTTTAGTGAACGTATTGTTAAAATAACTTTTACCGGTTTGCCACACTTCGTGCTTCTTGGAATAGGATAATTACTACAAAAACATTGTATTTACATTGACAGTCGATGTGTTTTAAATTGCAAGGATTTATATATAGTTCATATCATTTGAAGTTAGTATTGCGTAGCTTGAACTTGAGAGATCTCAATTACTTATGTATTTTATAAAAATAATATATAATATAAAAGTATACCATGTATGTAATAATCACAACTTTAAGTATTTCTAAATATTTTGCTTGGTTACCCAATTTGATTCGGTCTTTTTTTTTAATAATAGCCAATAGAAGCGCGAAGTTATAAAATAAATATCAGATGCAATTTATAAGTATTAAGTATACCTGAAATTGTTTAATATTATACAACTAATCTATTTTTGTCAATTAATTGGAATACCTGCTTAATACAAATATTTCAAAATGATTGTTTCATTATTAAATATTAAATAATTTATCAAATTTGTTGATTACATAATGTACCTAGTAAAGATTTTAAATTAACTTATTAAACAAAAAAAAATATTAATCATAAGAAAATACCTATTGGTTGTTGATGGTAAATATATTTTCACATTTGATTGAAGTTTTAATCTATTTTAATAACAAAAGATTTTTAGGAAATAAGCATAGAACTGTAAAATATATTTGGGTAAAAAAAATAATGTCTGCTATCAACATTGTTTCAACCATTTTTATTTCCAATTTATTCTTTCCTTCGATCCATAAGTTAATTCAAGCGTTAAAAAATTCTTTAAACATTTGCATTTTAACCAGGTATTTATTTTAAAAATAAGAATAAATCACAACCATCAATATACTTTGTAGATTTTAAAAGAAACATCCATACCTATCGTAAAGTATTTAAAGTTTAAAAAGTCATAATATACTAATTATATTGTATTATTTTGACTACTACTTCAATTAAAACTTGATTGTTTGTTTACCCAATTAAAATCATTCTCTATATTTTCATTCAAGGGTAATAAACATGAAATTAGCATTATATTTACCCAGAGTGGGATTTGACATTATTTTATATTCATATTCTATACATGTATCAAAATAATTGTCATAATAATTAAGATATCAGTAGACAGTAAAATTATCTTTCTCTTAATGAGTTTATAAATTGAATACATTTTGTGTTTTTATCCCAATACAAAAAACGAAATTCAATTCAAACTCAAAAAATATGATGCAATTCCAATTAAACTGCTAATTTTATAAAAACAAAAAGGTTAAAAAAAAATTGAATCTTTCAAAATCTAGTGTTATCATAAGTTCTTAAAGGCCTACACATACTGTGTTAGTGGCGTTGACGTCGCTAAAACAATATAATTGTACTGTATATGCAGTAAACATACTCCTAATCAAATGCATACTCGTCTGGCTGAAATATTTAGCGTTGCTTTGAATTGTACTCATACTGTATACTTAAATGTTAAATGCATAATATGTGTATAAAGTTGCTTATAACCTGAGTATTAACTTTCAGATATACCCTCATGATCAACCAATGGTGTTTAATCCACAGAATCCAAATGCCCCACCAATTTATCCTTGTGGAAACTGTCATAAAGAAGTTCATGACAATGATCAAGCTGTCTTATGTGAATCTGGTTGTAATTTTTGGTTTCATAGGTATTTATTAAAAATGTGAAATAAATTTATTTGTATTATTGTATGGTGTATAGTGTTGCACAACCATTTTTTGTTAAACATGGATATTTTTTTCATATATATTGATATTGTATCGTAGTATTAAATATCAAACAATAGGTATCATTCCATGATATCGAGAAAAATATGTATTCACAGATTTTTTTTTTTTTTTACTCGTAACAGCTCTTTTTTACAACTCTGTCAAACTAATAATGTGTTTTATTGTTGTTTGGCGTTATCTGATGAAAACATTAAATTTATTTGTTGTCCAAAAATATAAATAAATAGAAAATACAAATGTTTCGATATCAATATTTATGTTTTTTCAAAAGTTTACTCACATAAATATCTGAAAATGTATTCAATATTGATATTATTGTGCATCACTATTATTTATACTATTAATACATTATTTTATTTTATTTAATTATAATATTAATGTACGGTAAATGTTTTCAGGGTTTGTACAGGCTTAATGGAGCCTGCGTTCCAGTTACTTACAGCTGAAGTATACGCCGAGTGGGTGTGTGACAAATGTCTACAAACAAAAAATATACCTTTGGTAAAATACAAACCCTAACGAATACATTTAACATCTCTCAACCCTAAATTACTTTAGCTTTCATGCACTGAACGTTACAATTTTTACAGTACTTCAAACCTTCAGTGGATTAAGTACTTAATCTCAGTTACGAGCATTAATGTAATTTCAAATACTTATTATTCGTGTATGGATTATAATTTATATGAAATCAAAAATAATTATTTTTGAGTTATTATCAGTCTTATAATTTTTGTTTTATATTTATATATGTGTGCATATATATATATATATTACATATATTTTTTTATTGAGTTACGACTGAGGTTCAAAATGATGTGTAGCGTATAAAAATTCCTCCTTTGTACTCATCAGTATTTCAACTACTTGCATACATTGAGCGTTTTGCCATTTGATTTTTATTTGGCATTTAAAAAATCTAAAGTTCCTTCAAATATACAACAAATTGGGCCTTTTCCTTTTCAATCTACTAATGCATTGTCTTATTGCCACTTTTATCTTCTTTATTATTTTACTTTTATTACTTTTTTCACAAATGAATTGTTTTTATATAATGCAGAATGCTCTTAACAATGTCATGATTTATTATATATTTGTGTATATCTATTGTCATTGATTATAAATACTTGTGTTTGTAATCAATGATGTAATGAAAAAACATTTTTTTTTTTTTAGAAAATAATTTAACACAATCAATATGTTTGTACATAGTTAGTTCAATTAAAAAATATATTAAAACCGAGAAACTTATGAACTTGAGATTGTAAGTTCTAAGTGTTACATGTAACTAAATAAAGTAAAATAAAAAAATTTGTAATCATTTTTGTATCTTTATAATTCACTCTAGCAGCTATTGTGTTTCACTCAATTTAATATATAATAATGAAATCACACTATTTTGCAGATTGTTCAATGAATATTTGTACATCTAGAGCAATTAGCAGAACAATCAGTTTGTATTTTTTCTGGATTATAAATGTCATCAAGTTCCAAGCAACCATTTATTACTATATTCAACTGATCATATTGAGTGGTGTATTTTTAAAAACTTCAAGTACAATTTTATATTATATTGTTTTCAGTGAAATATTTTATGGCTTTAGTTGATTATAATTAATATGCTAAAGCAGTCGGTATTTATTTCAAATTTATTGAAATAATTTAATAATTATACGATAAAACACTATGGCAAATGATTATAACAAATTAATTAAATTATATTGTATAATACATTACCACCAATAGTATATAATATGTTATAATACCATATACCTATTCATAAAAATATGATCTAAGTCTGAGGTCATATCTCGGTCACAATAAATAGAAATTAGCACACCCTTGGACATGGACTTCATATTTTTTATCTTCCAAAGATAAAACAAAATTATTTTTTTAAATATCTGGGTAATATAAAAAATTATATTTCATCTCTAATGTATTCAACAATTTCAATATAATGCATGATTAAAGATATACATATAAATAGCATATATATATTTCTTTAATCATGACATAAACTTACTTTCAAAAAAAACAAATATTATGTTTTATGCAACAAAAAACTGGAAAAATTTGTTCAACTATATTACTATAACTAAACATAGTATCTTAGAATTTCCAGAAATCTTTATACCCAACGGACTGAGTTAATTTCCAAATGGAACAGGGGTTTTCAATTTCTGCTTCAGAAACTCTCAGAGGTGTCACTAAGGGAATCATATCCACAGTAAATAATGTAAATTTGATTGTTTATTATTTTCATTTTTCTTATGGGACCCGTCAAAATTATTTTTGAAATTGGAAGAGCCGTGCCCCAAAAAGGATGAAAACCCCTGTCCTCTGGCATAGAAGTATGTGACAATTTAAATTATAATTAAGTGTTTGATAAATTTTAAAATTATTAATATTTTTCACTTGATCTATGTAACTAATTAATGATACATCTAGTCAATATTTTTAGCGTTTAGGCTTGAAAAACGTATGTCGATATAATAGTCAAAATATTGTTTAGTAGGCGTGTGATTAATATTTTGAAAACTTCAAGCTGAAAATACTTCTTGAGTAAAACTCAATAGTCAATAAACCAAACGACATGCACTTTTGTGTTAGGTACAATACAAGTCTAATTGACTATTTTATAATTTTAATGAATCACCACTGGTTCAAAATTCCATAAATGCATGACATATACTAATGTTTTTTACACTATCTACTTGCAAGTGTTTAGGTTCACTGTATTTCTTAAATGTCTTCATTTTTATTTTATTTTTTTAAAACTAGTCTGTATTGTTTTTTATAATGAATAGTTTATAAACAATTTCACGATTTATTATATAAAATATTTGTGTATACATTTTGTCAATGTTAGGTACTTATAATTATTTTCTGTAAAAATGAATGACTTGCATAAATTCAGATTAAAATAATTGAAATGTTAAAAAAAATACTACGTAATTCAAAAAAGCTTTAAAAAAAATGATAATTGTGGCAATAACTATCAAAATGGCTGTGAATAAATAAATTATATTATATTATATTAACTTAATAAATTAATAACAAACGGTACATAAAATCACCACAACAAGTTCACCTTATCCAAACCAAATAATCACTTTCAACACTATCAATTTTAATTAGTTGTATTGGTGGTTTTGGTTTTGAAACAGTACATCACATTTAATCATTGTACCAATCTAAAAATAGTAAGGTAAATGAAAGTACTAATATAAAGAACAATATATAAACTCTAAGACCAGCGTTGGTTTGTATCGCTGATCTTATTTCAGTGTTAGCATCAACAATATTCTCAGTAGTATTAACTGCGATTGTGTCTATTCTCTCGAGATCCTGATCTTGTTCCAATATTTTTTCAGTAAACAACTCTTGCAACTCAGCAATTCGTACAGCCTTAGACTCTATATTTCTCACCTAGAAGAAAAAAAGAAAATTCAGCTCACTAAGAAGTAAGCATACAGAAAAATATTCCAAAGTAAAGTTGTGCATACTTCATTTGATAATTGATTTAATTCATTGTACATTTCTATATTTTCGGCTTCAAACATTTGCAATTCTTCTGGTGACAATTCATCATCTAGTTGAGCTGCATACTGTCGATCAGCAGCTTCGTACTCAACAGCGGCTGCGTTATTAGTTTCTTTCGGGGGTTCAAAACCGTGAGTCAAATTACTCAACTTTGAAACGTTTTCATACTCTAGACATCTTTGCGCTCGAGTTGCTTTGATCTCTGCAAACAACTTAGTAACGGATTTTTGCCGCCATTCGACATAGCGTATGATCTGCCGTCTATGATCGTCAATTTGACTACAATCGCCTGTCAAACTCTTTTTGAGAACGATCAACTGTTGACCGCAAGTTTTGATGATGTGCTGCGCGCCAATATCGATTTTATCACGGTCCGCATCTGTTAACGTGGTCTGCTGATTGAAAGCTTGGACATCGATATAGTCCTTAAAATGGCGATTCAAGAAGTCTGTCAGCTTGACTAGATCGTTGACGATATCCTTAGCTCTACGAGAAAATTCATCTCTACGTGGCTTACGTTGCTTCAGAATATCCACCTGTGGCGGTGCTGGAGACCCGAATGCTCTGTTTCTCGTTTTGATAGTCTTAACATACGCTTTGAACACGGCTGTCTTGTCCATTTTAACTACAGAAACATCGTCTGATAAATTTAAACTAAAAAAGTTGTGAGTACGAAGAATTTTATTTTGAAAATTCCCCGCTATCATTATTTGTTATTTATTATTGTGTGATAATATAGCGATATCTATTAAGTCGTGGATTTAAAAAATATTCAACCATGGTCGTGGTAATAAGTCAAATGCATAGTGGTACAAAATAGACCGCCATTTTTTCGTTCAAATCTCATGGACATAATACAAAATAATAGTATTATTATTTTTACTATGATCAATGTTAATTGATATTTCGTTCGAATCGTTCTTGAAAAAACATCTGTTCTACATACAACATTTTTCTTCGTTTATTTCTTTTCCAATTTATTAATTACGTATGTTCGTATGTCTTATCAATATATTTCGAAATAGGTAACTGTTGTAGGGTACCTATACTTCGTTGTCGACCATCTTTGATCTTCTTCCTTAGGAGGATCGATATCAGCGTACTGTTTGTTTTCCCTATATAGCCCACACATGAAAAATAAAAACGCATTTACGCAGAATCATTGTTTTTATGTTTTTGAGTACTTAATCTTAGAGAAAAATCACACATTACAAAAACGATAGAGAATAATATTTTTGAGGGTATGACATTATATGGATTTTACTAAATATAGTCTCAAAACAATTTAAACGTCATTTAAATTTACAAAATCATAAAAAATGATTTTACGTGTAAGTATTTTATATCTATGTTGCGCGTGGGTCTAAGAGATAAAACAAATATTGCGCTGACATCCTATTAAATACTGCTATATCAGTTAAACAATTGTTCTTTTTATTTTTCGAAAACAATTCCACTGTTAAATATTTTACATTTATACTTAGGCCAAATTTTAATCACTGTGAGTGTCTGTGACCCTGTAAGCTTGTAACTAGGTATAAGTACAATAAATAAAAAAGTCACTTATATTATACTCTTATACAAATGTAGATACTTAATACTTACATAGTTCTATAATATGATTAAAAGCTTGAAAAATGTATTTCAACTGTTTGAAATCTTTAAAATTTGTACAACACCTATATTGTTTTATATTTGATATACTGTCCATATCCATGGCTTTTTATACCGCAGACAATAAGACAATTTATTATATTGTTATATATTATGTATGAGTAAGTACATATTAATATATTATATTATAATATACCGTATTACTAAATATTTATTATAGATACTAATGCCACATTGCCATTGTCCATTACAATGGTTGTTGATTTAATATTATGATAGTTTATCCTCTGTATTATTGCTTTCTCGATTAATTAACACCAACCATGAATCATGATTCACAATCATTATAATTTATAAACAATTAATAACGGATTGCTAACATTCTTCGCACAATTATAATAAAAGCGTGGAGATCTGTTAAAAGAGACACATGGATATCAGAATAAATTAAATTGCATTATATTATAAAATGTAATATTCAATTATACGTAGGTTGATTAGGCGGTGACGATATTTGATTACTTAATGTTTAAACTAGTGTCATATACAGTCACAGAGTATTTTATTTATTAGGTAGGTTTACGTATTTTTCTCCGTCACTCAACCCTTGTAAATTAATATATCAGTACCTATCACGATTAAAGATATATCTTTAATCGTGGTACCTATAGATTATTTTTATTTTTGTTTACCAAAATAAATAATATTATAATGGCTTGCACAGTTGACAGTGCTAACAGATCATTTACGATTTGCTACACAAAAATATTTGAAATGAGTATCCCAAGATTAGGTAAGTTTGTTGTTTTTTAAACAATTTTATTATTTATAGTAGCAAGTAGGTATTTATATTAATCTGAGTTTATACTTCCGAGAAAATAATCAAATGCGTAAGATAGGTATTTTAGTATTTAATAGTTTTCATCAAAATTTGGAATTGTTAACAATATCGGCAATATAGTTCGCAATAATCTAATAACAACTCTTCTTCGAAAATAAAAGCCAAACTGTAATCAACGTTATCAAAAAATAATAATAATCAATGGAATTAATGGAAACTAATCAACAATTGGCATCGGTAGAATGTATCCAAATTCCAGAACGATTTATGACTGATGAGAAATAAGAAAAATATGCTGTAATATCCTCAAATCAAAAATAAATATTAGTATATTATCTATACTTTTTAATAAAATGGTTCATTTCTAAAAAAAAAGAAAATACCTATATACGATATATTAATATACTAGTATATTCTGTAAAGCGAATTTTGAACCAACTTTATTACTTTTATGCTTTATAAGGTAACAATAATATTTTATACAGTATTTAAATTCGCATTTATTATACAAATAAATACGTGAATAGGTACTCAAAATGTTTATTATTTTCATTCCAAAGTTTGAATGTAGATTTTTTCTCGGTATTTTGTTGGTAGTTTTATTTTATATCTATTTAGTATTCCTAATAAAATGAGTTTTTTATATTGTTTTATATCTTAAATAGTGTGTACCTACCTAAAACATTTATATTGGGGTTTTGTTTAAAAAAAAGTTAGTAAATTACGCAAATTGTAGTCGTAGTAAACGTATTGAGTTACCGGAGGTTACCTGAGGTACCTATTCGAAATAACCAATGAGTACCATATTTTTATTTTGTACCTAAATTATTTAAAAACAATGTCATCGTGACCAGGTCATGAGTAAAGCATGTTTTAGATTGAAATAAAACATTATTTGAATGGGAATGTTTAATATATTAATACTAAGTCCGAAGAATATAAATTAATAATTGTATTCACGTGCTAACAACCTATACAGGATGTAACTTTGCAGTCACCCCTGCTTGCACACATGACCATATGTTCCTGATGTGTCATTTTGATTGGTAATTTTCAACGGTTTTTATTTTCCGGTATCCTACATATGTGTATGAAAATTGCCTACTTCAAATGCCTCAAACTGATTAATAAATTATATTGATAACTGATGCAGTGGCATATTATTCTGTAGGCTATAAAACACATTCATAAAAAATCATCATAGAATTTTCTCTCATAAATTAAACTTAATATTATAATACATAAACTTGTTTTAAGCATTATAATTAATAAGTTAATTAATATTCAATAAGGATTAAGGTTTTATTTCAAAATTAATATAAAAAATAAAATACATTAAAGGAAAAACTATTCAAAGTAGGTACTCCAATTATTTTGTATCATGAACTACAAAAATTAATAACTACTTAATAACCGTAAAATCAAGTATTTTATTAAACATTTAATTTTAAAAGGTAGTCATGACAAAAAAAAATAAAAAATAAACTACCATATTATTGTTGATAAAAACTACCAACGGATTATTATAGCACAGTATGAATATATTTGAAATTATTTGAATGCTGTGCAATTTAAAATAAGCCTGAAAGGGTACAGAGGATGGAAACATGTTTTTTTCTAAAAGTTCCTAACTATTCAGCTGTTAGTATTATAAATGTATGATGTATATTTTATGGACGTATATTATTTAACAGTATAGTTAGTTTATTCCATTATATTTTTTTTATGTTCTTATTCTTCTGTCCCATGTTTTTTAAATAAAGTATTCAAAAAGTAAAATAATGATCATTATCTTGGTGGATAATGTTTTGATGGTTGTTAAAAATAAGATTACCTTTAGCAGCAGATAAATAACGAATAATGTCGAATATCATAAATAAAATATTTTCATGTGATTCTTTTATTAGACATATAATAAAAATAGTATTTAATTTTTTATTATTACAATAAATTGTGTTTGATTTTATGATTGATCTATATTTTATACATAGATAGAACGGTACAATGTACTTACTAACATTATACACAAACGATTCGTGGTAAAATTATTCTGAATTATGCGCGATTGTTCTAGAAAAAGTTGATGTATTATATGTATAATATTGTGTTAAAATATCACCTATGTGGGATTATAACAAAATCATTGCTAAAAGCCTAAAACTCAAAACCACAAACAAAAAATTTTCAATTTTCTTATAACATTCAGTGTGATGAATTATTTATTATTTTCATTATTATTACCATAATTGTATTTATTATGGCGCATTACATAATATCAGGACACTGCAGGTACCTATAGCATATATTACTACTTGATACTTATATTAACTAGCCTAAGTTATATGGAAATGATTATTAGTTAAATCACAAATCGAAATAACTATAATTATATAGTTGAATATTGCTATTAATAACTAGATAGAACACATATTAGAAATATTTTATAAATACGATTATTAAATTTTACCAGGTATAATTTATTTTACATTTCCGTGATTAGAAGGGTTCGACGTATTCAGTGTTTACTTTATAATATTGCATATTGCTTATGCATACCTCATTGCATAACACGGGCTGAGTAGTAAATAATATAATGAACTTTATATAATCGTTGCATTATCAAACAATAATATATTTTTGTAAAAATATCTACATCCGGCTATTGACATTATATTCAGCATTTCGAGAAGGTTATTACTTATGACTTATGAGTAATAATTAGTATACATTGATCTTAATATAATATGTTAAAAATGTATAAATATTAATATATTACACAAGAATAATTCTAAAGAAAAATAACTGCACAGAAATATATTAAATGGAAAAATAATGCATAAGAAATTATAATTTATTTCAATATTTTTGCCCTTAAATTCTTTGAAAACGCCAAACTAGTTTCCTAATAATTTATTTAAAACATTTAAATAACAAATTAAACATCTCGAAAAAGAAAAAAAAATGTATTCTAAACCATTGTCATTTTTCTATATATTTGAACCGTTTTGACAAGTCGATTTTTTTACACTAATTAAAACAATTTAATTATGATTTAATTAATTTATATTCAACAACATTTTTCGAGGATAACATTTTCCTGAAAGATACTTTTGTCAAACAAATATTAGTGGGAATCTTTTTGCTTTACATTTTATATTGTTTTATAAAAGTTTGAATACCTATATTATGTTCATATTTAACCTGTTATAAATTATTTTAATCAAATTACAAATCACGTTCAAAACCGTAAATATTAAAAACGTTTCTTTATATTTAATATTATGCAAAAATGGGAAGAAAAATCGTATTATTTTTATTATGCTAGGAAAATTGATATTCTGAGTCTGATTATGCGCATAAATGCATTTAAAACAATTGTACGCTGTTTCACTTTACCAACAAGATCTCTTTAGACTTCTTCCATAATTGTATCACACGGGAAGAACACCCTTACGAAAATCATGAGAAATGTGTGTGACGGTATTCAACGGAAACAGGGCAGCCAGGACGGCCGGTGTGTGTCCGGGATGTGGTTTCCGCATGACACGCGATATCGTCTTCCGGCGTTCATATTATATCTGATTATCGGTGGAAAATCGGTCAAACCTGTTTCTTTGGTTGGATTCGATTTTTGTTCGTGTACAAACTTATTTCATATTTTAAAACTTTACCATGGCTTATGATGCACAAGACGAATAAAACTAAAACCCTACTCTCAGTAATTCGGGTACTCGGTTACTCATTGACAGTCAGTTGTTGACGTCGCATATTGGTACAATATATCCACTAAGAATCAATTAATTTCAAACCATTTAAAATTGAATTTGTTAAGTCGGTTATAGAACAACTTCAACTGGGTGTACAAAATCAACAGTTGGCAACCCCGAGGGTTGTTTAACGGTGTATAGGCGTATAGCAACTGCCCTAAAGGTTGAGCATGTGTTTGGTTCGACTAGGTAGGTACCATCGTTATAACAGCAAACTATATAATATAATAATAACTAATAACAATATGAAGAGAGTAAACATATTTATACGTTTAAACTGTTAATTCACCAATAATTTTTGACCAAGCTATAATCAATATTCTAACAAAACAATTTTTCCAATAAGTAGAATGAAATTATAATTTATGCATTACGCTTTTCTATATCAAATTGTTAACTTTAAACTATCTTGAAACAAATCCCCATGTTTAAATTTTTAAGTAACAACTCGGTCACGAATCACATATTATTAATTATTAAACGTCTTGTGCAGTTATACTTATACAGAATCTCGAATAGTGCATAATTTAATACTTTGTCAATACCTATTATTATACCTATATTAAATATTCAATACTCATCAGTGATCACTCAATGCTATAATTAAATTTATTTGATATCATCAAATGTTTTAAAAGTTTAAAACACTATTACACTGACTATGACAAAATACATGAAACTTAAATTTACATCGTTTAGGATATTTTTACATAATTGATAATATAATCAAACCGTTTCTTGAAATAGTTTAGTGTACCTATTATGAATTATTTCCTGTTTATAGTTGTCGCAAACAAAAGTATGAAATTTAACGTAAAAACCAAAACTATCATGTCTGGAATTTTAATCTTATCATAATATTTGAAATTATTCCCATACTTTTACACAGTTGCATTGTTAATTTTATTTATTGCTTACGGTCCATAAACGTTGTGTACATCGTTTGAAGTTACTTTTGAGCGCATACGAAAGTGTACACATGTGCCCCAAACTACATAAAAGTGTCTAAACATTTTGCATTTCGTGTGACGCATTTATTCGCACGCTTTGTGGGTGGCGGTTTCAAAAATCGTTACTCACTGACCGGAGAAATCATTTTGAACGCTCCACCGTCGATGGAACATATTTATACATTTAAAGGGGGAAACCACGATAAATTTCAAATGTATATAATAATATTATATAAAAACCGTGGTGAATTTACCTTCGATTTCTGGCCTTTCAATGTGTTTAATACTGTATAGGTGTACACGGAAGTACAATGGATGAATACCTGCGTGTAGCTCACATATTTCATTCCTAAATAAATATACGCGTTTTACCTGCAAATCGGCTACGCGCCAAGGTATACCTTTATAATAATAATATATTGAATATAAAAAAAATATATATATATGTTTTTGTGTACACCTCCCACTGAACATTCGTCGTCGTGTGTGAATGCCAACAATGCCGCAAACCAGTTTAATGGTACATCTGCCTTACTTAGACCAACATCCAAATTGTCCCTGTATATTGTATAATGTATATTATACAATATAATATATTTTATACTAATAATATATATACTATATACGTAGTTACGCACGCTGACAGCAATGAGCAATAAATAATACGTTTTAATTTATATATTATTAGTTATAATATAAGACAATGTTTATTTTAAATATATATTTTTATTTTTAAATACATTTTGAGGGGTGGCCGGTGGACGTCAATACTATTGTCATGTTTGGAAGGTGACTGGTGAAAATTGTGTATATTTTTCTTGATCAGAGCTATTAGTAGGTACTCGTTAGCTCCTTAGAGCCTCATTTCTAAACAAATCAAAATACGAATCCCGGTCCTACTAAAAATATTTTTTATTACATACGAGCTCATCAATTTTTGAAAATTTTCCTCGTATTTTTTGACCTATCTGCTAGTATTTATAAAATCTTGAACAAGAGATTCTTTTGTACTCGATATTTAATAATTCTTAAATATGCATTAAAAATGCAAAAACTTAAAACTATGCAAAGTAAAATTGTATTAATATGCAACCCAAGTATGGGGTTCAGCCTATAAATGTAAAATTCTCAAATCTCAGGACGTTCTAGACATTTTATTCCATGTCTCCATTCTTCTTTCTCAAATTGTCTCTGGTCCATGGTACGTAAATTATAATAATTTCCAAAAATACCACAAAATTCAAACACTAAATCAGCTAGCAAAAAGTCATCACCCCAAACTTTACCAAAGAACTAAAAAATCATAGAAATCCGCACTTAACAAACTTCTATCCTCTTGCACCATCCCCAAAATCTTAATTATTATTACTAAGTATAAAATGTATATATTGTGATATTATGACAGTAGGTTAAATTAATTTTTGCTGAAAAAGCGCCCCTATGCCAAGTCAACGCCCAATTTTTTCTTAAAACTTTTTACCTCTACTTATTATAATCGACCAATCAATAATAAAATAGTTATAACAATTTGATAATTATGTACCTATATATTTTGCCATAAATTATAACAACAAATTAAATAATAATCACGTTACATCATAATTACTACACAAATAATTTGTAGGTACATTTATTCTATGATCTCCATTTAAATAATTTCATTATTGATAATGTTTATTTAATCTATTTGCATAAACAATGCTGACCGCAGTCCGCAGAGTGAAGATTATTGTTTTAACTGATTACAGTTACATAAAATAAAATCAATTTGTACTTTACTGTCTATGACTATTTACGGTTATTAAATAAAACGCAATTTAGTAATTACAAAACTTCAATAAAAAAATACCTGTACTCGATTTTGCGTTACTTTACGTGTGCTAGTTGTGATGCCCCAGTTGTGGGTTGTTTATTTATAATTATAATAATATGCTAAACTGTTAAAATGCAACATAATTAAAACATTGTTATTCTAACAAAACTTTATTCAAATACAGTTTTGAGAAGAATTAGGTATTTGCATTTAATATAATATGCTTTATCCACAACTAACTTTTACAAAAAATTATATCTGTACGTTTTTAACATTAGTCAATAGTCATGATTTGTTGTATATTATTATGGATTTCACCGTATAACGCACCTATTGTATATATACTTCAGACGATCGATGGTTGTTACTTATTATAATGAAATGTTTTATTTCAAAGTCAGGTCGATGTTACAATATTCAATGTTCGAGATATTAAATGTTTACAATTGTGTGTAATATTTTATTATTCATGTTACTGCTTTTGTCATCTGTGTCCACACTAAGCGCCATAATGACTAGGAACTATACCCTATCATTAAATACGTTTTACGCTACGGTCTTAAATCAATAGGCGATAGGCTGCTACTAAAATATTCCCCTTCGATATGTTAATATATCCAAGTTCATAATTCAATAATTGGATATTTGGACTTCTGTTTTAAAATTAATACTAATAACTTTATTGACATTTGGGTAGTATTAATAATATAAATAAACTGTATTCGTGTTTACCATATATTATCATGTTCTGCATCTATACACTGCATTGGCGTATTGTGTAATGTGACTTTGTTTATACTAAACTACTTAACCTTATAACGCATTTAAAATGTATGGTTGTATGTTTTGCATTTAGAATTTAAATCAGTTAAAAATTATTATTATAAATTCTAACTGCAGCATAAAACAAATGGGTTCTACCCGTTAATACTAGATATCATTATAGTTTTAAACCACCCTGTATACATTTTAGGTAGTATCTGAACAGTGGAGAGTTTTCTCGGAAATATATTCTTATTCTTATAGTAAATTGACTGCATTATATAAGTGCTGTAGAAATAAATACGTAACCGCATTTCTACGGCCACTAAATTATAAACTCGTAAGGATAATCTTTAGATAATTGGTACATCACATTTATTTCTAAGGTCATTATATCACTGAACACTATGATTAGTTATTAATAATATTGCGGGAAAAGATCGATTCAATGAACAAGAAAGTTTATAAGTTGATAAAGCAACACATTTTTGATATTATAATTCTATCACTGTATTTAAAAAAAAATATGTTGGCGTGTTGCGTATCTAAGGTATACATAATAAAAAGATTCTACTGATTGTAATTTGTGAAAAATAATATATACTTACTGATGATATATTAATAAGCAAGTGATGTTTGATTTCATTGCTCGTTTGGCATAACACGCACCTTGTATCATAAGATATATATATAGTACCTTTATACCTAATATATATTGTATACATTATAGTTATATTACAATAATAATAATTGCATCGTTGAATATAAAAAAATGTCTCAACTACGTTTTTTCTTTAAAAGTTTATAAGCCAACATCATTGCAGGTTAGGTATACGCTCGAGGCTTAGCGCCATACATGCCTAATGGTAAAATGTTACACTATTACATTTGAAACGTCGTTCCGCACGTACAAGTCTCCAGTAAAAATCGATGATTTGGACAAGTACCGTACCACAAAAATATAGGCCTTAATCGTAACGGTCCGGATCGAATGACATCAATGCGAATTATAGTCAGACATTTAATACTGTACGAAAGTCCGTTGATGTAATAGAAATATTGAGTGTAACACGATTATCCTTTTTACATGCAAAAAACGTAACTCTATAGCCCCTAAAAATTAGCTGCACACTATTGCGCCCCGTTTACCTTTTTATACCTCTAAAAAACACAACACGATTGCGCTTCATGACATATAATTGTTGACGTGTTGTCCTTATTCCTTTACTCGACTTTCCAATTCACTTTTTAAAAATACAGTCGGACTTGGTTAATCTGAAATTGAAGTTAAAAGTTTGAGGTATCGACGGTTTCGAGTTAACCAAGTTCGACATTGTAACTTAAATAGGTACTTAATACAGGATATTTTTATCAAAATTAACAGTGCTAATAAAAATAAAAAAAAAATTCAAAAATAAACAAATATTAAACCATTTAAAAACTACCGAAGACGCAATTACAAAAAAATTCCAATGAAATTAAGAGTATGTCACATTTGTGCATGGTTCCCTAACAATAATTGGCGGAAACGTCTTTTTCACGACAATAAATTTTGGCGGAAATGGGCTACGCTTAAATCAAGGAGCTGGATTTTTGAGCGTTTTTCGCATGTAAAGTGATAAGACGGGCGCAATCGTGTTGCACCGGAAATATTACCCGAGTGCCTAATATTTGCAAGGTGTATCGGGAGGATAATATGACAATTTTCCGTATAAATTACATTGAAATTTGTCGGATCATCGTGATACACTCGGTATAATATCTATGTATACATATATATATGTGTATATCATCCCAATAGGGGTGTGAAATTCACGGACGCGATTCATAGACCATAGTAATGCACAGTGTACAACACACCACAAATGAAATGTATTAATTTTTATTCGGCAGGGTGTACAATACACGTGTACACAGTACGTTTTCGATCGGATATATGTATTTCTTATTATCATACCTACAACCTACGAGGAGAAATTCGAAAAAAATGTTATCGACTTGTGTCAACACATTTGGTAGGTATTTTCAATGATATATTCTAACGTCATCGTGTACACGATTTCTCGTGTAATTTATGCTCGAAGCGTCTTGAAATGTGCCGCGGACGATAGATTACCAATCCCGTCGAATAATAATAAGCCCACATCATAACGACCTAACATCACAATATCGTCTCGGCTGGCAGATGTATTCCGTGGTCGGCGCGGACTTAGCGCCTCTAGGCCCGTCGCATCGTGGCACACACACACTTATGTATAATAGTTTATAACCATCACGTAAAACCACGTTGTCTGAGCCTGGGTTTCGAGGGCGCGAGCTCGCGTACCTATATAGGTACATAATAATGATCGTAATAATATATTATATTATTATTATTATTATTATAATGTTATAAAGTATTGTGCCGCCGCCGTCTTCGTCCTTGGGTGCTTATATTATTATATTATAATATGTCCTTAACGGAGCATCTTGCAAGCTGCACACACGCACCCGCCGCCGACGGTCTTCTCGGACGGAACAGCTGCCGTCCTGCCGAACCCGTCGCCGGCAACCACCCACCCACCCGCCGCACATCGGAATCCCGTTGTTCCTATCACACACACACACACGATTTCTTATTACTATATCGTTATTATCATTACGTATATGATATTCCTCGAGCGTAATATATTTTTCGGGGGTCGCGGGCGCGCGCACGCATAAAAACCAATCGTCTTCGGATGAGACCCGGGCCGGGTGCGTTTGTGCGTGCCGACTACACGAAGACGACGTCGTATAATGTAGACGAGGGGCGCGTGCCCGACACACGTACATAATATTATTATACGTTATATAGGTACGAGCGCGCACGCGTGTACATAACATTATCTATAAGACGGTTTTTCAGCCGGCCGAGCACGAGACAATCGCGCCCGTCTCCGTGTAGAATAATAATAATAATAATATATTATACATTTTAACCGTCGACGTCTTTTATTTTTTTCGGCTACACACGCCCTTTGTCGGGGCTCCGCGCCCTTTGCCCGCGACCATATTGTCTTTTTCTTCCCTTATTCTTTCTCTCCGGCCGTCTTCTGCTCGTTTTTCTGCTCAGCCGCCGCCGTCGTCCTCCGCACAATGTAATAATATAATGACGCGTACAATGCACATGCACAATAATACATAATATGCGCGCGCGCAAACATAATAGGCAATAGCGTGTCTTTTTCGCTTTCCTCCGCGGTCTTTGTGTCGTTATTGTCGTTATTAACAATTTTTTCCTTTCTCCCCGTCGTCGTCGAATTTTTTATATTATTATACTTGTGAGCGAGCTCGCGCGCGCCCATTCCTCTCCCCCTCCACCCACGAAAAGACTACTCGTTGGCAACTACAGCAGTCGTCAGCGGGCGCTGCACGCGCTGCAGCTGTTCGCAGGTGTGCGGCCGCGACGACAATAATAATAATAATAATAATAATGTACTATTATTATTATAATGTAAAAAATCTAACGCGCGACGCGAAAATCTCGGGAATGCGAGCGCCGCCGTCCGTCACCTGCGCGTTCCGATAAGACGCTCGCCGCCCCGCCGGTGGTTTTTTTTTGTCTCTTTTGTGTCTTCAAAGCGTCTGTCCCCTATACTGCGCCCAGTAAACAGCGTATATTCCGTTCAGAAAATTATGGCCGGCTGGCTAGAAAAAAGTTCTTGACTAAATCTCAGTTGCTCGTATAATTTAACGGCGCGTATTTCGGTATTTTATAGGTTTAAATAGGTTTTAAAAAGACTTTTAAATATGTTAGTTTGAAAAACGACAACGACCCGTAATCACACTATGAAGCGAAATATAGACTTTTAAAGTCCTAATTTTTCAAAAGTAATAAATCATTTTTTAAGTTAAATGTTCTTGAGAAACGAAAAAGTTCTATTTCACTACCTACACCAGTAAAGTGTATCATTTTTATTAATTTTAGGATTGAAACATTACGTAAGACTATTAGTTATAGGTATCAATGTATTTTTATATTTAACTTGTACAAAGAGATCATAGGCGAAAATGGCGGCTATGCCCTCCCCCCCAAACATTAATTAGCCTCCTCCCCTTAAAACAGAAAGCTTTTTAGTTGTGTGAGATCGAAGTCCGCAAGACTCACATATTGATGTTAGAGTGTTAGCCACCCTCCAAAAATTGTAATGGATTTCAGCCTATGAAAAACGTTATGCCGTTAGAACTTTTTCCAATTCTTCAAAGTTTTCACGCGTGTTCTTTATAATTCGTGACGCTTTTATTTGATTGCAGTTTAAAACTTTCAACCAATACAAATATTGTATTAAAAATCTATATAGTGCTCCTTTGATAGTGTATACTACTACTAACTTGAAGAGTTTTGAACTTGCTGAAACCGCTGTGAAAAAAAAATCCAAAAAAATATCGTGTTGAACTTGTTCGTCTCCTGCAGCCTACGTAGGTATCATCCCCATCGACTAAGTCGGACTTAATATTATATACATTATACACATACGTCATACGATAATTAATAGCGCAGTCGTACCGTACTGTATAGTCGTTCCGCGATGTTAACACAATAACACCGAGTCACTGCACTCAATAATATAACATAATATTATATAAATTATAATATTATTGCCTAAAGGTGCGTTTCTTATTATATTTCTGCGCTCGTGTGCAGCGTCCGCGTCCTTGCGTACCACCCATAACATATATTATACACCTCGGTCTAGTTTCGATCGCCGCAGAATCGTGAATATTATATTTTATAATAATATGACGTGTTATATATCGTACGCACAAACATCTGGACGACCGGTCGATTTTACTTAACATAAATTACACGCTTAGTTATACAGAATACTTTTCTTCTTAAAATTTTTTTTTTGTTTTTTTTTTTCACAAACATCTGTACTCTATTACACGCTCGCTGGATAATGCGACAGATAGCGGCGAACGCGTTCCACTGTACAGCTCATATGCATATAATATAATATATTACTTACATATACTATTAAGTGTGTATGTTATAATATTATATTTGTACAACAATAACGCGTGTCGTGTGCGAACGTTTGTTCGTGTGTGTGAAAGTTTATTATATATCGCTCTCGATTTACGCGTTTTTAACACAGGGACCCGGGGAGATTATGAGGGGATGTAGGGGTTGGATCCCTCGTTGGACTTTTTTTTAAATTTCTTCAGAAATTCGACAAAATAAACTAAAAAATTAATATTTTTGTTCGTATATTCACAAAAAATAAAATTATGTTATATAATTTCAGTAAATATTTTACATGCGTGTTACAGTGGTGAATACCACTGAAAGGGGTGAAGGGGCGTTCGCCTTCCGCTTGGGCTGTCCTTTTTACGTTATTGTTATTATAATATTAGGCTAAGAAAAAGGTAGGTAATTAAATTTTTGAAAATTCGTCTCCCCCCCCCCCCAGATAACTTCTGGATCCGCTACTGGTGTGTTTTAATACACAACAGCAATGAGTAAAAAGGTAATGGGTAAATATAGGTGATGACAATACCTATACGAATTTGATGTATTCTATTAGATCAACGGTCGGTCCACACTAGAATTTCGGAAAGGACCAAATATTATTTTTGAAAATTATTCACGGGTCGCATGCAGAGAATAAATTTGAATTTGCGGATAATATTAATTATAAAAAAATAATATAGAGTATGGTATGTCTTATCCTTTAATATTTAAAATAAAAAATAGCCAATTTATAAGTCTAATCTTTAGAAAAATTTGAATGGTAACAACTTTATTAAAGCCAAGTAGTTTATTTTGTAAAATGTTTTTAAATATGTCCATACTGTTGCGGAGTAGGCACCTACCTAAATTTATTGGAAACGTATTAAATGTTTTAAAAATATTCTTGTAGGGAATTTCCTGATATATAAGTATGTTTCTTAAATTATATACTATCCATATAATTTTCATAATATTTTTGATACGTTTAACTACATATAGTATCAATTTTTAATTTTTATTTGTCAGGTCTTCAAGTTACACTCTGTACAACTGAACCTATCTAAAATCTAAGAGTATACTTAACAATATACACTTCATAGTATGGAAGTATATTCAATATCGTATAGTATACTATATTATATACAAGATAATATAGACGATATAATTTACTTATCAGTAATCACCGTTCACCAATCTCACTACCACTTGTTAAGACTGGTCCACACTCCACAATTAGGTAGTACATTTTTTTTTTTAGTTATTGGCTTACATAGGTATTTTCAATGGGGGAGGGTTACATTGAAAAATTATATACCTATATGGCTATATAATTTTTTGTATACCAAAATATATTTTATAACAAACATTTATTTTTAATATAGAACAATATCCATGGATATAATTTCCTGGGTTTTCTTCCCGATTTGTCAATGACCTACTTTAGGAGTTATAGTAGTCTAACTAGTCCCGTTTATATAATTATTTTTCAGTATGAAATGTATAACTTGTTGATATGAATTAAAAATATGTGTAACTTTATAACTTATTCGGTAGTATATTACCAACATTGGTTTCAGAGCTTAGGTGTGACTGAATTAGATACAGGCCTAAGGCCTAACCTATCATTATTGAAGAATTAATAGACAAATCGCCTAAAAAATAAAGTAAAGTGGAGTTTTATGATTTAATTGTATATTTAGTTTATAGTTTTAAAAGAAAAAGTGTGTACAGTTTGTATTTGTTTTGTTATTTATTATAAATACTATTGTTACTAATTCGTTACAATATTAACTCAACAGTCAACAGTCCAAAAGTAATTTATATATGTTAATTAATAATATCTAGGTAGGTAATCAATGCATTTGAATTTTGTGGGGTAGAGTTTTGAGATACACAACCTTTTTTTAAGCATCATAAATACATTTACTTTGTCTTATTTTTGTGCATATTATAGGATACTATGTTTTTATCCATCGTGTATAAGATCTGTGTGCGGTGACTTATTTTACCAAAAATTAACCCTAAAACTGCGTGGATCCATCACCATATTATCACACTAAGATACATTACATAATATGTAATATATACATTGTACATATTATGTTTTGTATTTATATTTGTCCACTGCGATCGCTCCTATCACGCTTTTACAGAATATTAATTATTTTACCGTATTAGAAACGAATGAATAATTTAATACATAAAATAGCCTTTTAAACGTGCGTAACTATTAATTAATTTACTTATTTTGCGTACATCAATTCCTTTATTATAAGTTAATTAATTTAAAATGCGTTTCTAAACGTGTACGAAAATATGTCGGCGTTCTCAGGGAAGACAGGGAATGATTAATTGACTATAATATTACGAAGATTGATATATCGCAATTCATACAAAATTTGCAACTGATTTTCAATAAGAACTTTTCAGTTTTGTTTATTATCTGGTCGTTCTGCTAGAAAATTATTTCAAAAGTACACAAGTATCAAGTATCAAGACACTTTAGTAAGAAATTGGATTTAGATTGTACTTTGTAAGGTCCAAGGTATAGGCATTTCCAAATATTTTTTAAAAAAGATATGGAAAAACAAATTATGAAATTTTAGTTTTAACTTTTTAATGATAAAATATTATATTTTATCATTATTAGTTAGTAATATTGTATGAAATAATATCATAATTACTACCCATTATATAAAATAATATATAATACAATATCTTTAGATATATTTTATGCTGACACATCAATACACATTCACATTTTCCGCTCATAATCGTTTTTCATAGTATAAAACGATAATTTGTTAACGTATCCATTACAGTGACCTACTCAATGAAGAGGTACACTCTACACCTACTGTACTTCAGAGCAGGGTAACCTACTTTTTAAGATATAAATATATTCTTTATTCATTTAACGTTGATGATAATTTTTATTCCAAGTGTACATAGAAATTATGCGATTCGATTTTCGTGAATTGAATTGAAATAATTATTATTAGGGAACAAGTGTAGGTACTTACAACACTACAATGTATACACAAAACACATAACAATAACACACAAGAGTGTAATAATACATAAATATAAGAACAGCGGTTGCCGGTTAAGTACAGCCCGCGTTACTGTTGTCAAAATTATTAGTAAACACTGATTGTATAATAAACTAATAACTGTTTTTTTTCTCCAATAAGGGGTCGTGTTCAAACGAGTGTGAAGGTAATACATACAGAGCGTGATTTTCTCAACTATTATAACCATTACCTCACAACGGAATTTCGTCGAGAGAAGAGACGAGGTTTCGTTACACAAGGGTTGATAGGGACTTCATTACCCGCATTAACATCGGATTATGTTTCAAAACGAACGTCGTCGTCGTCGGCGACGCGGAGTATAATATACAATATTATATACAAACTGCCCTTCGGCCATATAATATTATAATATTATACATATAGGTAGGTATTATTATTATTGCTCTACACGTGGCCACATGGCACACCGGTGTACATAAACTACTAGGAGGTATATACAATAATAATAATAATAATATTATTATTACACGTTGCTAACTACCTGGGCACGCGTTGAGACAGTAATGAATGTACATATATATATATATATACATTCGATCAGGTTTTAAGCTATTGCTCATAGTCTTATACTACCTATACAATATTCTACACCGGTACCTATCTACGTAGAATCCGCTATGTTGTTATATACGCACGCGCCGAGTTGAATAAAAAAATTATTTTTTCTTTTTGGATTTGGAATTCTATAAGTGTAGTGTATAATATAATATACCTACGTACATAAAATATAATTGATATATGACGAAACGACGACCACTTGTTGAGCAGGTGACCACGTTGTTTTTTTTCGTACAAGGCGTCGGTATTTAAAAGCTGTTCCAACTGTCGGGGCCACCTGTCGATCGTCCGTGTTGGCCACCTGTCCCATAGTTTTTGTCAGTAGACTCGTGCCACTCTGCCATCAGAATAATATAAAAACCGTCAGCTGCTGTTGTTGTTGCTGCTGCTGCTGCTGCTGCGTCTGTAGACTGATGTAGGTTTTTTCGTCTTGTATATAATTATACCACAGACGCCACTGAAACCGACGTTTATATTAATGATCCTAAACTATATATCGCAATCATCAAGATCCATTTGACCTGATGTTATGTCTAACATGTATGGGTTATCGTTTATTATAGCATTTCGTTAAATATAATATAAGAGACATTGTCGCTGTAATAATATCGTGTAGTATATACTTCCTGGTCAAAATCACCAAACAAACATTATTACGAACATTTTTTCGTCGTATTTTTTTTTCGATATTATAATATCAAGTGTTATTAATTGTTAAAACTTAATGGTATATATTTCAATGTTAATATTAGATAAATTCAAAACTATCCATTATTTTACTAGACCAAAATATCATCCATGATGAAAACAAAACTATTTACTGTAATGTGGTGCACACTTATCTATATTTATATTTATTATTAATTATTTGTGTACAATTCTATCAAAAAAAATATGACACTTAATTTACACATAGTTAATTCAAACCAACGATAATTTAATAAATCTATTTATATAAAGGGGGTATATCGTGTATTTACAATGTATAATGTATATAGTAGCTATAGTAGTATTATATATTAATATATGTACCAATTCAAATATGTATACCTATTGTGTTTTATGAAAGTCTGCAGTGGCCCAAATAGGAACAATTTTCATGGGAGCTCCAGCCACTACCAGAATATTTTAATTATTTATTTATTATTTTAGATTCCGAGCGGAGCGGAGTGTTGATCTTCAATGATGTGTGTTATTTTGTGTATGTACACCATTTAAAATAGAACAAATGCTTGGATTATCAATTTCAATATACATATTCTGGTAGAAAAGTTAAACTATTTGTACTTTTGGGAGGTTTAAATTAAAAATTCCCAGTACTTTTCAAATAATAGAGAACCTCTGGAATTTTATAGCTTTTGGCAAAATGTTCTTATTTTGTTATAATTCAAATAACCACTGATAATTGACACCGAATGCTTATAATATATAAGGATTTTATTGTACATGGTATAATTTTCAAAATATTCTCACTCTTTTTGAGCTATTTATAGGCATTGCCATTTTTGATTCTTTTAAAATTTTTTTCTAAATTATCGATAAAACAATTTTCGATAAGTAAAAAACTTTGATAAGCTTTAATAGGTACAAGGTTCCTCATAAGTTGTTATTTTAGATATTTAATAATATTATTAAACACACATACACAATTTTTTTATAAGTATTTAAAGTATAAATTCGTCAAAATCACGAATATATGCAAATTATTCTGTGCTTAAAAATTCAAAAAATATTTAATTTTTATAGCTAAGTCTTGAAATTCCTCTTAAGTTATTAACACTGGAACTAAACTATCTAAAAAATAAATTATTAACATAAATGAACACTTTAAGTTCACATTTGTGCGATATTAGATTATGAAATGAAGAATTACAATTTTAGGTATAAGTACTTAAAGTTATTCTGTTGTTTGTAATTCATTTCGTGGGAATTTGTTACTTTTACGTTCCTATATTAGTATCTTTAATTTATATATATACACAAAGACATTTTCAAAAGTCAAAACATTTAGATGAATAATTGCATTCTATATTATACTATCTAAATTTTTATTATATTTTATATGTTCCAGTACCATGAATAACTATAAAGTTATAACCGTAAAACCGTACCACCGTCCACCGAAACTACCGTTCAACAGCAAGTTGGTATATTGACTCAAAAGTTAATAACAATAATATAATATGATATATAAATAATATAACAAATCTTAAATGCTATGTTTTTGACAAAAATTAACTCAACCTACCGTATTACCAATAGTAAAAGCTAAAATTAATATACTAAAATAAATAACTATACATAATAGCAATATGAATATACATTAAATATACTTTGGAAGTGTCTATCTGGAAGTCTGTCTTCGTTCAGAATCGTTTTTCATTAACAATTATTTATTATTGAATTAAAATTTAACATATAAATGATGATGACTTACTCGATGACGAGGTACACCCAACAACTACTGTACCTACAATCGAGCGGTTACCTACTTTCCCCCTATTTTAAAACGATTATCAATTAAATAACTATATTCGTTTTAAAATACAATATATTTATATTCTATTCATATTATTCGAGGGGCTTAGTATTTGAACTACTATTAGTGAATCGCAATTAAACGCTTGAACACATTATTAAAAAAAAAAAAATTATGTAATAATATTATGTTGAATATGTTTGATTTTTTTATTCTTTTTTCAACATTTAACACGCTTCATCTCGATTATTCAATCTATCACGAACAAATTTTGGTAACGGTTTCGCTTTGAAAGCCGGCAAGGTGTCCGGTCGATCTGTCCGTTTCAATTTTGGAGCCCAGCCTTTTGGCGCACCACTTGGACGACTTCTGCGTAGAAAAGTTCCTGAAATACAATTTAGACGATTTGAGACGATTTTTAGGAGACGGATTTTTTTTTTTTTTAGGAGGTTAAATACGTATAAGAAAACCACGTCTATTAATTGTCGTATAATTACTTTTATTTTCTGCAGAAGGATTATTACAAGCTTCTTGAGGATCGTCAGCCATTCTTTGGTTACATGTGGCCCCCGGTCTTCTGTTGACATTAGGGTTCGGTGCATTACTCGTACGCGGTCGTCCACCACTAGCTTGTCCTGAAGGATTTGATAAACTTGAAACTGGTGGTCTCACATTAGGTGGCCTCTGGTTTGGCGGCTTTGGACAAACTTGTCTTGGACACGATTGTTGTACTGGAGTCTGTTGTTTTGGACACGGTTGTTGTACTGGACTAGTTTGACAAGACTGTTGTCTTGAACACAATTGTTGTGGAGTATTTTGCGGACTTGGTCTATAATTTTCTATCGGTTTATTAGGTATGGCGGGCATTTTTTTATCTTTATAAAAATATGATTCCCAAGTATTTCTTGTAATAAGTTTGACGTGTTCTATAAGCATATCGTTTTTGAGTCTTGGATCACCCAGATCGTAGTGTATATGATACAGAGTGGACATAATGTCATCTAACATATTTATACCGTAATCTCGCTGTGTTTTCGAAATATATTCTAACTGATTATGTACGCTTTCATAAAACGGGAGTAAACGAATGAAATCTTTGTCGTGAAATGCATTATCGTTCCATTCACAATCATTGAATGGTTTTATAATTTTTGGCGGATTTTTATAGATAGCTTGCAAGATCATCTTGGCAGTCGGACTGTTATCACACGGGGGGTCTGCTTCTATTGGGTTCGATGCAAAATTTAAATAATGTTGTGTTAACATATTAAAAGCGTCTGTTTTTGTTTGAAGGTCTTTTTTCGCTAATGACAAATTAGTAAATGCATTGGCCACTAAACTCGATTTGCATACTATCTGCTGTATACTTTTTACACTGTTGACTGAATCTGAGTCATTACAATCTTCGTTGTTTTCAGTTGCACAACATTGTAGAGCATTTGTTCTAATTTCTGGTTCAACTGGTGTTTTCGGCAAAAGCCGACATGTATTATTTTGATTTCGTTGCGGGGACGGCGTGTTCGCAGTTATTCTGTAATATTCGTGTTGTGTAGTATTAGTTCCAGGATTAGGCTTGGACGCACATTTTGGGCCACTACTACAACCAGGTACGCTGTGCGGTAAATGAAAATCATTGCCTGCAGGTTGACGTTTGCATTGCGAAGTACAATTTATTATTTTTATTTTTCTCAAAGTTTCTTCAAAACTGACACGACACTTTTTACTTGTCGATTCATCAAGTTGTTCCAACCGACACTGGGTCCCAGGTATTTTCTCATGACACTGTTTCGAATCCGATTTAAACGTATATTTATTTTGGTTAACAGTACTTTGAAAGCTTGGAGAATTTCTTCTTGGTTTAGAATTTTGTGGACATGGCAGATTATCAGAACCAGCGGATTGATGTTCAAAATCCATACATGCAGGAGGACTAACGTCGTATAAGCTTGGGTGTGAAACAAAACTACACATGTCTTCAAAATTTACTTGTTCGGGAGAATTTCTCCGAGTTGGCTGAGAGCATCGATTTTGTCGGCGAGGCGTTGAACGCTGTTGAACGCAGTCTTCATTATTGGATAATTGATCTACGGGGCATTGTTGTTCGTCAACTTGTGAGTTGCAATTGCCAGTTTGCCTTTGACATGGATTGCAATAGTCGCTAAAATCTATGAGATTGTCATTCTTAACAAATTCACGTAACGATACCCATTCTTCAACTGTCGACCCGGGGACGTAGAGCCAAAATTCACTCCACAACTGTTGGGTTCTTACAGTCTTAGCTCTCCAATTAATCGTTTTCATAACGTCTATGGGATGTATATTTGGGTGAAACAAACGATAAAAAGTTTTGCATACCTCTCGAGCGACTATTCTTGCATACGGATTATTAGTGTCTTTAAGTAGTCTAACAAATGGATTAAGTATTCGAACGGCGTCCCGAAGCTCTTTGGGATCATACCTTGGTTCTTGATCCTCGAACGGACAACTTTGATCTTCGATTATTTGTGAATTGTTATTATCAGCACATTCCTCTTGGATTGGTTCAATAACTCTACAACTGGTTGCTTGTGGCCGTCCACATCGATTAGAGTCTGAACTTTTCGTTCTAGTCATTGGTTGTTCTCGTGTACATGCATTTCTTGAAGATGGCCTTTGACTCATATTTAATGAAATATTTATAGTGCGTTATTAAAGTTACTAATGCAATAGTTGGGATATGTAAATTTAGTTTAAAATAATCGTTATTCTTATTTGTTAAAATGTATATATTATTTAATTTAATCTAAAATATTCCTTAGTAACTAAAAGAATCAATAATAATATAATGGTGATAATTATTATTATTAATATTATAATATTGTAAGCATTTAAATAAAATTCACAAAGTAGCGTAGTCTATATGGTTATATTATAAAGAAATATAAAATCATACAAATAATTTATGTAGATAGAATTTTTAAAAATTTTAATTTGTATATTCTATGTTTATTTAAATATTATTTGTATTTTGAATTTTTGAATCAAATCAATTATTTATCACTGATGAAATATTGATATATCAATACCAATATAAATATTATTATAAAGTAATAAATCCCAAAGGAGGGCGGACCACCAATTACATCCCCCCTCCCGCTACTGGTATAGGAATACATTTTTTTGCTAAGGGTTTTTTTTTTCATAGAAACTACCTACCTATTTAGTTTAATATTTTTACTGATTTAATTTACTTAGAAGAGGCATATTACGGAATCCGGCACCTACTCGTATAATAGAGATAATAATATAGATAATAAGGTAATTAAAATATAATATTTGATCTTCCATTTTACAAAATGTTCAATTCAATGAAATATTTTTGAGAATCAAATTTATTTTATTATTTATTATTTTATTTATTTAATTTATTTAACGAATTTCTCTATAATACAATTTTTTTTTTCCCATGAAACTTCGTAATATGGAAGTTTATATAAAATAAGATATTATAATATACTGCAATTTGATTTGTTTTGGAATGCTTCCTTTTGACTTATTATTCACGTTTTGTAGACCAATTACTTTTGTACATTGTACATGTATACCTACAATTAAAATATATTCAAGTGAAATTTTACTATTTGCATAATATAAATTATATGTCACTATTGCGTTCTCAAATAATGTAACGGCCACAACACGCGTGTCGAAACTATTAAGTGTATCTGTGTAATATTATAACTTTTAGAAACGTCTGGACACAATTGCGGAAGGGTAAGTATAGGTACATACAATAAATTACAAAACATAAAATAAAACGGCAACGTGGAAAACGTTTAATTAAAAACTTCATGGCGTGGTAATTCATCGGGAACTTTGAAACTAATCCGAAACGCATTCGACAGTACTTTAGTCGACTGTTTTTTTTTTCATCGTTTTCGAATATCAAAGTATAATAATATAATATACTATAACCAGCACACAGCATACCCATAAACATAATATAACATACTACATACCTACCTATAGAACCTATATTATATTGTTTTGAATATGATCGGTCGAAGAAAGCTTATTTTTTTTAAATTGCCGCCGCGGAAGTGAAAACGTTCGTCCACGTTCACCACCTGTTTAAACGGCCCCGGCCCGCGGGAATCGTATAATAATTATACAATAATAATAATTACTAATAACGATAATAATAATAAAATAAATAAGTACGTTTCGCTCAATATTACGAAAAAATATAATGTATAATAAATAAAAAAATGTGTGTCGAAAAATATAAGTATAACAAAATAATATATATAATAACGAGATGTAAAAACGACGGGGGGGAAATGAAAAACTAATGACTGTATACAACAAATATCCTCAATAACCCGACGTGTTTCTACTTTGTAGATTAATGGCTGCGGCGTCAAGACAATAATGCGCGGCGGATATAGTTGCGTGCTTCGGTTAATGGAATCGTGAACGTCGTGTAAAACAACAACAATAACAACAACAACAATAACAACGACTACGACTACGACGACTATACGATCGGGAGCAGATGTGTCATGAACGTATATAATATACCAGGTAGTAGGTATACCCTTAACATAATAGGTAAAATGGTTATCTAACCTATATATAAATGTGTACCGACTAAGAAGCGGAATGAGATGCCCGGCGGCGACACACTACTCAGTGTGCGTCGTGTATAGATGATATTAATATATTATTATCATTATTATTTGCCAAAGAAACGCAAAACACAATAGCTGACGCGGTATCGCTGCCATGTCCGTATAATATAATATTATATAAGTACATATTATTATTATTATTTTTGGTCTTCGTGTCTTCGTAATCGTCGTCGAACCGTGTGCGGGCCGCGGCCGGCTGCAGCACAGTGTCTAGCTGCAGCTCTGCCGCGCGGCAGCTGCTTCGTCGATGGATGCGGCGGCGGCGGCGGCGGCGGCGGCGGCGGTAGCGATCAATGGGAGACGCGAAGGAACAACCACACACGTCCCTCGGGGAGACAGAACATTATTATATTCGAAAGGAATACTACGCCGACGAGTCCTCGTTTCCTTCTTATTGACGAGACGGCGGCCGACCATACATACATCTCTGTGGATATGGTTATATTTAATGCTGTAATAAATGATTTTATAATATATTTTTACGATATATTTATGTCCGACTAATGTCATACTATATCGTATGACCAGAATGCTGAGGGCTGAACCTCCCACCGCCCCGTACCATTGCGGCCCTACGGTCATATCAAAAAATATCAACCCATTAATTTTAAAACCTCGAGACTTTTAATACGGTTGTAAAAAAAAGAACCATGATTTAGATTTTAGATACTAGTGCAGAATTGTAAACTAATATTTGTGTAATACCGACAAACTACAGTCTATATACAGACAAGATATAGGCCTACATACTGTGTACTTCGATAAGGTTCTTGGTAAACATGAAAACAACGATTGCATACAAAATGCATTTCACTTCAATAAAGCATAAACACACCATTGTAAAATACTTGTAAAACAAATACAAATTAGTGTCAAGTAGCTACTTAAGAAGTTAATAGTTTTAAAAAAAATATTTACGGCACCTTATGCTTTATACGTTTTGTGGGATGTTTCTTCTATTATTATGATAATATATTTATGTTAGAAAGGTATTCAAAATCAGGAATTAGAACATTAACACCGACTATACATTTACACCGAATAAAAAAAAAAAATACAGTACTTACAGGATATTGAAAAATAAAGATTTGGCCATATTATTTCTTGTCAGCTGTCGGCGTTTTTGTGCTTACACATCGACAGTCGTCTTAACATTCTATACATTTTGAAACGACGACACCGTCGGATAATATACATTATTCTTTATCAAAAATAATGTTGCATTATAGATTACACGTCACTTACCTGGACATCGGATATATTATTTTTGGTCTATATTGAATAAATTTAAACAACTCCGAAAACCTATATATACACATAAAAAACTGAACCATATATCGCTACCGAATTCGAGACACAATTGATGAACAAGAGCGACGAGATCGACCGATAAAGAGTGGTATTATATTATATTATATAGAGTTCACGTGAAGACAACACAATAAATGTCGAATTACACATCTTTTAAACTTCTCCGGTAGATAAACCATCTTGGGTTACAACGCGCTGCATGGTCGGTATAATATGGTCGGTATAGTTTTAAACGGTATAATATATTCAAGCCAAAAAGGTACGTATTTCTCACGAATTTTTGGACCATGATGTCCATAGATATTGTAATTTTGGGTTAGGACGGTCTGATCGACTACCTTCGTCGGAAAGTCTTCAACACTGTAGTAATACACCGCCTGTAACTTGTAAACGAGATTTTGAGAATTTTTTATTTGATCTCTTTCAATAGTCGAGTAAATCTGTTGTGTAACCTATCGCGCTATGTATATACAAATATGATATACAATATACAGCAGCTGTTGCAGCAATAACGACTCCGTCGATATGATTGAAATGTATTATATTGAATTACTCAATATTCATCTTAAAATCTTAATAATGTTCTGCGTGTTTGAAATATTATTGACTATTGTATTACGCGCAGTGCCACAGTGTCGAGTTCGTTGAAAATAAACAAAAAAATTTGATTACCTATATTTTCTCGGACGCGAGATGGGTTACAAACATTTTATTTTATATTTACTCTAAACTATACGTTTGAAAATATTACTGCACTAGATATATTTTATGTTTATTGATTTTTATCTGTTTTCTAACAAATTTTGAATCGTTGAATTAGGTCACTGAAAAATGGCAATTCGGTATTGTATAATATATAATATATTTTAATGGATATTATATACATTTACATTGATTGCACATTTACACAAACAATACACTCAATTATTCAGAGATTACAAAGTGTAACGAATTATTTTTGCTATTTTTTTTTTATTATATATAGTTGATTATGTTTGTTGCCAGTGATAATTTATCATACGTTATCGAAATACCTTCACGCGTGGCTGAACTAAACTGCGTTAAATTTAATAATCATCTACCGTCTTGTAATAATCGCATTTGCCATGTTTTTTTTATTATGAATTCAGAATTACGAAGGGAAGTGCTATATAAAAGTACGCCACCAGTGCCAAAAAATATTATGTAGTTGATTAGGTAGGTACATAATATGTTTAACTGGATTTAAATCGATATAATGAATAGTAGAAATTACTGTGATATATACTTTTGTTTCTATTCGTGTACAATTTGAATCATTTTCATTGAGGATAGTAAACATTTGCCGATGTGTAAGTGAAAAATAATAAAACCACGTCCTTACAAATATATAACTCGGCCACTGGCACAACCTATACAGGTACAAACAGTAAGTCACCATTTAGGTACTATATATTTAGTATAAATAAGTACTTGTTTACTACTCAGTGAATTCTGCATGTTTCAAACATGAATTCCAGTTATTTGAACGGTTTTAAACATCATAACATGTTTAGTTGTTATTATATTATATTTTGTCATGATAAAAAAATAATCAAAAAGTATTAACAATATACAAAGTAGGTAATCTCGCGGTTTTCAATCGGCGCCAATACGAATATTAAAATCCGTAATTTTTGTTGTGTATTTTGAGTAGTTACCCGCTAATACGTTAATGTTATAACAAATTACAAAAAAAAAAATATAATTATTCCATCAATTTATTATGTTAATTTGTATTTCGTATTTATTATAACGTAACATATCAACAATAATTACTTGATACATTTTTTCAAACGTTAATTTCTTACAACAGGAACTCTCCAAAATAACCATTGTCAATACTTTCCATGTGTTTATTTTGCACCTGTTATGTATATTGTATACCATAATATATAAACTACTACAACTGACTACCGTTATTACTTTATTATAGCTGCTACCTAGTTTTTTAAAATGGTTTAAATATTCATAAAAAAAAAAAACAAACTTGTACCTGCCTATAATATTATAATAAGCATTTTAAAATATCACCTTCCAATGATAGTTATTCACCATTAACGTGAAAAATTTAAACGTCAAAATACTATGTATACCTACGATTCTTATAATTTTTTTCATGTTGTATGATATGGTGTTTGTATTAACAGTATACAATTTGTTAATGTAAATTAGTTAACAAATTTTATATGGCAATATCAAATTATTTCCTTACAAATAACAATAGATATATACACTGTACTATTATAATTGTATAATAATTGATGACATAATATATTAATAAATTAAACTAATTAATAGGACATGATTTGTATAAATTAAATACAGTAAGTATATAAGTAGGTATACAGCGAGTATACATACAGCTGTACCTACCTACTTATATTGATTCATTACATTTTGTAATTTACTAGGTATAGCTGTATTACCCAACTTCGTACTTTTAAAATTAATGTATGTTATTCTATCGTTTTCTGTTTTGAAATATTTATAACACAAGTACTATTGCAATGATAAATTGTATAGTTAGCGGTTTTTAACTTCTTAATATTTTTTACACATAATTTTTTATGTAAACGCAAAAAACTGGAGACAGATTCGACGAAAATGCTTTTAAGCAAAAGCCAACGTAAATCCAGTACCATCGTTAATATTGATTTTTGTCTTTATATGGTAAAAAAAATAGTCAAAAAAAACATAGAAAATTAGTCCAGAATTAAGAAAGCACATCATATATATATGTACATTTTTTTTTCTGTAATAAATACAAATTTTGTTTATTGAAACGACCTCAAGGTGTTTGTCAATGTATATCACAAATGGGTTGTAGGGATATCATGTAATCTATTTATCTATGTATATATCACTATACGCATCATGATACTACCACAGCGAATATATATATATATTCTGTGATACTACCTCGCCTTCTCCAAGAGGAGACATGGGTGGTCTTCACTCCCAGTGGAGTGAAGTTAGTTCCTAGTTGGAAACCGGATGACGCAGTCGGACGACAGCGCGGGAAAATGGTAGAACCATACAAATTTTGCACTTTGCATGAATCGAACTGATGACTGTGTGTATCGTAGTCAACTGCGTGACAACTGCACCAATCCGGCCCCAAACATCATATATGATGACGTAATCATTGTATAATTGTATTCATAAAAGTATTTGATTTTAAAATTTGTTTTTATTTTAATATATTATATTATGCCATATTTCTATTAATTGTTGTAGTAATATAATCTGTAATCAATGACACCATTTAAATAAACTAAAAGTCAAAATTCAATTTTGACGTTTGGTCCACCCTATAAAAATGTATAGGGGTTGAAATATAAACCATAAACACACTCAGTCTCTCAAGGAATCTATTGATATAACTTTTATTGAAAATGGTCCAGTAGTTTTCGAGTCTACAGCTAGGAGCCAAACTAAAAAGGAATAATTTATTTTTATACAATATACCTATTATATAGGTTAAAATGATTTTTGTGAGAAACTCGTTGCACGTATGTCAAGTACAAAACAACACACATTTTTTTTTAAATATTTTAAATTCGATTAAACAACGGCGCTTATGGGCCACAAATATAATCAAATTTCAAATACATATTGAATTCTTTTTAAATGTGAAACACATTACTCTGCGTACTATAATGTTACACCTAATTTATATAATTTCTCATAAGTCATAACTTTCTTGAAATCGTCCGTTCTTTGAAAATATTCAACATTGATTCCAATTTTTCAATATTACTTTGATTTGTTTCAAGTTTATCAATAAATGGTAATCCTACGTGGTATGAGGTAATTTAACTCTCACATCGCTGGTCACTGGTGGACCAAGTGAGTAGTGACTAATATTGGCTAAGACGTCGTGTTATACCGTCAACATGTTCGAACCACTGGCTGAGTCGACTGCCTATACCTATATATATATATATATATTATAATCTTTTACGTTATTTGCGGCGAGTGGGTGACCAATAGCTGATATTTTCCATCGATCAATTTTTATGGAAACATTCAAGGCGTCCGACTTCACGTTTCTATTGCCACTCGCTCCGTTTTTATGGGTTTTTCCTATCATTTTTCTCCTCTACGAAGCGCGAGTGTGTAGATTATATTGTAACGTTATGCCGCAGTGCGACGAAATTCCGAGCGTGAATCTGGATCTAATATTTAATAATATAACAAACGTAAAACCGTTTTCCTATACGAGTACGTATTATAATAATATTATAGTATTGAATATTTCAGAATGTATACAGTGACGAAACGAGTCGTCTTCATCGCCTATAAAAGCCAACGGGCGACGTGTGCGGAGTGACGACAGGTGGCGGACTAAACTTACATTTCAAATGACGCAATTTCTTATTTAGGTATTTAGTATTTACTACCACCACCTCCCCAACTCCACATTATACTCTAATATACTTCATTATTTACTTGGAACAAAGTCATGATGTAAATAAAATGTGACCGAAAGAGGTCGGACCGTGTCGCCGTGGTTGGACCTTAGCATAGATAGACTTAGGTATCATTGAGGGTTTGGAATGCCACTAGGGCCAGATTTGAAGAAGGATTTTAAGAGCACTTGCCTTAGGTAGCAAATGCTTGGGATGCTCATGCCGGAATACTATGAAAAAAATGTTTGCAAATCATTGCGAACTTTGGAAGAAAATCAAGAAGAGTACCAGATTCATAAAAATGTATTTTTATTTAAAAATTATGATTTAAAGTATTTTGATTTTACTATTTACCGTATATAACAATTTGAAATTATTAAATGTAATTAAACTGTAATTATAATTTAATATTAATGCAACAGTAATTTTAGAATTTTAATAAATACAATTTTATGAGATTAATATTCTTATTTTAGATTCTGAGAGGAGCGATGAATGTATTGATTTTAAATTTTAATCTTCAAATTATAAAGGCATAATAAAATTATTGTTATATTTCTATCTTTAATTGAATTTTGAAATTTATGATGAATGAACAGTGGTATCTTAAACTTGAAATAAACACGTTTTAGGGAGATATACTTATAGATAGTATAATAACGTGCGAGTTTGCAATTTTTAATTTTTTTCCTTAACTATGCACTTAGATATTTACTATTAAAAATTATTTTACTTCTAGGGGCCTCAAAAAATATTTCTCCTGGCATTCGGAAGTTGTAATCTGGTCCTGCCGCCACTTTACGTCTTCATGTCGGTTGCGTCAAGGTAAGATGCCTAGGCAATAGTCTTCACCTATATCATTCACACTTCACAGATTTCTATTGTAGGATTATGAACAGTTTTGTTATGCCTTGTATTTAGGTAACCATAATTAGAAATCGGAATAAACTGTATAAATAATATAAGTACTCTATTGTGGTTTATGGTTTTACGAGTCATTAATTCATTAATTATAATTCGGTAAACAAATTGTGGTTCAAATAGTTCAATCCAATATGGTATAACTACAGGGGGCTGTTGGTGTTGTAAGAGTTGTTTTATGAATTCTACATAATACACGCGTAGTTACTAGTTGGCATTAGTTGCATGATTTGTATTGCAATTTCAGACATTCTACTCCGAACCATTTTGTATAATATTTTGTGAGAAAATACCAATAAAACGTAACTATTGTAAGACTTATAGGTTGAAATGTAGCAGTTGAAAATTACCTTACGAGAAAAGTATTTTACGTCATATGCAGAACCTTTGATGTTTCATTTTTTCTTATTAACTTCCTGGATATTTGATACGAACTGTTTTCTGAAAACTTTAATGGTTGAACAAATTGGAATTCATGATGGTCGACTGAAGCCAAAAATTGAAAAAAAAATAAGAGTAAAGAGAAAAACTAGTACCTATATAGGAACGGATTCCAGTAAGAACTTTTAAAATATGATAAAAAATTGTAAATTATGTGTAGGTGTTTCATTATACTTCGTTTATAAATTGATTTTGTAAAAGAGCAGCTTTCTGAAAACTGAAATAACAGGTGTCCAGTCATCCTGAAAAAAAAAATTAAATATATATTTTTATGAAATAACTTATATTAGCTATATAAGTTACGTTCATTTGTGTTTAAAAGTATATTATATAGTGTGTTATACATAAAGGAAATTAAAATTTTTTTAGTTTCTTAAAATGTAATAATTATAGGTACTCTGTATACAGTGTGATCACGATTTATGGTAACACTAAATATCTCAGGTGCATGACCTTGTATTGAACTGGGGCTTTCGGGAAGTGATAGGGAGCACTTAAATACATATTTTCAGACCAGTTTCAAATTTTTAGCTCACTCGGTACGCGCACGCGCAATACAACTTACTTTTTTTTAAATGGCAACCACAGTTTTTTTCTGCAGATTCAGGTAGAGTATTTTTTTTTAAGTATTTTTTGTATCAACAGTTTTTTTCTATTTTCAAAACTGACCAAGTTAGAGTAAGTCAAAATTTAGATTTATGCATAATTCGTATTTAATGAAATTTTTATTTATAACCACTGGAAATAATAAAATAAGTGCCAAATAAATGTTTAATTTACTTTATCTGTTTACAAATAATAATTTATTTTTACAATATGTTTAGTAAACTCTTATAATACGATTACAATTTAATAGTACCTAATATTAATATTAAATAAAAAATAAAATGTATTAAATACATTTATCTTATGAATTGTTCAAAATGTTCGCCATTATGTTCTAAACATGAAGTCGCTTCAAAAATTCAGTAGAAGTTGCCGCCTTGATTTGTTCTTCACTTAAAATATCACATGCTGCTTGTATTTTGTTAATACAGTTAAAATAGTTAAAATTGTAATCGTATTATAGGAGTTTACTAAACAAATATTATCACATACTCTACATATTGACCAACAGTATTATTAAATTATTGTTTGTAAACAGATAAAGTAAATTAAACATTTATTTGGCACTTATTTTATTATTTCCAGTGGTTATAAATAAAAATTTCATTAAATACGAATTATGCATAAATCTAAATTTTGACTTACTCTAACTTGGTCAGTTTTGAAAATAGAAAAAAACTGTTGATACAAAAAATGCTTAAAAAAAAATACTCTACCTGAATCTGCAGAAAAAAACTGGGGTTGCCATTTAAAAAAAAGTAAGTTGTATTGCGCATGCGCGTACCGAGTGAGCTAAAAATTTGAAACTGGTCTGAAAATATGTATTTAAGTGCTCCCTATCACTTCCCGAAAACCCCAGTTCAATACAAGGTCATGCACCTGAGATATTTAGTGTTACCATAAATCGTGATCACACTGTATTATGTATACGTGTGAATAATTATATATAAAACGTATTATAGTACCTAGACAAACATCATCATTGCAGGTTATTAATTATTTTAAAATCATTAGATTATAATTATTCTTGTCTTCGTGGATATTTTATACCATGTGGCGAATAAAAAATAATTCTAAATACCTAAACCTATGTACCGCATGTGTCGACAAAAACAGTGTACACTAAATAACACAGTTGCTTACATATTTTTGAATTCTGTTCGCGGGACATGAGACTTAAATATATTGGATAAATTAAAAAATTTTTTAACTCTTATGCACAACAACTGCTTTCGTGATGGACGCACGGTATATATTAGGTATACGCTATATTTCTTCCGTTCTTCGAACTCTTATAGTGTTATAAAATCTTCTCCAATCACTCAATACCGAACAATATAGGTATACATCATATTTTATACAATTTGAAAACAATGCGCCAGGGGAAACACGAATGGAACCATACAAATCTATCTGTAACAATGAGTCGCGAATGCCAGTGCACAGTACTGTGCGTGCACACTGCTTGTATATATATACATATAGAAGTATATAGAGCACTCTCTCTCACAACCACACATATGTATTCATATAATATGTGTATAGATTTTCATCCCCGTGGTATTTCCGGTACTGATATTATGTATATGTATTATATATTATGTCTAGACATATCCACGTTTTATTCAAACACGTGTATCCGTTATAAACGTACTATACATATATATTACATACAGTCATTTTAATGCAACGCATCGTTTTATATTTCACGGTGTATTGTCATCGACGGTCTCCTCAGATAATTTACTCACATTATTTCGGTACATAAATATAGGTATATACGCAGAGTAAACCTTGGTGCAGCCGCGAGTGCAGAATAAAATGAAACGCGACACGAACTCATTACAAGCGCGCGCTGTACAATAAATTACTGAGCACATTATATTATATGGCACTAAAATGGCATTTTATAGGTAGGTACTATAGTAATGTTATTAATATGAGTAGACACTTGTCACCCCGGGCACAGTAGCGCACGCAGGATTTTAATTCGTGGTAAGGGTTTTCTTTACATAAGATCAATCACAGACCCATTGGTGGCGGAGGGGGGATTCATCACCATTTACATTTTTTTTTTTGCTAAATAGTTTTTATATAATTCGTTAAAACAAATTATACCGAGTTAATATCAAATTTAAGCTACGTTTAGACTTTTAGAGTATTTAACTTGGTCATCTGTAGAGCCTCGCCAGTCGCCAGGCCATAGTATACGAGGTCACCATCGGTGATACGATGATATGGGTTATGACAGACGTTCAACAATGTTCTTGATAGCCAAAAAAAAAATGAAACTATGATTTTCGATGTTATTGCCATTTTATAATTTGTTCTATATCTACTAAAAATGATTAACAATATTTACCTACTCTAAGTATTGATTAAAGTGGTAAATAAGATTTTTTTGTAGAAGGAAGAAATTTCGGGGGGGGGGGGAGGGGTTAGAACCTAGAACTCTACGCTTGCGTACGCCACCGAGTCTCCGGCTATAATATTAATATTAATATTATATAAACAGGCAACTTTCCCTTAAATGGGCCTTTACAAACCTAACCTTCCCAATAGCCTATGTTGCCGAGGGTAATTTTATTAATAATAAAAAAAAAACCTAACCTACCCCCCCAAAAAAAATAGAAGAAATTTGATGTAAAATATAAGTTCATATAAAAACTAATATTTGTTGGTACCTATAGCCTTTTATCTACTTGTGTTCCACAAAAATATTGTTATATGTTTCAACAAATAGATTTTCATTAAAAAAAATATAAGTAGGTAAATAGGTACCTATATTTAATTTAATTTTTATATTGTAAATTTTAATATACCTACATAAGAGTATTAAATTAAATCATTACCTATAGTTACTACTGTATATAATACTACAGTATTGTTATTTGTTACAAATTGCATGGTTACGAATGGTTAAATAATGGTTAGTATAATACCAAACAATTTTCAAGACGAAAAGTTATTAGGGTAAAGTGAACGCAACTATTATTTGGCTATTTACTATTAATCATTGTTGAAAATTATTAAAATCTAAACATCTAAAGGTTCAAATGTATTTTAATGTACCTATACTAAATTAAAAAAAAATACGAATTAATTGTTAAATCCAAACTATCAAAAATAACACCAACGTTTGAGATTGTTTTATTGAGTATTAGGTTATAATGTATATGAAACAACAAAATAGGAAAAATAATTAAATTAAATTCAAATCTAACTTGAACTTTGCTTTTTATTAGTTTAGAAAATTACAGTTGTAACCTTTTTAGATTTTAGAACATGAGTAAAAATATTGAAATTCTAATTTATTTGTTATTGGATTTAAACATTCTCTACGTATATAAAAACTAAAGGCTAATCTTCACTGTTAGTATCGTATATTTGTTCGTGGCAAGTATGAAGCAAGGTACCTATATCATTTTAATAAGAATTTTAATAGATGTAAACGTATAATGAGAATAATATTATTAAAAAAATAATTAATTACTGCATTCATTAACCTTTATTTTTCATCTTAGGCCGTAAAAAAAACTAGCTTAAGTAATTTCACACTGGTGGACTGTATTTAATATATTTCCCCTTTTATCTTTTAAATATTTTGATGACAACTATTTAACTCCTATAATTAAAACTTAATGTAAGGTAAATTTTGTTGTAATATATTTAACGTTTGGCATTTTAAAAATATCACGATTTAACAAAAACATAATTTAATCAATTATTTGTACGTTGAGTAAATATAAACATGATTTATACAAAAATACATAAAAATTCGTTTATATTTTAAATAACTATACAGGATTATATTATACCAATAGAATCATAAAGATAAAAAATACTAAATGCCCGTTGAGTCCGTTTGTCTGTCCTATTTTCGTTGAAATTTTTCCCAATATCATTTTAATACGTTTCATATAAAATATGTTGACCAATACGGACGGCCTACCTACTCGTTTTAGAGTCCCTAATAATAATATTGTCGTCAATCGTCATTGAATGAAGCATTGAGTATTGACCAAGATGAAATATCATATAAATCGTTCATAATTTATGGAACATTTTTCGTACTAACACATTGATGTACTATTGGACTTATGTTTATTGTACCAACTGGTTTTTACAAAGTATTAATTTAATAAGACGTCATTATCAGATATCCAGTCCATTCAGTTCGTAATAAAAATCGACAGAAATTTGGATTACGCCATTGGTATTTCATAAGACAGTATTAAGTGTTATAATTGTTTAAGTAAGACTTAATACTGTACCTAAGAGTATTTGTCAGTACGCTTTAGTATACCTAACTAAATTTCAAGAAATTGTATAGCCATCGTTGTTGTGTTAAAAGTTTTATTATCTTATTGTATGGTGGTAAATACAATTAAAAACATAATTTTAAAGATCAAAATATACCTTAATATTATTGAATAATTATTTAGTTGTTTTAGTATAAGAGTAACGACGAGAGGGAAGAAGCATTATTATTAGGCAGGTGCCTAATTTATCTGTAAACGCCAATTGAATGTTCAATACTATACAATGAACCTTATCTTGGGTCAAATAGTCCTAGTCCCATGTTCCATTAGTTTTATTTTTCCAATTCGAACACCGAAAATGTTTAAATTAGCATAAGAATCAACTTGAAACATAATGAATAATAAAATATTAATATACTGTGAAATAAATTAAGAAGTTAACGTGTTATTACTGACAAAATATATTAATATTAGTGTCATGTGTGTGAGTTGTGTTACTAATAGGTACTTACATATAATTATAATGTAGATATTTATATTTTATAGTGAATTAATTAAAACTGAAAACTGTATTAAAAAAAAAAAACAATAAATTAAAATTTATTAAACCATCATGACAGTCGATGGTGTTTACGTTTACAACGTTAATTTGTTTTAATATCGTTTCTCAGGAGGCCATAGAATTAAACATCACTATTGCGGAAGTTAATTATTATTTATAAGTTATTATACTTATTAGTTTTTACTACTTATTATTAATAGATTAGGGAAAAAGTAGATTATTTGTTGACTACAATGAAAAATTGAATATGTTTTCTCCAACTAGACTATATTAGCGTAATCCGAGGGGGGGAGGATCTCCCCCTTGGGATTTTAAGTAGGAGCAAAAATATCGTTTTGACCTGGAGGTCAAGTAAAAGAAAAATAGTAACCCAGGGGGTGGTTTTAAGCTTTAATTGGTTGTAAATAACAAATGTACAACACATTTTTTTACCTATACTTATATATTTACCCATTTTTATATATTGCCTATATTTTTACCTATACTCGAAGTTATACACATTATAATATGGATAATAATTTGTTAATAATAGTATAGTATTAACTTGACAACGTATATTTTCACAAATTGTATAACTCTACTAGACTTCTAAAACTGCTGCATAGTGTCCTATATTATTCGAGGGGCATAACCTCCTCCCAAAATATATTTTTAAACGCAAAAACAAAAAACTTTTGGGGAAAAGAAAAATACTCACTCAAAGTAACGCCTCTGCACTCCACGGGTATTTGGCGAATAGCGACTAACTGCAATAATAATCTAATATGCTCGTGTACACATAATATTATGGCCTAATGACGTAGTGTAGTTATTATTTGCTCTGTCCTGTACGTACAAAGTCGCGGTCGTTCCTGTCATATTTTAATAGCTTATAGAGTGTCCATTGTTTTCTAAACGATTTGACCATAAAACTACCCCCGGTCTTCGATGTACTCACTACTGCACGGTCTGGCGTGTGGTAGATGCATTGTATGGTAGTGAATCTGAACACTCGACGACGTTATTATTGTCATCATTATTATATGGTGTACACCAGGGGTGTCCAACCTTTTGTGAAGACTGGGCCACATCATATAGGTAGAAGTTGTTGTGGGCCACATAATTTTTTTTTAATAATAATACATTCAAATTTAATGATTTAATTATATTTTATAATACAACAATATATTTTTTTATAATTTTACAATAGTGAATAATAAGCAGAAATATTTTTACAAGTATTAATATTTAATTATAAGTAGGTAGGTACACAGAAAAAAATATTTATTTAGTATTTAGTATTATTTAGTATAAGTTTTAGTTTAAAAAAGTTATTTAATGCGAAATTTGAAATTGATTTTTTTGTGAAAGTAATAAATCAATATCTGGATCGATCGAAGTTGTGGCAATCCTTAAACAACTTTCAAGATGCTTGTCTGATATAGTGGACCGATTCTTACTCTTTGTGTTTTTCATTCTTAAAAACAATTGTTCGCAAATGTAGGTACTGCCGAAAAGCGAGAACATGAATAAGGCATGGTCATGAAGGACTGGATATGTTTCTTTGGGTAGATATAATTTATAAAAATCTAATATAGATGACATATTGAATTTTTCTTTGAGTTGAATATCTGATTGCAACTCAATGCATTCCATTTGAAATTTAGTTTCCACAGCTGGAAATGATATGGAGCTGGTAAAAATATGGACGTGTGCATCGGCCCTTACAGTTTATTTGATGTTTTATAATTTTATATTCATAAAATAAATTTGTTCTCGTAATATTAATATATTATATACAATTAATTCACGGTTTTTAAATTGAAGTGAGGGCCGCATCAAAATCTACCAAGGGCCGCATGCGGCCCGCGGGCCGCGGGTTGGACACCCCTGGTGTACACGATGACGTATTGTCTGTACATTATGTAAGCTGCGCAGTAAGCATAAACTAAGCTGTCTGCGAGTGTGCGTGAACTGCGCTGTCGTCGAACGGTTGCAAATTTTAAACAACCCCCATAAATCGCCGCGTGGAAACAAACAAATTTGTTTTATTGTTTTCGGCCTCTCCCTGGTCGGGGGAGTGGGAGGTGGGGAGTTACGGCACGTAAAAAGAAATCGAGTTACATTGCCGCCCAAGCCAACCTCAATAAACTATATTATTATACTTCATAATTGTACTACTATACAATACCCAAGACAATAAATAATAATATTTTCCGTCTGCGCCAGGAGTGGAAAAGAGCAAATAATAATAACTCTGGAAATGTTCAATAATAATAATAATAATTACATTTGTGTATGTATAAATATATTATATAATGATATTTATAAATTTTAATTGGCTGCAACAGCTTAATTATATTTTATACTGAATGTGCGTCTCATAAATGTTTTTCGATGTTCATAGATAATGACTTGACATTGTGACATCATAATAATATGATATTATTAATGTGATTACAGTGATTACTTATTAGTAAACTACGCGGTTTAAGTGCCCAACGGAAAATATAACATTATTAATTAATAATTATATCATACTATTACAGTATAATATAAACAATAAACATCATATATATACACTATACCAGCTACCTATATTCTATAATACAGGAAACGTGACATATTTGGAATAATTATTTTTAAACTACGAGCCGTGAGGTATAAACCAATAAAGATCACCAATGAAATCGTGTTATTTTAAAGTCTGAGAGAAGCGATTAATGTATTGATTTTTCAATGTGTTTTTTTAAATTTTTTTTTGTTGTTGTCAGTGTGCACGATAAGTAGTCGAAATAATGCTTAGATTTTCAATTTTAGTATTCTTTTTATGTGGGAAATTGGATCTAGTTGGTGCATTGGGAAGGTCAAAATTTAAAATTGCCAGTATAGTTTTCAAAAGCGGAAAAGTTTTTTTCGTTAAATGTCATTTAAATTGTATTTGTAGGGTCAAAAAGCGTGAAATTTTAATAAAAGGCACCTGATATATTGTTACAATAGTAGTAGAAAAATATTAAAAATACATAAGCACAATTTTTTTTATAAGATTAAATGCAGTTTAAATTAAATTTTGAATTTCGACAACATTTATTAAATTTAAAATTTAAAAATAATTTTGTAGTTAAAAATTATTCAGTGCCTCTGAGTAACAATTAGTTGAAGCTATCGGCCGCCATTTTAATCGAGGCCAATGTTCGTTATTACTTGTGTTTATAAGATAACATAAAATGATTTGTATGTTGTAAAAATTATTATTTTTTAAATTTTTTCATATCAACATTAAATAATAAGTGTGATCACAAGACCCATCGGACTCTTTTTAAATGGCAGATGGTGACTACACGTCTTATCCCAGTTTGCAATCTAGCTTATTCTATACTTCTGTGGGTTTATTTCACATTTTCAAAATATAAAGTAACTATACACGTCTTATTCACACGCCGCTACACGAATACACGACATCCGAAGGCTTGATCTACAGCCTGCCTGGATCCTACCACTCCATATTATTAAACGAAAATTTTTCCGGGAACACATTTCGGCAACATGTTTGAATTATTCATGTCAATCAGTGAATAATCATTATTATAATCCTTTATACCAGCGATCCGGTAGTCGGTATAACGACGTGAGCAATACGCGTGTTTATCAGAGACTGTCGCCTACGTTCTCCAGAATCGTTAGATCTGAAATAAACATTTATTTTGTAAATTATATGTAATAATAGTACAATAATAATAATAATAATAATAATTATAATATTTTTTTTTTCTTTATTTAAGCCTCGGCGTCAAAGGCCATTGGCATAGGTTTACAATAGATTACTTTTAAATACAAATATTTACAGGTTATATACTATTTATAAGCTTGGACTTAATTATAAATGCTATCATATTACTAATATTGTCTGGGTGGAAGGCTTCTGATAAAATGTTGGATACACCTGCTTCTCGTTTATCCGTTTCGTATACGTAGCATTCGGATACTATGTGCTTGATTGAGAGAGGTATATCACAACTGGCACAGATGGGAGGGTCTTCCTTTTTCAACAGATATTGGTGTGTTATCCACGTGTGTCCAATTCGCATTCTGTTTATTGCGGTTTCTATTTTCCTTGTGGAGTCCGATGGAGAGGGCCATGGATGAATGGTATTTTTAATTTAATTTAATTTTGTGGAACCTTGTTTCCAAATAATAATATTATTAACTATGTAATAATGTAAAATATAAAAATAACGCGATAATTCAATTGTCTCCGACTCGTTTTGCCCAATGGCCGTCCAAGCTAAGGTAATAATAACATTGTTGTGCATGATTTTTCTTTCCCGTGTTTGTGAATCAATTATTATTTATTTATGTCTGTAGTACGTCAATAAAAACGTAATATAAAATGTAATATTAATTAATATAATTTGCAGTATGAACATTATACTATACATTTTATGATTAAATCAGAAAACAGTTGATGCATACCTATGTCTAGCCCGCGCCCTGTGCGTAGGTACCGGGAATACAATATTAATGGAAAAACGGAAAGCCTTATAAAAAAATTGCTCATAATTGACTTTTTAAATTTCAAGTTTTCTCTGCGGGTTTCTAAATAACAGACGCTAATGTTACTACAATATACTTGCCGGAATATAATATGTCAGGCGTGGCTGTAAAAGTGTAAACTGAGAAATGTATACACCCACGTGGCGTAAAATGTCACTTAAGACAAACGCCGGTTACCGGGTTGCAGATAAATAAATTGTTCGTATGAGTCGTTACGTCGACTAAACATTATGCCATAACACGAGCCTATATATTATACGGAGTGCACGTTATGCGAAAATGCAGAATAGTGTTTAAAATTTTTTTCCGAAGACGGTGGTCCGCAATGTACAATACAAACAATAATATTGTGTTTTCAAACAGCTAAATAAATGACGACTATTCGACTTTTTTTGGTGTTTTTTTTTTTATATAAAATCTTGCTCAGCTGTATATTTTTCCATTGTATTAAAAAAAAAAACATTAACTGTTGTGTTTCTGGTGGAAATTTGATTAAAAATAATTATTTAAGAAACAGAGCATGTATATAGGTAACCAATAAGGACTACCTATACGATTTTCCGGTAACCTCAATTTATTCTTTTATTGCGACTGCAGTCTGCTTCAGGTTTAACACTGTGTTATTATAATGTTTTAAGACAATTTTATAGTCTACAACTGTAGCACGACAAAGTACAGGTCTGTCTAACAAAAGTTAACGCTTTGCCAAAATTCCAATACATTTTTTTTTCAGATGATGATTTTACATTACTTTTCAATTTATCTGTCACATAATTTGGATTCGTGACCTACATACTCATCTCCTCGATAAATTACTATGGTTAATAGTACTTAATACTCTACGGAAAAGTCATATCAATTTTTCTCCACACTGTAAGTTCTAGATTTTTGAAGCGAAAATGCGCGTTACAGTAATTTGGTTTATAGTTTATTGGGGGCCGTGAACACCGCTTTTATAGTTTTAATAGTTTTATATTATTATGTTTTACGCTTTAAGTTTTGTAGAGCAAACCTACTGTATATAGTAACCAGTTCGCTCTCACCGCTCGGTTGCTCCACGCTTCTTTTACGACGAATGCACGTTGACGCTGTTGACTTGGATCGGAAGGTTTGACGTGTTTAAGTAAATAAGTTAAATCAACACGTTGAAAACAAGTTATACTTTTATTTAACAATAAAACAATTATATTTAAAACAAAATTAAGTTTGTCGACAGAATATATGTATTCTGCCGGAGAGTAGCTATTTGCACTAAAACTGGGTTTTTGTACTTATTGAAGGCGGCAATGCGGCTGTTACTAGTCCGCGACCAACATAAGCACTATTAAGTTTGGGATTGAGTATTGAACTATCTCTGAAGTCCTCTGTAACAAGGGCTCCTATTTATATGGGACATGCCGTGATTAGGAAAGGGTGATTGACGTCAATAGGAATGGCGTGATGTGCTGTAGCTCAGCACTAAGCCAATGAGATGGCAGCATCAGTGGCGTGATTATTATTGTAGCCGCCTGAACTTTGGTCTGAGGTTTTTGTGCTAAAACGTCGGTTTACTACACTACTTACATTTTTTTTGTCATGTGCATCGTACACAATTGTCTTGAAATAATATAACGCGGTGTTAACCCGTGGTAGTCGCAGTAATAGAATTGAGTTTACCGGAAAATCGTATATAAGGACCTATTTCATATTATTATCATCTCAACGAAACACCCCATCCGTGTTGCCTAGGAGATGTTGAGACTTGAGGAAGAGGTACGTCACATGCCTTCCGAAATTTCTTTGTGAACTCGATAATAATACTATATAAACTGCGTATATTATGTAAGATGAACACCGACGTACTTGTTAGTGGTATTTCATACAGTTGAGCCGAATAATAAAAGTAAACTTTTGTCGTTTCATGGGCTCGATTTCAACACTTTTACGGAGCTTTATGCTGTACGCATCGAATTTAACTGTCTAAAAATAGGTAATCGTGATACTTAATATTTTTGGTAGATCGTTATTCTTATTTTATTCCGTTATTATTATAATCATAATTTGAACTCGATTAAACTTTGTATTGTTCTTCATTGATTTACTAGTCAGATTAAAATAATTATACGTGCGGGTAAACCTTAAACTTCAAGAACCTTTACGTAATTTATAATTTAATAATTTCATGGTTCCATACTTCCATACATAATCCTCAGTTCTACGTCCAAAGTTTTATTAGTTGGTAAATAATTATTATTTGTTGTAAATGTCTATTTATACTTGGTGGTTTATTACGGTATTAGTATTATAATAATATGCAAATAAGTAATACGCCTATACGGTATTATTGTTTATTTGCATATTATAATAGTTTATTTTTCATTATATTCTTCTTGTGGTTTTGGTTAGGTACTTCAATACTTGTATTTAATCTAATTTTAATTTCACTATTCAATTATCAATTAATAATTTGGAAAAAAATAAACATTTAGTTTGAATTGAAAATAATTATATTGTTGTAATTTGTTGCACAGGTGTATAATATTTTATTTACCGTTTTACAGACTACAGTAGTGTATGGTGGAATAAAATATATTATACTCGATCGTAGATGGATCATTTTATATTTATTATTGAGCGAGTATTCAATCGCTTTAGCTGTAGAGTTCACGTTTGTCACAATCATTTTAAAGCTAAAGCTAACCTATATAAATAACGTTCAACTATCAACGTTCGTTCATACAGTTGAATAGTTCAAAGTTCATAGTTTCATACCCTAGGTAGTAGGTATTGACTGTTACATATTTTATTTTATAAAACAGTAATAATTGCGGGGAAAATGTGACATGTATCAAATAATAAAATCTTCAGACGATTTCAATCGCGTTACGGGGAAATAAAAAATCTCGTAAAAAATAGTATTGCAGCACATTTGCGTCTACTTACTATACTATTCCTAGGGATAATAGAGACGGAATGAGAAGTGGAACGCTTTGCTGTTGTACGGTAAAAAATGACCGTTAAACATCGATCGATGACTAACATTTTAAACATCTTTATTCTTTACGTATAAGTGGAGACGACTGGTGCATTATAGGTATATAGAGTTAAAACTTAAATGCCAACGGGAAGTTTAAATAACTATATTATTATGCGTACAACTAAAATCGATTCGTACTTCGTTTCAGTGACGGTACTGAACGGACACAGTGATGAATATAATAATATTATAATATAATTCACACGGCGCGAAAGTTCGTTGATAATAAATTGACTTATACAGTCGTCAAATCGAATTATTACCCACTTACCGTTTACGATGAATTTTAAACCCGCCCTGCACGCTCGTACTGTATACATAATATTTTATATGATATTCATAAGTACGCATTCGTGAGTTAAGAGGATGTCAGCGTAGTATTTGTTACCTCTCTCTGACCCACGCGCAACATATCAAATTTTCCGTTTACAATAATGATTTTAACTATATAAATTTATCGAATTACAGTGAAATGGCCTCTTATAAAATTTAAAGGTAAGATTATTATCTAGGGCATCTCATAGGCGTGTTTTTATATTTTAATTTTAAAGCGAGTTATGAGTGTTTTAAAATTGTAAATTGCTTGTACATCTTAAAAAACTCATTACTCGCTTTAAAATTAAAATATAAAAAAACGCCTATGAGATGCCCTAAATAATATTCTTGCCTTTAAATTGTATAAGAGGTCATTCCACTCTAATTCGATAAATTTATATGGTTATAATCATTATTGTGAACGTAAAATTTTCTATGTTGCGCGTGGGTCAGAGAGAGAGATAACAAATACTACGTTGACATCCTCTTAAGTTTACCAGGAAAACTATGGGATATCCCCTTTTGCGATTCAGTGGAATACCGCACCCATAATACAGGAAATGACTACGTATTCATGATATTAACGGGTCAATCTCTAATAATAATAATTTTACGATTTACCGGATATGATTGAATAATACCTATAAATACGATCGTTAAATACTAAAATAGTTCGTTGTGCCGAAGCTACTTTTAAATGTTCTTGACATGTAGGCTTTGAAAATAGCTGCCCAGTGAGAGATAAAACGGCGTTTCGGGTAAAACTTCTTTTACCGGGAAAACGACTGTAGTTTTCCAGCACTCGTACATAATACATTATAGTACGACCGAAAGTTGTATATCCTAACGATTCATAAATATACATTCATACCATACTGAGTTGTTTAATCTATGAGTAGTCTATACTACTATACTTTGGTGAAGGATTAAATGGATATTTCTGCGTTTGGCACTCGTCGTCTGCGCGAGTATGGTCTTTGGACTTTATATAAACGACTGCGCATAAAACATACAATATAATGTTTGTAATATTATGTTTTCTTTCATTGATCTTTTAAAAATCAACGACAAAGCTCGTTATTAGTTTACATTTTACAAGACCATTGCATTTTTACAATATTATAAGAAATTAAAAAATAAAATTTCTAAAGTTAAATTTGATTATACAGATCCGTTTGTCTCAAGAAGTCGATCATAGTGATTGATATTTACTGTTTTTAGACCTAAAGCTGCGTTTAAAATGGATGGGATGATGTATTTTCTGAGGTCACTTATATATTGTTATCATGTAGCAACTATATGTAGGTAGTTTGCCAGTTTCGGCGAACGGTCCGATCGATCGATCGGCGTGTTGCAGTTCACACGAATAAATCGGTTCTCACCCCATCGTCGTTCCGAACCAAAAGAAAACAATAATAACAACAAACGTTCGAAATTCGCAAACAAAGTCGCCGCCGCGTGTAAGTCCGATATCGATTGACGGCACTCTTGTTATTATGGTTTCTCATAAGGTTATAACATTGTATCACGCGCGTCTATCGTCTCGTCCGTCCTCTCACACCGTCTCCCGAACTCGCGGTCGACGCGTTTTCTCATGGCGAATTTTCGATTTTCGGTTCACCTGCGACCTCTTTCGCGCGACCAGGTCTCGTGTGCAGCACACATTCGGTAACAACAATATCAATGACCCATCATTCGAACCCTTCGACGTCGTCTTCCGTCTCGCGGGACACCTGCGCGACGCTTTTATACGCATACACACCTATAATGTATAACATCCGTGTGTAGTACAGGTACCTATAATAGTACGTATAGCACGAAAGCGCGTGGGAATCGTCGTCGAGTGAGTAACACACTGACGCGACGAGAAGATGGGAGATGTGTTCTCACGTCTACACACACACACACTCACACACACACATTAAACAGATACAATATAATAATATAATGTGTATCGCACAGGTAAAGGGTAGCGGCGCAGGTATAATAATATTATGCGTAGGTATAATACGGTCGTGTGATTTTTTTTTTTCGGTCGGACGCCGCGGCGGGGAAAACAGTGGCCCGCGTGTTTATACCGCGCACAGTAATATACGCACACACACGTATATATAATATATATACAATACACATACATATTATATGGGTTCTCGCTAGCCACGGTAGCACGTCGCATTATTATGTGTGTGTGCAGTGTGCTGCCGTGCACAGGTAATACAACGAGACGACCCGCCACCCGGCATACACGTATTATATAAATCCGATCGATATCCGGGCGGTGCGCCGGCAGCATCCGGCGGCCGCGGTGGAGCCCCACAGACGACCAGACGGCGGCCGACCCTTCTGCCGGGGCAACGTTCTCATACATTATTGTACGCACACGCACACACACGCACACACACACACACCGATGCGGCCCGACGAGGGATTTTTACCTTTTTCTTTGCTTTCCCATGCACCCACGACGGCGATGTTATGCGCGCTTTCTCTACACACAACACGCGTCGTTTATACATAGGTACATAGGTTTACACCTAATGCCTTCTGCAGGCCTTTCCCCCCGACTTTTCGATGTATGTAAATCGACGGCCTCGCACACCCGCCGAAGGGACGCTGCGGTTTTTGATCGCGAACCCCGAGAAAATGTCCGGCCGCGGCGTAGGTACCTATATAGGTATTGTATTACCCGCGGAAAACACTCGAATGTTCTACATCGACGACGCTCAGTCCGCACAGTCATAATAACAATATACAATGTAATATATTATTTTTATGTTTTTCACACAGAATATAATACATATTATTATTATGTATTGTGTACAGTACTACGAAGAAATAATTCAAAGTACCTACCGATCGAATCTCGTTTTCCCAGGATTTATTTGGTGATCAATGTGTCACTGTCGCGGTGGTCTCCCCTAGCGAGTGTAACTTATAATAGACATGTATATATACTATATATAAACAGTATACAGTATACACCATATAAAAGTATAAAACATGATTTCTTGTACAATATCAATACGCATTTCTCCGTGTACAAAATATTTTTATGTTTTTATTTGTGTTTCGTATCACAACAGCAGACACGGATCTGTTGTCTCGATTATGAACGAATGTTATCTACCGCAATATCACTGCTGGTGGCTTTATAAGATCTTATCGATGCGATGAAAAGGTGTTCGTATTTTACGAGTCCACTGTTGTCATCTTCCATTCGAGATTATTATGTTTCGTCCGCACCATCTCCAACAGTGTTCGATTATTGTTATTTACAAATAACTATTTTGGTATACCAACGACTACTGTTTTATTTTAATAAAAGACTATCATTTATTTATTTATTTTTTATTGTTACAGCATCAACATCATGGTTATTAGCTTACAATTTGACTTTTATAATTAGGTACAACCAGGGGTTTTAATATAGTGAAGTTTAAGGAAATTAAATTACATTAAGTTGTACATTTCAATTTTTTTTTAAATAGTGATTATTTTTTGTGTCAGCATAGCTATAGCTTCATATAAATTATCTGGGATTTTGTATTCTTTCCTGGCCTTAGTGAAGATTTCGTAATGGATGAGGATGTGTTGGATTGTGATTGTTGAATTGCAAGAACGGCATGTCGGAGATTCTATCATTTATTGCATATAGGGTTACTAAAAATTTAATTTAATAGTACCACATTATTTTTTCATCTTCTATAGCCTAACATAATAATAATTTATTTTTAAAAATTCCGAATTGGAGAAAAATTAATATTTTTCAACCATCCTCCCACACAATATAAATTATAATATCCTTTGAAGTAAACACTTCACTACTTGGCCTTTATTTTATAATTTGGAGGAATTCGGTTACCTTAAACATTTAAACTTCAGTACTTGTATAGTTCAAATGCTAAATATTATGTTGAGTATTCTCTATGGGTAATATCCATCAATTGGTTTGGTTAAATAATGCAAATCACATAATTCGAAGTACCTACCTAATGTCAAATTGTTTAAACAAAAATTTTCAGAGTTGTTTCTAATATTCATGTCAGAAACTTTTTTAATGTAATAACAAAATCCAAAAGTTGAAAATAATCCATCGTTAAGTTCTTTAATTTTCCATTTTTATTTAATATAATAAAACCAAATGATTTTAAATGTATTCGTTGTCCTTATAATGCAGTATGGTGAAACGCTTGTGTATAAATTATTATGAAACGTTGAACTTTAAATATTGTGTATATAAAAAAATATATACTAATTAAACTTGGGATTATCAAATATTATTAATAACTAGCTGAATAACCCAGCTTCGCTCGTGTGTAGTTATTGCTTTCTCTAAATAAAATTCTTAAATCAGATGTTTATTATTTACCTTCTTTTTTTTTTTATTATTTTATTGCCCGTAAAATATGACAACTCTTAAAAAAATTGTGATTATACAACTCCTTTTGTGTGTAACTCACTGCAGTAAGTGCAACTCAGCCACTCTGGCAGGCAACGCGACTACGTCGGATCGCGGACAACGCCGATGAGCGGCTATATGTGTAAAAATTCGATTTGATGCATGCATGTACCTAATGTACCTGATTAACCTTTGGCAACCAATAAAATAATAAATACTAATTTCTACTAATTATTTATCTTATAACCAATAGCATCGGTTTAAAAACAAAAGTGTCCATCGTAAAACTCAAAATCCCTGTTTGAGCACATACCCAGGTTGGGCCTACCTGGCCTATTTGTGAATCTAAAGTTTAGAGTTATAAAATGTATTCAAAATGTACACTTATTTATATATATATAGATTAGCTCAATGCGAACAATAAGAGTTGGGATGATAGTTTGATAAATCATATATAATATGTGTACGGGTTACTACGAGTCGAGGGTACAATTTTTTTATAATATTATTTAAATATATCGAAATGTTGAAATGTATCTGAATGTGCATCCCCTTTTTAAATAGTTTATACTGTTCTATTTCTTTCTGACTTTCAACTCGATATTGCAATTACGTAAATTAAATTAATAGTATCTAAGTTCCGATTGGGCAGCATTCATTATACCATTGATAGTTTACAAATACTATTTTCATCAATGATTATACACTTAAACCTATCAACAAATCTGCACTGAGAGTTGATACAGCTGTGCGAATAATTGAATAGCTATTCAAGTCACAATGCCATATGACTCATAAACGTACAATGTACATGTTAATATTATGACTACCTATAATTTATAATGATTAGGTATTATAATACAAATTTTGCTTAGAAACAATAACAAAAATTAATTAATTACAACTGTTGGTATACATCTTTTTTAAAGTGACATTTATGTTCCAAAATGCTGAGCTATTTTTATATTCTTCGTAGTGGCGTATAGTCAATTGCATTATTTTCAAAATTTAAATCAATTTAGAACAGAAAATAATTGTTGTTATACTATCAATCATTTTTTGTTTTTATTTATTTTTTGACAAGGTTAGCCAACTAAATAATTGTATTGAATTCTTATTATTCTTTAACCTTAACAATTATTTTTACAATGTTGACCCTCGGAGGGCAATATTAAATAAATTAGTATAAAGGTAAAAAATGCTTTATTACAGTTCATCAAAAATACACAATGTACATTATTTAAATTTTAATAGCTCTTGAGAGTTCTATTGTTAAAATGTTGTTGTAAATATTTTTAATAATATTTTGGAAATGAATTCAGTAAATTTGTTCATTAAATTATAACACAAGTAAATTATTAAAAAAATATACATAAATTAATGTAATAGAAATGGAAAAACTTAAAAGGATTTAATTGGTAAATTGGATATAATTAATAAGGTAATGAATATAATACATTTTGTTTTCACACTGTATAATTTATTCTAAACATTCTTTAATTAATCACTTAAAAAAAAAATACAAAAACACGGCGTTAGTTATGAAACATTTTTACCTACTTCTTTTTTTTAAGAAAAATATTTTTAAACGTAATTAAAATATATTATCCTAATTCCAGTAGATAACAAAACGTGGCGCAGACCATAAACCATTATATGGCTGTATGGTTTCTCGTATCAGTGTGTTTTGTAATCGGTAGGTATAGTTCAAATATATTTGATTGATAAAACGGAACCGGAAAGTCATTTTGATTCGTCGCAAGCAGTACGTCAAGTACAATAAACATTTTGTGGGACACCCTTTTCGTAATATGGTTTAAAACTATTAAAGAAATGAAATTGTGCATTATTGACACCCCGTGTAATAATTTACTGACAGGTGTGATTGTATGAATGTTTTCGTATGCTTCGTCAGTTCCTATGAATGTCTCCAGTTGTACGCATTATAATAATATGCATATAAATGTATACATATAAATTATGTCTTTGTATTTAAAATGATGAGATTTATTCGTTTCCTAATGGAATTCAATCGGAGACGTACGCATTCAGCATCGAATTCTTTTGAAGTACAATCAATAACACATTTTTGCGATTCGGAGAAATGTTATTTATGGTCGTTTTTATTTTCATTTTTTCGCTGCAGAGTATAATATTATATAGTAGTTATACTGTATATGCTCTTATACAGAGCGATTATCTTAGCGTACCTAAGACACTCATTATTTTGAAAACTATATTATATGTCTTTTTATAGATAATAATTCGATATCTTTACAAACATTTATTTTTAATTATACTTTTACTGATTTTTATCGTTATACATTTTTTTAGTTTCTTTTCTAATTTTTTGAATGAAAATTCATATTTAATATCCTACCCCGCTTTAAAATAATTTTCTTGTGTAATTCGATGGATGCAAATCTAACTTCGAACAAGTAGTTATTAGATTTGAAGTATTAAAAATTAAAAATGTTAGTTCTCGTTCGAAACAACACAAAGAACTTAAAGATATAATAAAAATATATCACTTCAAATATTTAAGCCTATGTTAACAAATATCCTCAACAATTTCGATAGTATGTATAAGAAATAATGAGTAACTACCTAGGTATCTCAAGTTAAAAAAAATCACCCTGTATACTACCATGGCATATACCCAAGTGGACGGGTGACATTATTGCTTTTCATTTTCGAATCAGGTTAAGTCTCGAACGGACAATTTTGACAAATCAACTCGAGTATGAAAATAATAAATTATTACAGCTGATTACACTTTCAGACTCGTGCTACACAGAATAAAGAAATATCGTATTATTATTTCATCAAATAATAACCGGTTTAGCGTACCTATATACTTACAACACAGTACACGTCTTGAGGGAATGACGGATTCATTGTTTGAGATTTCGGCGGAAAATAGGGAAACGTTTGCGAAATATTTGAGGGCTGACATGTGCTGTACAACAGTCGTTGTGTATACATTCGTAGGTATTACGTATACATAATATAACCTTGTGCAAGTATGGCCAGCGGCCATATTTATTTGGGTACAGTGAATTAAGGAACAAGATTTACACGACTATTATATTATTGTGTTTTAGTGTTTTAACGTGAAAAGGGATTCGATCAAAGTGAGTAGGTACGCAACAGCTCAGATGAATAGAATTTTTTTTTATTTGTTTTTGTTTATTTAGGAGGTGGGTAGAATACCTTTTTTTGAAGATTTTTCTCTGGCATACAACATAAATTAAATTTATTATATTATTATTTCCTACCGGAGATTTTATTCGGTTTCGTCTGACACCATTTTATACAAACGACACTTGTTTGAATTAATTGTGCTCAAGTCCTACAGCGCACATTCCTATAAACGATTGGGTGTAAATCACTGCCACCGGATTTTCTACACCTTAACCATTATTTTCAAATGATCTGTTACGTCACTCAGGGCAATAAAAAAGTGGTGCTTGGGAATTTCTCGGATAGATGCGTTTATCGGCGTTGATAAATCAAATTAAAATAGATATGTGTCAACAACAAGAGATTTATTTATATTTACATTCTAGAATACCTAAAAGATATAATATAGAGAAATATTATAATATAATACACACATTTGTCGGTTTGAAAAACTAAATGATTTATTTGCACTTCGCTATTAATGTCACTGAATCGTAACATTATTAATAATTACACTTTTAACTTTACACATTATTTCCACTTAGTTTGTAGTTGTTAACATTCAAGCATGTAATATAATACAACTTATAATACTTGAACTAAAAAGTGGAAACGGAAATAAACAAAAACAATAATAAACTTTACAATTATATTTACAATTTTAAATCTAAATTTTGAATTAACAATATGCCGTTATGAAGTATATAGTTATGGTATGAAGTTGTCATAAGTATTTTGAATGCAATGTTTTATATTTTATGATTTTTGGTTAGATTGTAGTTATGATAACACTAAGTTATTACTTCTTTACTTTCAATTGCACTCAACAATAAATGATAATCAATAAAAATCAAGTATAGGATGTTTGAAACTTTTAGAGTTTATAAATAATGATTACAGCTTTGCTGTACAGTTGTAGTAGTCGATACTCGATAGTGTACATATGATAAATCATTGTAATCGATGAAAAACGATGAAAAATTATTCTTAGCAATAATGCTAAACAAAAAATTATAATTTTAATAATAATGTTAAAGTGCTAACAAATGTTCTAATTTTTTTCTTCTTGGTTAATTTAAGAAAACTGAGAATTTTCAATTTTACCTCCCAAAAGTACCAATACTAGATCTTATTTTCTATCAGAAGCCTCAACTTTGATGATCAAACAATATTTTAGAAAACATTTTTTAACATAAAAATAAAATTAAAAAAAAAAACAGGCATCTAAATAAAATCAATACATGCATCGCTCCGTTCAGAATGACAGAATCTAAAATACAAATCAAACATATTAATAAGATTTCAGATGCATGACAATAGCTAAAATAAATATAGAATTGAAAGCATTTAATTTGAAAATGTAATTGAATGTTTACAATATAGCCTATAAGTATATCTAACAACAATATTAAATACTGTTTGTATATAATAGTATTTCATTTTTGTAATGTGTAGCTAATAAAAACAATCGAATTCATATTAAATTAAAAAATAAAATGCATAGAACGTGGAATAAAATTATGTTTTTTCATATTGACTATAATATGAAGTATTTTCAGGTTTAATATTATCTATATTCAAATTAAATGAATGGCTTACGAAAGTACAAAAATTACACCTTTATTACCATCCAATATCTGCACCTTTATTTTTTTATACGGGAATTCGAATATTTTAACCTAACCTATTTTTTCATATTACGTCTTATATGTATCAGTTAAATGTAATTTGTAATATTATGTACATTTTAATGGTGCTATGGGGTAATAGTTTAATACTTAATAGTTTAGGTACCGAAGAGTATGTGAGAAAATATGCAAATGGCAGTATTTCCGGTCTATTAGTGGCTAATGGACCTTATGAATTACATTGTTGGCTGTGTAGAGTCGTTTATCGGATTAGGAAAACTGGCTATATGTATATAATGTACTGTATAACCGCAAAACACTTATTAAGAAGTATAATTAAAACATAGTTTTTTATTTCCAAAGGAATATCACCGACATTTATTTAAATTATTGTATTCAAGTCGACAATTAAGCATTTCTTAATTAATTCCGTTTGAGTGATTTTTTTAAAATAACAGCTGCGCTATTCTGTATTTCGAAATAGTAAATTCTTTTTGATAATATTTGATAATAATAATAGTAATACAATTTTATTTAGACACATACGAATCCATGAGTCTAAACTAGGGACAGTGCTGCAGCAAGATTCATATAAGCCTTTTAAGATCAAAAATAAACCAGAAACGTTGCAAAAAAACCCCTCACGGCTCACTTAAAACCAACGTAGTTCAAGCTATACCCAGAATCTAAAAGATTCGACAAGGGTACCTACTTTACAAAATATTTAATATGATTTAAAATATGCTTCGTAAACGAAAAAAGGACATTGACCCTGCATCGACAACTCCACAGAATTCAGTGTAATACATAAACAAATATTTCTCGATACATTTTCAGAACTCTATACACCAGAGCATCTCATGCACATATTATGTATTTATATATACCGTGTAACACCTTAAGTCGTAAAAACAATTTAGCAAATAGATACATATGCATCGTATAATTATTTTAATACAAATTTTTGATGTTGTTATACGATGTGTACATTATGTACATGGCAAAACTAAAACATTTTATCACAACAGGTTAAATGGTAAATATGAAAAAATTCTAATTACAAAACAAGTTTTTAAATCCTATCAAGTCAGTATGTTATCCATTCAGTATTAGGTCTGGCCATGTCAGCAGCGGATTTGATTCGTCTTCCAGGGGGGAGGGGGCTCTTTAGTCCAAAAATCCTACTTAAAAGACAAACAAGAAATTATTATTTATAGGTAGTTTATGATGTTTATAGGGGGCCTGTCTGGCCTGACTCGTAGTTTCACCTATGTGTCTGTGTATATTGAACATGTGTAACCCTAAGTTATCAATACCTAAAATAATTTTTTTTTAATTCTCTACTTGAGCAAGTTGAGATAGGTATAGTATACACTATACAGGTAGGTACGCGTACTGATGTGAGTAATATTTTTCGTAAAATACAACGTCGTACCGTATCTAATATCTTGATAAACGATACATTTTGAAACAAACAGATGTTAATTATTATTTATTGTGCTAAATATAATATATAGATAAAAATAATGAAAGTTAAATTATTATTTATTTGTCGTGTAAACAGTTGGTGTTTTTTTTATCGCTGGTGTGCAACTGTATGCATAATATTATAATATGTATATTGTACAATGTGACATAATATATAGGTATTGCGTACTATCAAATCGACAACTCCACTGAATTCAATAATGTAATATTACAATACAATTGCTCTCGATTCATTTCCAAAACTGCACTCTAGATAATATCACATAATATCTAGGTACATATAACACCTTTTACCTAACCTAATGCGTAATATGTATTTATGTACGCGTGTGTGTGAGTAATATTTTTCGTACAATACAATGTCGTACCGTATATAAATATTTTGATAAAGATACATTTTGAAGAAAAAAATTTATATTTATAGTGCAAAATAAATTATAATATAAAACGTAGTCCTTTTTTTTTTATTATTATTTAAATATAAAACACTTGAAAATTAACTTATTATTAATTTCTGGTGGTAACTGCAGTTGGCGTTTTTATCGCGGGCGTGCAACATGTATATATTATGATAACATATGTATGATATAGGTACATAACAGGACATAATATTATGTATTGTCAAATCAAAGCACTTCATAATAGGCCCGTCATCTAAAACCGGCAATCCGTTATAAACATAATACAAATACGCATCATTATGCATATTATATAATATATATATATAATATTATTATATACAATTTAAATATTATATTATGAAGATTTATATCGTATATTATACATGATTTGATAAATTACAATACTAAACATTATTATGAAAATGGCACAATATTATATACAATGGAATGTATTATAATTATTTTTTTTTTTTTTGTTGAACCTATCGGGGTGACTATGGCCATTAGCTGTTGTAAGGAATTATGAATTGTGATTGTTAAGATTTGTACGGTAAGGTGTTATTACGGTTGTTACGGTGGGTAACCAAATACGTGTATGTGTGGCAAGGTTTTTACTACTACGAACCCGGGTGGTCACCCATCCGAGAACTAGCAGCGGGCGTTACTTACTCTCAGTCGTATTTCCACAATATTATATTATATTATTATTATTATAATATATTTCATGTTATTATTAAACGAAAAGCTTATATATGAATAATATAAGACTATATCAACGGTTTGTTTCACAGAATTATACTCAGCACTCGAGTAGTCGAGTATTCCAAAAAAGACGCGATCCATATTGAATACTATGTCGAAATGTATACGATAACGAGTAAAGTACACAAATAATTATTAAAAAAAAATAAAAAAAACATTTCCTTAAGCCCGTCACAAAGACACGTGTGGTGTGCACACATCATATTATAATGGTCGTCGCAATAATAATGCGCGTGGGCACTCTTCGTTAATATTTGTAAATATGTGCACACGAGTGTATAACAGAAGGGGGGGGGTACGTATATTTGCATGTTTGTGTATATAACGTATCCTAGAGTAACGCTTCTCCTTATCGTTGAATAATAAATTAAGGTGGTGCGTTCGATATTCCTATATGAATACGAGCGATCGAGAGTTTTGAGTTTTCTTCATTTTCTCGTTCAGTTGGACGAGATTTTCTGAATAGGCCTTCCTATGCCCTTTCCTACCAACTGTAATAATATCGTCACACACTTTTATAAATAATATATACCGTAATCGATAGCCGTGTTCACTGATTAATTCATATCCATCATGCATATCCGGTGACGACGAACGTCTGGGACATCGAGCATATATCGAGAACGGCAATTTATTTCGTTCGTAACCCCCTTCGAAATCAGCAGGGCATAATATTATGTGAGGGAGTCGTTCTGGCGATACATGTAATGCCTATTATAAATTTGAACACACAATTTAAACTTAAACATACTCAATTATCACTAATCAGTATATAATATAGCTATACCTACGTATTTTAAAATGGAACGTCGTCTGGAATATCGGTCATCGCAGGTCTCTGCACCCTGAGGAGGGCGTTTTTAGAAGATTCCAAGAGTAGAGCTTTCCGCATAAAAATGGTGAACACCGTATGGTGACACGTGTATCCTAATTAGAAAAATGATCATTCGTGGCGCAGGTGATCTATTATCAAAATATGTTATAAATTGTTCGCAACTGTTGCACCCTGCTCATTTATTTTGTAGTACCGAGCGGTAGAGTCGATTTAATACACTTTAACTATTAGTCATTTAGTCACCTATTATAATACACGAGTATTAAATATTATTATACTTATAAGACATTTTTGCCGAATTCCGATGGTAAAATTATCTGAGAAAATATTTCACTGATCAATGAAGGGAAACAGTGTACTTTCACTATTTGTAATGCATTTTACTTTGACGATTTTATTTATTTGTTTAGTCCTTAATAACTATAATAATATAATACAAATAAATGTAAATGATTAACGATAAATTGTATTTGTTCGAATTCTGGGTTAGAACACCATCTACTGGATGGCCACCCGATTTACTATTGCCGAAATGATTTGGGTGTAGAGTCTAGGACAAAATAATATATTTTAACTCTTGGCCCCATTTCTTAAAAAAAAATAGCTGAACAAAAAAAAAGAGCTAATAATATAATCATATGTAAATATACCATCTTCGTTTTTCCAGGTTAATTACTTTTTCTAGGTATATTATTCTATATTTTAAATAACAAACTAAGTAATCAAGAAAATAAATTTAATTAAAAAATATAATACACTTATTATTTGAGCGCGCAAGTGATTGTCGGTCTTGTTTATTTTTATATTATATCAGCTGCTGTTTAAAAACAATTATTTCTATGCTAAAATTAAAAATCATTCAAGTACGCTTTTTAATTATACGTTTATGCACAGCACAAGCCATAAAACTATAAAAGCCGTAATTCTTCACGCTCAAAGCTAAGCTTTTCTCTACAATACTATAGCACTTTCTATACGGTAAAAATCTTAGTACGTCTAATTATAAAATATAATATGATTAATTTATTTACCATACACAATGTGCAGTGCACATACTTATGAGGATTTTACGCCCTTTTTCCCTATTTCACATGTTTTGTGTGCGCAGTACGATTTATCAAAAAACTCGAAGTTCCTAAAAAGATTTGTCCGCATAATGATTGCGTTAAAACTGTAGGGCTCCTTGTTTCACGAATTCACGCTTTCGTGCGATGCACGTGAAATTGAGGTTTAATTTCTAAGACCCGTTTCTTAAAATTTCACGTGAATTTATAATATCATTGACGTGTAGTATCCGTGAATTATTATATATTTATGTTCACAAATACCAGGGAATTTGTGTATTCACGTCTAACTTATTTAGTTCTCTATTTTTATTCCTAGGTTAAAGATGATTTTGCTCATATCAGAAATATAAAATGCTACAGAATAAAAATACCGTACGTAAAACAGGTTTACCGATGCAATATCTGTCCATCTTCTAGGAATCATTAGTTAAAATCTATTTCTTATTGTGAAATTAAAAACTATTTACAGTCTCGATAATATTATAGTCTTGGACTATTTTTAATCGTGCTATTTTTGATATAATTTATATACATTTTCGGTTGAACCCAATGAAAATTATTCAAGTCAATATGATTCCGATACGTCGTGTCCACGTATTTTGGTACTTATTAATAATTCACGTGTTCTCAATATCCGTGATATTTGTTTGTTTTCACTTAAAAGAGTAAGACCGCCAGTGAAAAGTGCAACGTTCGAAAAACTTTCAAAAATTATAGGTGCTGATAAATAATGCACGCGTATAATAGAGATTATAAATTAAAACACCGAAGTCCTGCACGAGTGTCGCGGAAACCGCGTGGAGTGGAAAAAATTAACCGCAATATGACAACACGACGACCTCAAAAGTAGTTTTCGCCCCTTTTTTTGTCTTTCGATCCCTCGGGGGGAGGTGGGCGCGCGCGCACTAAGGTTAGTAGGTATATATACTACACGCGAATTATTCCACCACTTCTGTCCCGGGTACACCTACACTCTGTATTATTATTATATATATATATAAAAGTGTGTGCTTCGACGAAAAGACCGAATTGTACGGGCGGGCCACGGCGGCGCGCGTGTTTGGACGCGGAAAATCGCACCCTCTCGCCAAAGCGTCGGCGGCACTGTTGGCACCGCCGCCGCACGCAGGGTGGAAACGACGGGGAGGTGCGGTACATAGGCTGCAGCAGACGGGCGCGGCATGTATATATAATATATATATTATACTCACACACACACACAGTGTACACGCTCATTATATATATATGTATAAAGTGAAAAAGTTCACGTATATATATATATAAATGTGTGTGTTTGTGCCGGGTTCCGGGTATATATATATATATATGTAAGTACGTATATACACGCGGGCGCGATGGATGCTGTCGGCGGCGGGCGTCGAGCTCTCTCGTGCTGTCTCTGTCTCTCTCTCTCTCTCTCACTATCTCTCTCCAGAACTCGCTCACTCTCCGCCGGCGAAAAGTCGTTTACCCCGGAAATTCGGTCGTCGCTGGGGAGGTGAAAAGCGCGGCGCTCCCGCCGGTTCACAGGCCCGGGTAGTCATGGCAACGCCCTCCACGTATACGTGTATATATATATGTGTATAATATGTACGAGCATTATATTATGTATATATACATATACGGCGGTCGCCGCTGCAGACTGTAATATATAATACGCCACCGCCGCCAGTATTCGTTGAGCGCGCGCGGTCCGCTACCCCTCCCACACACCCGGAAAAACCCGACGCGCCGATGTTTCTCCTCTTTCGCGGGATATAATGTACCATATACGTATAAGTATACCTATTATACGTATACTGCACATTACCCGTATACGTATAATGTATATACGTGCATGAGATGATGCCGGTATATAATATAACGAGATGTGTAATGTGTATATATAGTGTATGCAGGCGCATATTAAATGTATAGACATATATATAGGTAATGTCTATACGGTGAGACGTGACTGCTCGATTGCTCAGTGCTCTATACGTATATAAAATATAATATGATATGATACATGTATGCATATTATATTATTAAATTTTAACTAGGCTGGGATTTGATCGGCGGCGGTGCTCTATATACACTACGAGTGGGCGGACTCCGCGAAGACTCAAATAGCCCCAGAAATCATTTATCGAGTTTATTTTTCATTCACGGGTATAATACCTACATTACATATTGTTATAATAATATACTCAGATGTTTTTCGTTACATTTCGTCTAATTTTTACAAACACTTGTAAATAATTGCCCATTAGAAGTTAGTACACTTTCAGCTACCTATGTAATGTACACGCGAGATTATAATATGTTCCGATGCTCGACACACCACACGTATCATATGTATCGTAGTGGATAAATATAATATTTTTAAGTCTCCCCGCGGGAATAATTTGTTTTATAATAATATTATATGTATGCCATTATTTAAACTGTTATGTAATATACGATCTGTCTAGTAAAACAGTCGATAAATATTAGCAACGGTGCCCGCGGTCTTTTTCAAGTTCCGGATGGTATTGACTATTGCTTTTTTTTTTGTTTTTGGTACAAAGAGCTGAGCGTCAAAAGTTCAACATGCCTTCACGTCTATAGTACGTGTATTGTACTGTTTCTGTGTAGGTTGAAATATATCGTCTGGTGCATTGTGTACTCAATTGGACATATTTTAGAACTTTCCAGGAGTACGGAAAAACTTTTTTTGTGAAAAACAAACGGTGAATTTTCGACTATTATACGTTCACCGCGACCGCAGTTAGTACCGTTACATGCTTACATATAATATAATTTTCTTTGACAATTGTTAACCGCGTATTTGGACAGAAAATTGAACGGTTCCGCGTGTAATATATTATTTTATAAAATATGCCAATGTTCAACGCAATATCTCCGTATTATATTGTAGCCTCCATCGCAAAGTTCTTTATCATCACAAATTTTTTCCCGGCGACGAAACGACGTTGTTTAATATAATATTCATCAGCCGTACCACCATTACCGCCGAATTTGAGCGTAGCGTTTCACATAATATTTTACGCAAATAGATATTATATGCATATGATACGGGTAAAGCAGGAAGTTCGGGCATTGTTGCCGGATAAATTTGGCCGATGCGAAAATAATAGTTTTAAAACTCCGCCAATATAATATATTATACTGCAATGCCCGAGGTATATACTGTGCCTGAACCTTGTGGCCGCTGTGTGCAATGTGAATTGAATCAAAAATCAGCAAAAGAGATTACCAAAGTTTCAAAAGAACCGCGGAGGTACTGCAAGTTGGACAGTATTGCATTATAATAATTTAACATCATATTGAAAAATATCGGCCAACTTAATGTCATCGTAAAAACTGCGAACTTCATTCAGAATCTAAAAATTAATATTTTCTGCTTGTAGTGTATTTCTATTCAACGTGCGCTGACGCCCGCACCGTCGTACCTGTATGTAATGGAGATTTTGAACTTTGAAAGGCCAATTAAATTTACAGATAAAAATCTTTGCCGTTGGTGCAGGCTGCTTTTGCTGACTCCGCAAGACGTCAATTTTTATAAAGCACCTACTTAAAGTAAATTTATAATTTTCAGCCGCAAAAGGTCAATCAACTTTATCCCGAATATAATTGGCCAGATAGTAAAATGTACCGATTATTGTCACTCTAACTATATTATTTATACATAGGTTCTCTGTTTAATCAAATTTTGTTTTACTCGTTTTAATACTTTAACTACCTTCTTACATATAGTTGTTCACATTTATTTCCAGGTCGTTGTGCCCGCTATATATATATGTCTGGACAGAGGAGACTTTTTTTTCATAAATTTACCAATATAAAATCGGACAATTTCGTATTTTTCCCGTAACATATTATATAGTTTTGTTGTTTGAAATCCTAAACAAAAAAATTTCGAGGACAAACTTGAACAAATACAGCGGCGTTTTTTAGAATAATGCGTTATAAAGCTATAAGATAGGCTGCTGTGGAGTTATAAATAGCTAAGAAACTACGTTTAGAATCGTTAACTTCTAGACGTTTATTTAATTATGGAGCTTTTATTTATAAATTAATTTCTGGACTATTAATTTGCCCCGAGTCCTTAGTAAAAATAAATTTTAAAGTACCATAGCTCTAAACTCGAGAAATAATTCTCCCTTTCTGCATGTTCTCTATCGCTATACTATCTTGATTGTAAATAGTCCGGAGCATCGACTTTTAAAACACTGTAATAGTATACCGAATTTTGATTTTTGTTTCGACTCTTTTGCAAGATTAGAAAATACTGTAATGAATATTTCTGAAATTATTATAATTTTTACCATACATTTTTCTTTTTTATATAATAATAGTTTTAATAGTATACAAGTATACCTATATATAATAATATGTATAATATTATCTGTACTGGTGTACTCACTACTCATTACCCCTCTGGGGTGTTAATTTTAAATAAATAAAATTATTATACACACGGAGTAATTTAGGATATAATATTACGTGTTGTCCACCCCGCTACCGTCGTTTCACTAACATAGGCACAGAGCCGCCGCCGTGTAGAAAATATGTTTTTCCGCCGAGTTTTTATCATAATATTTCACGTCCACCGCCGCGACGTGTTTGCGAATTAATATATATTTATGTGCTATACTGCAGACATTGTATAGGTACACGACGAGAAAATGGAGGGTTTTGTTTTTTTGGAGAACATAATAATATACAATATGGCCAGGATGTATAAAAAATCGTAAATTAATTATATATTATACTGTGTGCGGTCCATTTCCGCAGATTTAAATAGCTCGCGTGTGCTGCTGCACGTTCATCATAATATTTTATTATAGGTACTCTCTGCTGTTTTTTTTCCGCTTAATTGATAAAACGAAAAAACGTGGTGCATCACTCTGTAGGTATATACCGAGTGTCCAGGGTACTCTCTATAAATCAGTTACTTATATACATTACTCAGTATAAGTACCCTATATACGTATTTTTGAATTTTGTTTGTGGCGAGACTAAACTATTTGGATCATAAATTCCTATGACTTTTTGAATTTTTTATCTCTTATATTTTGTGCTTGCGTAACAACTTCTCTTTTTCTGTGTACCCTGTGTTCGTGAACACATGGTATATTATGTAAAATGTAAATATATAATTTATAATAATATGTGGAAAGAGAACATTATCAGTGGGGCGCGCAGCCAGACATTTTGTTTGGGGTGGAAGAAAAAGTCCCACTAAAAAATTCCCATTAAACTTTCTTTCCTTACACTGTTTTAAAATCATTTTTCTAATACAATATATTATAGTATGTATAGGATAAAATAAACATAGTGAATGGGGGAGGACATAGCCCCCTTAGCGTCCTCTCCGCTACGCCTCTAATTACATTATCATCTACTATATTATAATGCTTTCAACTTGGTCGTGTCTTATTACTTACACATATCTCAATCAAATTAACCTATAAGATTAAAAAATATATTAAATAATGTATATTTTCGTTTCGAGATTAAAATTTAAAAAAACGAATGAATATAATGCTGGCAATGGTGTTGAGGTATAACGTATAATTATTAATTATGAACCACCTACTTATTATAGATCATTTAAAACATTATTGTTCACGTAATATTGAATAGGTATTTAGTTTTTACTGTATAGTTTTCAGTACCTTGGTGTATGGTCTGATAAAGCATCGCATAAACACAGATTTATTTGTCGCTTATCGCTATTATTGTATTATTACGATCACTAATTTTGGATGCACTTTAAAATCAGGTATATTATTATTATATATGTACTAGCTGACCCCGTGCACCTCGTTGCCCATTAAAAATACCTACTCTATATGTATTTTAGTGATTTTATTAATCTCTAAACCTTTTTTAACCTAAATTTGTTAAAAAATTAAAAAAGCAAAAAAGCATTTTGAGATTGTAATGCAGCGACAATTTCTCGTCTCGTGCCCGCATTGTGGGTACAACGTTGGTCGATTTGGTCATCGGTGTTCCCCATGAAATATATTTGTAGATATTTAGGTTCCATATCTGGCAGGGGTAATAATGATCCAGCTCGATGATAGATTTGACCTTGCACCTTGAATGTTGGCATGTAATTATCCCTCACGACATTCGTTGCCCCAAATGAAGTCATTTGGAAACACGAATTGTAACGACGGATATTTGTTAAAAAATGTTTCGAAATGCTCGTATCGCCTGCCACCAACGTTGATAATGGTTCGGGTGGTGCATGCAAGGCTGGCAAATTTACCTTACCCCGAGCACAGCACATTCCTGGTGCTTCATTCTTAAACTTAAATGCTCTACAATAAATGCAGAGTACATCCATTATTCCGATGGCCACGCTTGAGTGTGTGCTGTAATTAATATCGGCATCATAGTGTAGTGCACAAAGGTTCAATTCGGTGGTTCGTCTGGATCGAGCACCCATTACTCGCATGGTCCCCAATCTTGCATCTCGGTGCTCATCTGTCTCGGATGAGCGGGCCCGGGACTGCCGTTCTCGGTTGGTCCTCAATCTGCTCTTTGCTCGTCAGTCTCCGATGAGCGGGCCCGGGACTGCCGTTCTCGGTTGGTCCTCAATCTGGCTTCTCTTTGCTCGTCAGTCTCCGATGAGCGGGCCCGGGACTGCCGTTCTCGGTTGGTCCTCAATCTGGCTTCGCTCGTCAGTCTCCGATGAGCGGGCCCGGGACTGCCGTTCTCGGTTGGTCCTCAATCTGGCTTCTCTTTGCTCGTCAGTCTCCGATTTGCCGGTTGGTCCTCAATCTGGCTTCTCTTTGCCCGTCTGTTTCCGCGGCTCGTGTTTCCCGCTTCTTGAGTGCTTGAACTGCGGGACTATTTATCGATCGTTTGTTGTTGGGCATAAAAAATTAACTTTTAATAGTTGCAATTCTTATAATAGTTGCAATTGAATTCAGTTATATTGAAATAAATAATAATAATTATTATGAAATCTTGGTAACCTTAGTAACCATGGCAACCTTGGTAACCATGGTAATATGGACACACACACACACACATTCATTTTTATATATATGTATAATATACAATATGTACCTATGTATGGTATTATAAGTACTTGTATTGTATATTCTACAGGGTCGTTAAAGGGTGGAGTCGGGTACATAAAAATAAATTCGTACGTAAAATTGATGGACATTGTATATACGCTTAGTGATAAATAAAAAGCAATGGGGGGTTTTCAACCCCTAAAAACACCTCCCTCGTTACACCATTGTTTATGACGAGATATTTTGACAACTTAAATGTTATGTACAATATTATTAACTTTAACCCGACCTAACATACCCAAACCCTTCTTTACCTTTTCAAGTTTGATATAATTATTTTAAATTCAGGTGTCATGTCTACAACCGAGAATTATTAAATTATATATTCAACCTTAGCAGTGTATAGCTATCGATATGAATTAGACATCGATATTTTTAATGAATCGAAAATATTATAATTTGTAAAAAGTAGGTATCCATAAACACTATAAAAATTAAAAACTTTATATTTTATAATAATTCTTTATTCGTTTAAGTATTCATATTTTTGACATTTTTACACTTAAAATTCGATTAAAAATGTTGTTTTTTTAAATAATAATATTATAATTTAAAAACGTAATCATTGCAGACCTGTAAAAAAATTTATTTTTGTAGTATAAAATCGATAGGGACCTACTGTTATTATGTACACAGTAATTTTTTTATGAATAATAAATGGGCCGTCTCGTAAATTATTATTGTAACTTAATTCATAATTATCCTTTATTAAAAATTACCATTTTGACGAAAATAATTTCTCATAATGATGTGTGGCTTGGCGCGGCGCATTGGGTGCTACCTGCAGTATCGCGCAATACGACTGAGAGTAAGTAAAGCCCGCTGCTACTAATTCCCGGATGGGTGACCACTCGGGTTCGTAGTAGTAAAAACCTTGCCACACATACACGTGTTCCTAACCAACCATACCAATAGTTCCAACCCGTACCAAATCTACCAACCTTATAGGCTAATAACTTCAGTCGAGCAAATAATAAAAAAAAAATGTCTAATAGTTTATATAGTACATAGAGTTAGCTATAGCTGAGTAACCTATATAGTAGCTACTGAGTAATGAGTAAGTACTAAGTATACTGGTGATTAATCCTACATGATACTTTTGGTATCCCTCTCTGTTACGAAAAATAAGAATACCAATTTGAAAATAAAATATATCAAAATATTTTTACAGCTGTTCCAATACCACCGAAACAATAGAAAAAAAGTTTCGGGATTTCAAAGAGCAGCTCATATATAGTGGCAGTGTATATATAAAGTTTAAGGATGAATTTCAAAATAACTTCCCCTCTGGTTGAAAACTAAAAAATCCACGAAAATAATATTATTAAATAATCATTTGTGAAACAATTTCTAGTAATTTTAATTTTTAATTTTTATCATTTTGGTTATAACCCTCCTGCAGGCGGTAAAAACTTCTCTCGCTTTATTATACAATGATATGATATTCGAAAATAATAAAAACACAGAAACGCCATTACAGCTGCGTACGTAGATAAAAATATTGTTCGTAAATTGATATTGATCTTTCATCACAAGTGATCCATTTGTACGTTATTTATTAAAAACCATCATTGATATTTAAAGCATTCTGTATACGCGTGACATAAATTCAGCCATTTACGTGCACATTATAATAATATATATATATATATATACTTATTGTAAGTTATAAAAGTGTGATATATAATATGTAGATAGGTAATTCGTCTGATTGAAATTATTGCCGTTTGAGATTATCGAGTTGTGCTTTGAACTCTGAAGTGTCATAGACATCCTGGTGCGTACAGTATGAATACTTGATGTAGGTAGGTGTTAAATAAAGTCGTTTGAAGGATTTTTTTTATATATGTGCTCTCATGGTATACACACGAGTGTCAACTTTGAATCGTATAATTATTATTTGTGTATGTTATTATGATTCTCATGAAAAAAAAAACTTGTAGAGTAAAAAAATTCAAACTATTATTATACAGTAGGTACTTTATAAAATGTTTACTTGTTGTTTAATGTGGAAAATCGTTATAGCCCTCGGAAAAATAAAAACGGAAACCCCGGTTAGTAGTTTCGCTGTATAGTATTGGTTTCGGGTATGCTCGTAATCGAGTAGGTCATAGTATAATTTTATCTTAAATTTGAATTCGAAAATTCCATAATAATTCGTAGCATATTATACAAAAAACGATTGTGAACGGAGTCTGGTAGAGACTGTGTGCCACTTTATGTTTCTAAGGATATTTTATAATATATTTATTTTAATACTAGTGATTAGTATTACGATATGTTGAAATTTTTATCAAAAATAATTCATTAACTTATAAGTGAAATGTGAATACTGGCATACCGTATAGAAAGACGTGAACATAGTTGTGCACTTGTGCGACGTATATATAGCCTAAAATTAAACTAAATATTTTGAAAATGTCATACTGTATACATAAAATAATAATATTCGTTTAATAACGAATGATGAAAAGTAACAAGTTCCAATGATTAAAATGTTTTGAATTACAAAAAAATAACTCAAATTATTCGAAGAAAATAGATCGTTATTATATTCGTTTAAATACGTACCATATTTCACCAAATTTTGAAACTTCAATCGAATTTCATTCAAATATCTATGAAAAAATGATTATGTATAACAATATTTTTAACTGCTGTAGTAAGAACTAAGAACATTTTATGAGGAACCTTATATTAAATTGTCTTGAATAGAACCAGTAAGGTATATTATATAATATTCCACGAAATACAATAATTCTTAACGAGTATTGAAATGATGAAACAGTCGAAGAAAAAATTTAACTACCTTCGGGCAATAATTGTGTTCTTCATTCAGACAAATTCGTTAGGCTTCTTCGTTCAAAATCATAATAATATACAATTTTACAAGTACTTATATATATGTCTACATCTCGGTGGGTTAAATATTATTCCAACCACAATAAATATAATAATGTCGCTCGAGTACAATATCAGCGATACACAATAAACTTTCTTATATTCTTATATTTTTCTTTGTTTCATATATATGATGTAAAAATGTCCAAAGCATTAAAAACGGGTGTACGTGTAATTTTTCGTTGAAATTTGTAAATGGTCAAATTATAATATTAAAATTTGATCTATGGTTCGCTCGAGTCCTCAACTGTACCGTTATCGGATAAAATGGTAGGTATAATATATTATATTATTCACGCAGTCATGTTGATTGTAGAGTTGGTGTGTGATACCTTCGAGTCGGAGTTTCATTATTGCATTGCAGTGAAATTGTATTTGCGGTTTTTTCCACCGCTATTACTACACTATATCCTTATAACCAAACGTCGGACCACGCCTAGGAACCACCGAACACGAATCGAATTACTGTAGACCACGTGTTTGTAATATTATCTATGCATGTGTGTTCTCATAAATATTATAACGCAATATACATACGGTTACAAATATATATATATATATATATATAGGCTTAATTGTAAAGATTTACCCCATCTGCACAAATATAATTTTTGTTGCACTTAATTCAAAAAAACAAAAAAATATATATACTTTATTTTAATCTAAAAAAAAAATACGTCATGCGTTTTTAGAAACGATGGAAAGTCGAAGACAATAGGTGTCGATCGCCTGTAATATCATACAATCAATTGCATTATAAGTACCTACCCTTATAAAAATACAAAAACATTGGTATCTAGTTAACACACTAGGCATTAACTTGGTTTTTTGCTTATACCACAAAGTGAATTATTAATACTTCATTAATTTCTCAAGTGCGCATATTCGTTAAGTCGACTGCACATTTTATATTTTCTACTGCACAATCAGTGTGCTACTTGCACCCCTCACAATAAAGCTTGTATATATACATACGTGCATAGGCTTACAACGTAATATATTATAGAGGAACTCCGACAAATAACTGTTAGGTACCCCTAATATATTTATGTAAATCGATAATATTCTTAATATTGCGCGATCACGCACTTGTTTCGTTGTGTGCGTTTGCACTGTCGTGTTGGATTTTATGTTTTCCGTGTGATAAATGTAAAGACGAAACGTTTGCATCGTTTATAATATAATTGCATGGTTATATTATAATTGCGTCACAACAAGCGAATTAAACGACTGCTGCGGCAGTAGAGAACCGGCGTGTAAATTGTCAATTACGTGTGCGCCTGTACGTATATATTATATAGACGAGTACCTCACTTTATGTACATCACAATGATATACATATATATCATATTATGTGTGCGAATAACCCTTTCGGCGGCCTCGGGGCTCGATCATGACGGAATTATTCAATTATATACAGCGCGCAGAAGATGCGGTTGATATTGGGCGTATTGCAGTGCCGGCGGTTCTCTTTTGTTTAAAACCCTTTTCTCGAGTTGTTTTACGCGTGACTGCTGACGCACAAAGCACGCGAAAAACTCTCCAAGCGAATTCCACCGCGGCGGCAAAAATACATTTAAGAGCTCCGAAAAGTATATAATAATATATGGCGGGCCATAAAGGCATTAAGCGTAGTTCGCGAAATCTCATAATATAACGCACCCGTGGCCGGAGCCGTTTATGTACAGACTAGGCCGCTGGGGTATATATATATACAGAGTGATTCACGATCATCCCACACTTTTTTATCCTTTAAAACAGTGCGTTAATACTTTTGACATTTTCAGGTACACATAAAGACCGTATATATTCAAAACAGCATCAGTTATTCGGATGGTAGTTTTGAATAAATGTTGACGCATCCGTAAATCGAAATTCAAACGTTAGTAGTTTCCGGGTCATCTATTATAAACTTTAAGTGTGGTGTTACCAACTACTAAGGAAGAAAGTTAATAGTTTTTAATATTGGTCTTACATAAGATACAAACCAGATGCAATTTATTTTGGTCTAGTTCTTGTTATACTTGAACAGTTTTTATACAAATTATAAAATTGTAATAAATTACAATAATTTTAAAACCATCATAATATTTCCCTATGCTATATAAACCTGTTATCGGGTAGACTATTATCCTTGGTAATTTGAGTGGTAATAAACTCAGAAAATTTCGATTTATATACAGTTTTATATTTCTCGCCCACGCGCAACATAGCAAATTTGTGTTTAGCAGAACCAACCGTTATAGCTTAACGCATTATAGTGAATTGATCTACTATATCAAACTTAAAATTAAGAACATTATCTGTGGTTTATCGTTGGTTTTTTTACGATATTTCAATATTTATGGTAATTATGAGTACTTGCTTAAAATGCTCATAGCATGTCTTAAAATTGAAATATTGTTAAAAAAACAAACACAAGAACACAGTTTAAGTTCTAACATTTAGTTTTATAATAAGTTAGTCACAAAGTTCATTGTAAAACTAAAGCTAATTACGTAAGGTTGGTTCTGATGAACGCAATGTTGCATTTGGGTTAGACTGGTTAGAGGGAGATAACAAATAGTGCGCTGACTTCATCTTAACAATTTATAGTATAAAAGAGTGATTAATTTGGGGAAAAAAGTCTGTTTTGCACAGTTCACTCATTAAGTTGCATTAAAAAATCGAAGGATCCTTACAATATTATAATCTAAGATTCCCAATATCAGAATTTTAATAAATTTGTTTTAATAAATGTATTTGGTGAATAAGCATACTTGGTGATATACAATATATATATATATAATATTGATACGTTAAATCTACACGAATCGCTGATGTCTGTATATGTAGATATACGTAGGTATAGCTACTTACTTGGACATTTTAATAAAAAACGACTATGCATTACAATTATATTAAATTATTATATTATTGGTGAATATAGGTTCCGTCATCTGCAGGTCAATCTGGTGTCATATTTATTGAAATTTGCATGTTTTTATTCTTTTGTATATATATTAATAGTGAAAGTATTATTAATATATAAACACTGTAACAAATGAATATATCTATACGGATATACCTATGGGCTATATTATATCCTTTGTTAGAATAATTTAATAATCATATTTACTAGGTATTTAGTTTTGAAGAAGAAGAAGAAGACTTTTAAGTCTTGTGAAATTAATATTATTAATAATTGAATTAACTAGGTACTACAATGGTTCTACAGTTTAATATTCTATAAACTTTCTTTAAACATATCTATCATTTACATACTTATAATACTTTATACATAAATTAAAATATTCTGTTGTATTCAATTCTTGAACTTACAAGTCTTCACATGAACTTGTAGTATAGTCGGACCAATTAAGTTCTTGAAGAAATGAATAAATAATAATAAACAGGAATTTTTAAGTTGTTACTTGGTATAGCTACTCAAATCGAGACCACCGAAATAGGTTTGTTATATTCCGAAACCTTAATCCAAACAAAGTTATACTAGATTGGTTACTTTTGGAAATAAACAATAGAACAGTGGTGATATTTTATTAATATTTCTTTTTAGGCGAAATGATGTTAAGAACCGGCATGTTTCCTCGAATTTCTTTTTAATTAAAAGTTTAAAAAACTAAATAATATAATATACTGGAAAAATTACCAGAATGTAATGTATACAGTAAGTATTTATTTCACTATCTGCAGTAGATAATAGTGGAGCTGCAAGATGAAACTTTAAAAGTTTTTATAACTTATAAATAAAAGAAACACACATCTACAGTAAACATACATTTAAATCAATATAGCTATTATTTGCTCCACTATGATGGTGATAGGTTTATGAGTAAAAGAAAAGGTTTGTATTATAATATAACTATATCGAACCAAGTAACTGCAGTTTATAAACAAGGGGATGGAAGTTTACAGAGGTTATCGAAAAAATATATATACACCTGGGCCATATATATTTTATAATTGCAATCAAGTTAAAAGTTACCAAGTAAAACGCTCAACTAACGAAGGCGTAGCAAAAAAAAACCTATTGAGAGTAGAATATTGAAAGAAGGGTGTGACGTCGGCCCCTCCTCAGTAGATTGTCACTGCGTTATTTTTTTTTCTAGTTTTTCATTTCGCCCGGGTCGAACTTATCGGCTTGCTAAGCTTTTCGTGGTGGCCACCCCTGCTGCACCAGTGTATGTACACAGAAGCATTGGCTTGGATAAATAACGATCCATTAGCTATGTATACATTTTGTGAGTTATCATATCAGTTTGCGGCGGTTGTTTCGGCTAAATGTTATATAGAGGGACGGGGATTATTATAGGAATTATATTGGGGTCAGATAGTTGATAATAACGAATATTTAATATAACAACTTCAGCTGAATACATGCAAGTTGCTGATAACGAAAAACTTCCGCTTGGATTACCTCCGTGAAACACAATCATTATATCGATTTTGTCGATGGTGTACATGGCTACATATATACATGTAGGTGTGTAATATTGTAATTTAAAATATATAATATCAGCGGTTTTTAAAATGATGAAGTACACGTGGATCTCTGATGTAATCAGCGACTTTTTCAAACCATAGACCACCCCTTCCCAATTTTCTTTTGAATAACCTTTTTTTAATTTTTACAAGAAACCTAATTTTTGCGCTATTATGACCAGTCATCCGTGGTCAGAATATAAGCCTATATAAACCCACAAATTATTTATTTAAGTAACCATAGTTAATTTAGGTCTATAGGCCGGAACCTCCAACAGCGCCGCCTACCCTCGGCACGATTTGGGACCATCGAACCACCGATTATATAATATAATAATGATTGTATATATGTTTATTCCATCAAAGATCAAACAAATAGTCATTACAAATTACAATAAAATAATATTTAACAACATTTAAAAAAAGTGATGGATCTCCTCAAAAACCAATGGCTGTACAAGAGGAGATAGTTCCACAAAACAATTTTAGTTACTTAAGTTTTACTATACAAAGTTAATAAGACAAGAATTCGATGTAACAGATCGATTTAGGTATAATTAATTGTTATTAATAAACATATTAAAATAAGGTAATTATATAATACTTTTATACCTATAAAAATGTTTGAAGTTGTTAACATTTAAAACGTGATTACATAACTGAATTGAATAAACTTGTATTTAAGGCATTTTGATCAAAACTGTTCTTATTTTAGGAGCAATAACATTGGACTTAGATTTAAGTCGGATAGAATAACTATGGCTTGGAACAAGTAATATTATTTATTGTACAGTCGACGAAATAACTATATATTTGTGGCGTGTAAAAAATAAATTGTCAATCATTTGTGATACACTTATTTACGAACCTTTTCGTATCTCTTATTCCATTGTCCTCGCTGCACTAGATTACCAACTAAAAAAGTGTCTATCTACGGTAACTCTGGATAAATATATATTCCGTACTTTAAACACGCACAAAACAACTGGACAAGTGCAGTTACTGAATCGCTTTACGGCTAACCACCACGTGATGTCAGGTATTTGCCCGGGGCTTCATATACATATACCTATGTATGTCATATATTATACTGTAACTAGACAATGTAAAATAGAAGCGAATTTATCATCTCGTGTGCGGTTTGTTGAATATATGGCACAAACGCACGACACATATATGTAGGTGGGTATTATATATATTATACACATGCGCAAACAAGAGTTTTGACTTTTTGATTTACGTCGGGGGATACGCGCGCATATTATAAATTCTTAATAAAGAACGTGACACCCTTGGGTATATGAAGTGCAGAGTAGGTTAGGTACTTTTGTGTATACCACAGGTAGGTGGTAGGTAGGTAGTAGATTACCTACGCGTATTATCACCGCGAAATCTCAAAGGGTGACAGTGTATATATTCAGATTCAGTATATACATATATATGCATCGATCGTAGAAGTTCATCAAAGTGGCAGCTTTTTGGTTTGGGGATGATGAAAATTGCGGCCGTTAGTGAACCGTACGGAAGCTTTAGTATACCCAACACTTTTCTCATCATCGAGATAGTAAATTAGAAACTAATACTATATAGTGCGGGCAAACACCGGTCACGGAAAACGTGCACGAAATTAAATCGTAAATAAAACAGACGTTTAGGGTTAAAAAAAAATCGATTTTGGCGTACGACAAATCAAAAGCCGTTTTATTATTTGTTTTGGTGTAGGGCGAGCGCCTCGTAACATTTAGACATTTATAGGTGCTTGCGTACATTTCATGGTGCTATTAAAATATATACAGGGTGTCCACAAAAACAGGGTACACTCTATATGACTCAGTTACTTATATTACTCAGTATACCCAATACATATTTTTGAATTCCGTTTGGGGGACACGAGACTAAACTGTTGGATCACAAGTCCCTATGACTTACAATTTTTTCAACTCTCGCATTTTGCTCGTGAAACAAACAACTTCAATTTTTCTGTGAACCCCGTTTTCTCGGACACGCGGTATGCACGTAAAGTAGTGTACATGCGTAGATCATGCGTATGTAGTCGTTTTGTCATAATAATATGAAAAATCGCTCCTGGCTAAACGACGTTTCTTCGCTTCGTCTCAGCAAAATACTACACGACATAGTATACAATAATACGATGTGACGTGCCGAGGAAATCCGGAAAACCGGCCGCGTCCGCACGCATTAAGATCTCCGCCCGTTCCCGCCCTCTAGGCGCTGCGATTATTGGACTAGGTCTCGTGATGTTCACGCGACGGCAGCAGAAACGGCGGCGGCGGCCGTGTGTGATGGATTCATCCCTAAAACGCCGTCGGAAAATTCAAGCTCGGACGCGCGCGCGCGAGCCCGATCACGCACCCTCTTGGCGGCGACAAGCACCCTGCCACGTGTATACGCATTATGTGTGTGTGTGTGTGTGTGTGTGTGTGTGTCGTGCATGGGGTGCACACATACAATTTACACACGAGACCGGAATAACAGTATATGTATTATATTTGTGTGTGTGGGTGGGCGTTTATGTGAGTCCGTGGTGTGTACGTGTGTGTGTGTGTACACTAATAATACGATATATGTGTACATTATTGTATATATATACAAGCGCAAACAATGGACAAGCCAAGATCAATATATAATATAATATTTATATATATGTGTAACGTATAATAATATTATTATTATTATATATTCCTCGGACGGAACTCGATGACGCGAAACCGGAACACGCGGTTATTATTATTATTATTATTATTATTGTACTAGAAGTGCTACAGCCATCATATATACACCCCTTCCGGCGTGGCTGCCGGCCATACCAATAATAACGATCGACTTTTTACATTATATAATTATATTATCTGCAGTGGCGTGTGTAGAAAAAAATGTTTACACTCTTTTTAGTTTTATAACTCTTCGCACACTCACAGGAGCATAACATAATATTGTTACTGAAGAAGCGAGTAATACGCGTTTCCCTATATATTATTATTAGTATAGTAGACAAAATGTTTAAATTACCAACCATAACAGAATAGAATACCTACGTTAAATATCTATATCATAATCATAAAATGTCTGCAGAAGAATTTTATATTTTGTTCCTTTGGAGTAGTCCGAACACGCTATTTCTTTAATATATATTTCTTGTTTATATTTATAGTATAGGCCCACTTCACCAGACTACTGCCTATATGCAAAATGATTTTTAAACATGCTCGCCCCCATGTTTCCCTAAATATTACATTTATTTAAATTCTGGTTTATTGAATTTTTAAAGGTGGTTCCTATTTGAAAAATAGAAGTTTCTATTGTCACAGGATCATCCTCAAGTGCAGGTACAAACGTCTCAAGTATTCGAAAAATAGTCTTTAACTGTATTTAAAAATTCCAAAGTTCAGAATTTAAATATATGCATAATTTAAGCATAAAAATAAGGCAAGGGTGGTTGGAAAAAAAAATAGACACACAATAATCATTCTTGTAAGCCCGCCTCCCTTCCAGCGGAAATATGTACCTATTATAGTGTTCATTCTCCAGGATTTTACAATATCGTACACTATATTATCATGACGTGTTATATTATATCTTAGAACATTTCGATTTTAGATAGTCTTTTTGTTTGAACGGGGGAGGGGTAGACAAGTCCCGCCTACCTAGTTACGCCTATGATTTTATTTTGACTATATTATGACGACGTCGGTCTACCACTTCTGCACTGCGACCCAAGTCGTACTTGCAGCGCTCGTTGCTATTCGACGTGGCACGCAGGCTGAGTCAGAGTATAATATGTTGTTGACGTGGAACAATAAAAATAATATAAATACCGGTACCTATACCACGTAGTATGTATACATAGTATGTGGCACATACGACAATAATCCGAAATGTATGTGCATATTATGTAGATATCATGGCTAAATATATTTAGCCATTGTAAGTATATTGTACGACGCGATGGTTGACGATCTATTAAAAGTTATAATTACCTAAATAATCAAAACTATATACTAAATAGTATAATATATACAATATTATGCATCATTTATATTGGTAGAAAATTCTTGTTTTTTTAAACCATCCATGAATACAAACATAGAAGGAGATTTAATAGAATTTTGTAGGGTGGACCTAGGATTTTACCAAATTAAGTGACCCGCAAGGGCATTTCCCCGCACAACCAAATTTATTATCAATTATTAATTAATTACTATTCACTGGATATTAAAAATGTGTAAGCGTAAAAGCGTGAATAATCAATATTTTGTCAGTTTCAATTTCATTCATGGAAAATCTCATACAATATGTTTGTGTACCTATATCAACAAAAGCTTGTACAAACTAATACAAACTATTACAAAATCTTATTCATATAAATATTTTGTTCCGTTTTGAGAACTTGTTCGCTGTTGTAAAATAAGTATTTTATGAGTCTGGATAGTATCCAATAATTTGTTGTTTTTTTTCGAAGGGACATTAAAAAATTTTCTGGCGTACGAAATAATTTAATAATATATTTTTTTACTTTTGCTAGAGAACGAATTTCATTTAAATGGAGATCAGTGATCATTATAAATACAATTATAGTATTATAATATCCAACACGTCTAACAAAGATGTACATAGTTATACTATAAGTATAAACATTATGCATATTACTGACTATTGTAAAAACGTCTCTCGTTCTGTGTATTAGTAGTGCAGGGCATAAAAAACGACGTTTTCTTTGATTGTTACTCGAGATTTTTTAAGAAAATGTAGATAATTATTGTGATGGTCGGTATAGAGTATTTAAATAAATGAGCTGAACACTGCTGCTCCGCCACATTGTAAGCTGAATGTATACGACTATATCTATAGTATTATATAATATTATGAATTATGATACATTGATATAATGATATTGCCATAGGTATTAAAATATATATACAATTAACATAATAGTCAACTAAATAATATGTTAGCGGTGGTTATAGGTTTCACAGTGTTCGAACTTCGAAATCTAAGAGCGATTGATTTTCATAGACGAAACTAGTAGATACTTAGGTACTATACAAATATTGTTTCATTAAATATACATTTTCAATTTTATATATGTTTGAAAGTTCCTAAAAATTGTACATATTTTTTTTATGTATATATTATATATTATGTATTTTAAATAAATCAATTAAAAACGAATTATTCTAAATTATAATACTATTCATTATTTTTTTTTAATTTATACATTTAGCGCAAATATAGTTAGCAAACAATAATTTAAAGAGATAATTTCTGTTATTTTGAATAAAATAATTATCATATTATTTATAATCAATAATATAATTTTCAAATAGTAATCAACACAAAATACTAAAAAATAATATTTTAATAATAATAATTCATAATCTGGGTTTGGCTGAGGATTACTCTGAGAATTTTTTAGCTGTACCCGATTACAAATAAAAATGATAATAGAATATATTACTGTACTAAAACAGTAATATATATATATATATATAATAGATTTTTCTCAGAGGTTGATATTGTATAATAATATACAATATTATAATACAATGTATCATGTATATGTAAGTATGTTCAATGTTGAATGTACCTACTATTATATAGATGCATAATTACATATACTAAATCATAACGTTTGATTTTTAACAAATATATAATTTTTATGAATTGTAATTTATGTTGTAGGTTAGTGTAGGTATAATATTTTATCTTTATCTGGTATTCGGTAAAAAAAAGCGCGGGAAAAAATCCCCGAAATAAAAGTACCATAAAAGAAGCTCCTGCTATTGGAAAATTAAGCCCCGGAAAAAAATTTCCTTTAATTAGTTGATTATCCTTAATATTTTTTCTTTATAATTAATCAATTAATAAAATACTTAAATATAGTAAGTAGTATAATAAATTAGGTAGGTAGGTACTGTAATTATATTTCCAATATACTATTTTTAATTTTCCGATTTAGTATTTTTATTTCTCGTATTTCATATGATGGTTTACAAACATGTTAATAATATTATAAACAAATACAATTACATCAATATTATATAATATAATTAATGAATAATAATGTTATAGGTACGTACCGGACCTATTGTTATTAATAAACATGATATAAAACTACAAAAATTAATAGTTATATATTCAACTTGTTTAAAGAAGAACAATACATTAGTTTAAACAGTGTTAGTGTGTTACATAATATCGTTGATTAATAAATAACATCAATAATTTTGATAATTTATAGAATAGTTGAAAATTTGGAATATTTAGAGCATAATGTAAACTACCGGTTGGTAAGGGGCTTTTTTTCCTGTTGCCGGTAATTTTTTTATTATATTTTTATTTAAGGGCTTATTTTGGGGCTTTTTTCCTTTTTCCTTGCTATCTTTAGTATGCAGGAGCGTGGCAATAATGATTACTGATAGGTAGTTAGTTCTAGTATCATACTATCATATTATAAAATTTATAATATTCATAATCATAAAGTTATAAATATAAAATAATTATGATATTTTGCATTGGTAATAATATTATGTGATTACATATCATGTGGTTAATATTATTGTAAGTTTCACATTAATATCGGAAGTTGTTAAAAAATAGATATCCACTATAGGGCCGCCCTGAATAGTTGTAGGGAACAGTTCTATAATTATAAGTTCAACGAAAATAGGTAATTAAATTATCTGAGACTATATGCACCCTGCCGATAATAATATGTCTGCACACGCTCGTGGCCATTGCAGAGTTTCGTGAGAATTGCTTGTCGGCAAAGTTACATTTTGAACGAGCGTGTTGACTCACAGTTTTAAAACGACTTTTAGCGAAATTTATTATTATAATTTATAAGTTGTTAGGGTACTTATACACATTTTAATCGTATCTCAATACGTACAAAGTAATTTAATTTTATGCGAAATCAGATTTTAAATCAATCGCATATCATAATAGGTATATTATAAACACGATACTTTAGAGCGCGTTATAGAATGTATTATCTGATTCGTGCAGCAAAAACAAAATAAACACAATACTTTACAGTTATTGTGTACATTATATTATAATGTATTATTGTACATGCGCCAATAGACTTGCATCGCCATCGTAGAGGTACACATTATTACTACAGTATATGCATAAAGTGTTATTGTTCATATACCTAATAATAATATTATATATAAGATGTGCGCAATAGTTTCGAGTCGTTTCGGGCAAAACGGCGGTGAGCATATTATTATACAATGCTATATACGCAAATGCAGATGTTTTGTATACATAGTATTATATTATATTATATACATTACTCTGCTGTATAGTATGATGTTGTATTAAATATATTTATGCACAAGTCGGACCGTTGTCGCGTAGATGTATTTTTTTTCTCTTCGAAATTCAAACGGCGGTTACAAGACCCAATTTCGCCACATGTCCCTTGCTCCCGTGCGTATATGGTTCATTATGTTTTTTTTTTCCGGAACTCGCCCTTGGGAAAAAAACGGAAAGGGCGCCCCCTTGCAGCAGTACGTCGAGCATGTATGTAGGTATATACTCGCTTCTCACGATATTTCACCCGGGGTAAATGCCGACACGTCGCCGCGACGGATTTGTAGACACGGAGGGTTGAACGCGGCGAGTCCCCCGTGCGCGCCGAACACAAAAGGCGAAAAAACCGTTAAGACCAGTTCCTCATGCGTCTTCGGAAGGAAGAGGAGAAACGGACACGTCAAAGACCCCCGGAACGCGCCCCGGATTCGTTGCCCCCCCCCCTCCGGTTTGCCTCTGGACCGGATCCATTGTGCGATACCACCTCAGACACTATTGTGTTTGTATTATTATTATTATTATTATTATTATTATTTAATCGTAATAATGGCCCAGACGTGTGGGGGGGAAAACGGAAAGAAAAAAATGTAAATCGGCGTTTCATAATGCACAATAATGCCCGTTCGCGGCACGGAGCACCTCTCGCATATGTAGTGACTACAACTATACCGCTGCAGTCGACGGGGCCTAGACAAAATTTGGCAATGACTTGTGTAACACCACCGGCCCGAGACTACGTATCCCGCTAGTGCGAACACGCAAAATACACAATACATGTGTGCAAGTGGGTTCTGAGAACAGAGTTTAAAGGCAAACAGTCTGCGCAATGCGACCTATTATATTATTATTATTATACTTGTATTATGCATAGTATAGGTATATAATATGTACGTCATTCCGCGCTAATCCTGCACTGCCATTTGCCAAGCTGTACGTGGTTTTCTCCATTATGTTCACAAATTTTCAACACGATAAGTCCAACCCTTCATTTCGACCAAAAATTGCAAAATACTATAGTATTTATAAAAAACTGGCCTTCAAAAAAAAAAAAAATATATATAAACATTATACGATATGCCGACATACTGCTATAATATAGTTAGGTACCCTGAAATATTTTAACATCTATCCAACAACTTATTTATTTTGAACGTTTTATAAATTTAACTTTAAAAAAAAACAGGAATATTTAAATTCAAAAGCAACGGACATTAACAAACAAAGATTTAAACTAATTGATATTGTATTGAGTACTTTATTTTGATTCTAATTTCGTGTTATTATACATATAGGTAGTATTTTAAAAGCTAATATATTTTATTATTCATTAGTTTTCTAATGAGACCGACTCATGTTTTGTTAGTTAGTTATTTAGTTGTTTACTTATCATTTTATGAGTAATACATTACTACAGGACAGTGAAACGTCATGTAAGTTAGAACAGCCAACGAAACTAAGTATTTAATAGTACTATTGTAAATCCTAAGATCAATTTTTAGATATTTTTGCCATACTATTGGATATTTAATAAAACTATTGTCGAGTAAAATTGTTTTAAATTTAATTTAATGTTGGATATAGTATGGCATTATGCTAATATATATCATACCTTTGTATGATAATATTTTATTTATTTGATTACCTAATGCAAACTTAAGCTATATAATGTTTCCATGTATAAATATACCCAATTTAGAGCTATATCTCACGGTAGAAATTATCATTAATTATCGTAGAAAACTGTCATATGACGGAAGACGGAACGGTTCAAACTATATCTGTACTTAAATTGATCTTATCCAAAATCAAAGATGTTAAACATTAATCAAGATTTTTTTTGTCGAATCTTCATAGTGTCATGTAGAATGTAGGTAACTGTCAATTATCTAAAAATCTTAATTATTGTATCATACAAGACATGTAGTGCATTATGTATGTAACACTAATACTGCAGTAGGTAGATTATATGTGAAAGTAACAGAGTATATTATAAACATAAATAGTGCTTATTAGTAATGCAGAAATTATTAAAGCTATAGGAGGCGGTGCTGTTAAATAAGTCAATTACAAAGATTTGCGTGAACTTAGAGTTTGGACACGTATTATAATTATTATTTTTTTTTATCCAATAAAAGCTTATGGTTTATAGGGAGTGTCGCATGTCCTTCGGACCCTGCTTGGTCTCGCCACAATAGTGATTATATGCTACATTAATATATAACACGTAAACAATTTTTTACATAAAAAAATAATTAGATACTCTATAGGCATTTAACTTGGGCAGAGGTTGGTATGCGGAAATACGTTTAATAAAATATATATATATGTATATATTACACCCTCAGATTCAATTAGTTATAAATTAATTAATAAACCGTTTTATTACAGGATTAATATAAAACTGAATTTCAGACCAACGAGCGCAAAAATTATAATTGTATAATATGTGTGTACTAATTTACTTACTTTAATTGAAAAAAAAAATATTATTTTCTGACTAATCATTTATAATAGTATAATTAATTGTATAGATATTACAGGTATCCCAATCAAATGCCTATATAATGCAATTAAATGTATTATATTATGATAACGTAAATAAAATATTATTATTTTATAAACCACACGAAACGCAGCATATGTTTGATATGTATTATTTATTAGATTTTATATCGACTATGTATAATATAAATAAAAAAAGTTATATGATGATAAAATTGAATACTTCATAGAAACTTTAAGATATTAAACTTATAAATTAGTATTTTTTAAATTACATCAATGTTAATTTTAAGTGTTTAAAAAATAATACTGTTTGAAAAACTATCAAAATCAAATCACGATAATATAACAATAAGTGAAAAGAATGTTTTTTTTTTAATACTTTTTTTTTATAGATATTTAAGGACTTGGGGGCGGTGGCAACGATGAAAAATATAAAAGAGATTGTACTTATTTGTTGGATCGTTGGGTTTTATTATTATGTAATCGTTTTTATGCGCAACAAGGTATTGCGGAATTAATAATAACAAACGACACATCTAAAAGATTGATATTTGCAGAACATTCCCGGGGTGTAACGTAAACCCTTTTGGGAATGTTTCGATTTTTGAAAATATCGTCTTCGCGACGTACCTTCTTAGCTTATAGATTACAGATATTGTATACCGAATGGTGAACACTGAAGGTTCCTGCGGCTGGAACATATTTTATACCCATAACCAGATAACCAGCTGCAGTCTAGATACCTATTTAAGACGGATCGTATATAATACTTTTTAAAATAAATATGGTATAAGCTGGTGCTTTATCTAAGCTATAGTAATATATTGAAAATAATAAACGAAAGATTTCAAGGTATTATGTTTATGTATATTGTGTGTATATTATAGCCATCAAATATATAGACACAATTTCACAGATATATATATATATAATATATAAAGTAACTTATGAATATAAAATAACGTCTTGTCCTGCGTCCTTACTGACTGATCGATTCATCATCGCCTAGCCAGAACCGCTGAAGCTGTGAGCATGAGATTTGGTCAGTAGTTTCGTTTTGTACGACGTTAATACCCTCTAAGGAATGATTTTCCGAAATTCGCATTTCAAAGAGGTCCTCAAACAACAATTTTGAGATTCGCGGTAGATAGTATATAATATTAACCCTTCGACTGCACAACATGTCGTTAATATTATATTATAATATTATTTTATTTTAGCGATAGCGGTGATGAAAAGGAGTGGGAGGAGACTCTTTGAAACCGTTTTCGTGCGAAACGAGAGTTTACGAGATATTTCGTCGGGTATTCGTGTACTTCGCAGATATAATAGTCATCGGTATTTACTTTTTCATATTTGAATTAATTTCAATATATATATATTATATTATACTAGTACTGCATTGCACAAACAATCATTTTAAACATTTAATGAATCAAAAGTGAGCTAATTGGTCCATTGGTCTAACCTGATGAGAAGACGTTTCTCGTACGGACTACTATACCGCGTAAATTGGTATAGCGGTATTGCAGCGCATACCAGAATGTATACCAATACCACTATATACAATTGATACCAGAGCACCGGTATGTCTGCGGTTGATGGTCATATGTATGTTGATGTTTAATACAAGAATATTGTGACGGCGATCGTCGAGGTCGCATGTCCCGGACGGATTTCTCAGAATAACCATCGCGGAAGCCTGCGGGGCGGTACCTCGAGGCTTACATGTATATAAACATCGCGGTCGCCTGCGCAGAACGAACAGGCTTGCGCAGACTGCGTCAGGGGAACCGTCTCCAGAGGGTACCCATACCATCGCCGTGCATTGTTTGACGCTTTCGTCGAGGCACACGAAACGTTTAAATCGTACCCATGGAATATTGTTCTAATATTATTTTCTAGCTCGACGAATGCAATAAAATATGAGTCCCCCCCCACTTAACTAAACACATGTAATGCGTTTTATGTTTAATTCTCATGTATATAAAATGAGCACAACCATATGCACTCCGATCTGATTTTAACATTGATATTATTATGATGATGATAACAATTTTCATAAATAACATAACATTTCATCGTGTTTTCTCACGACTAGGAATGCATATTATGGCTACTTCATATTATCAGGACCATAGTTTGATTACTGAACACGAGTTCCGTGTATTTAGTTCTTTGGTACCCCCCTCCCCCCACGGGCTCAAAACGTCACGTTGTTTCCCGGCACGAGTACCCACCTAAAGTACCACGAGTACCCCCGGGCCGATGAGGCGTGCAGGAGCGGCGACAAATACCTGCAGGCGTATGCCCTCTTCATAACACGTGTTCGTCGGTATACTTAAAAAGCACCAACAACAACAACAATAACGACAGCGACAGTAACTATATACCTATAACGGGCGATTTCGCGGCCGCCCGGAAGAGAGCGCGCCGTAATCATAATAACAATAATAATGCACGGGAACAGGCGAGACGCGCCGAAGACGGATTGCCGTGGACAGCGCGCAGACAACCGGATGACGGCTGCGGAGTTAAAGCAGGGCGGTCGCGTGTGGGTGTTGGCGCGGGATGGGTGGTGGCACGGCGGTTGCTAGGCGATCGCCGGCGAGCCGGCCAAAGCTAATTGAAAAGTCGTCGTGCAGACTGCAACGCGCGGGAACGCGAACACGCGGAGTTTTGCGCAAGTTTCGCGCGCGCGCGGCCCGGCGCGCGCGTTCGTTCGGCCCGGCGGCGGCGACCAGAAGGCAGATCGATGGTGCAGCCACACGCGCGCGCGGCGGCGGCGGCGGAAAAGCTCCGTATACACCGACGGTCTGGGTCGTACGGGTACAACGACCTCTTTCGCCACATTACAGCCCGCGCCGAACGAGCGAATTTATAAAGTAGCGCGCGCGCGCACGCGTCGCCGTCGTCCTCTCTGGGTGCGGGACCGGATCGCCGCCGCCGCCGAGGATCCCGGGAACCCGAGAGCGCGGCCCGGCTAAAGTTGTTAAACGGTATTCCCGGATTCGGCCGCGCGCGCGTCTCGGCGTGTATATTATATACGTATGTCGTATACACGCGCCGCACTATATACGTGGGCGGACCAACGTTTTCGTTTTCATCCCTTTCCCCGTCGTCTCGCCAATAATAATAATAATAATAATACCGTGATCATATTATGTAGGTACTTGTTTATTGCCTTCGCCCACGAAAATAAGTATAAAAAAATTAATAAAAAGAGTTTTTAAAAAGATTGTTTACCCCGTCTGCAATAACACGCCGTATTGTATATTATATTCGTGACCGACTCGACGGTTTGTTTTCAGTCGGAAGCGGTAAAAAGCTTGAACGTACGGCCGTGCAGATTTTTCAAAAATTACATCTTTTGATTAAAAAAAAATAAAGACTAAACCTTATAAAGACCGGTAGATATAATGATAAAATATTATTGAATAAGCAGTCGCGTAAAACCTCCCACGGAGTTATAGAGTCGTAGAAACGATCCAAGGGCGTGTATATAGTTATTATTTGTGAACCCCTCCCCCTACTTCCTTTTTTTACTGTACAAATGTAAAATATAAAAATACGTTTAAGTACATCATACTACACTAGTAGTACAGTAGTGCAGTATGTATAGACTATACGATATATTATAGGTACACGATGTTTATTTATGATTTTATGAATACTGAGAAGACTCGTGTGGAGGCCCATTAGTTTAAATAAACTAGATAAAATTATTAAAAAACACTTCTATCAGGTGGGTAGGGTACATGATTAAAATTAAATTATCTTACATTGATTACAAATTATAAATATTAAAATGAATAGGTACAATATCTAAACTACCTATAATCTATATAGTATAATTAATTCGACAAGCGATATATTATAATATTATATAAATGTTAAACTTTGTTTCAAATATTCTAAAGCGAAATATCGCATTCGTTTTTAAAGTAGAAATCATCCTTTACAATGCCTCGAGTATTATATCGATGGGGAAATTCAACACTCGTAATTTAGAATAGATCATTTTTCCAATTTCCCGGGTATTTGAGTTGTATTTTTTTTTATATTTGAAAATCGAAATATAACATTAAACACTTCTAGTTTCGATTAAACATTTTTTCAATGCAATTTAAATCTCTGCGTTGTATTTCAATACCGGTGTACAAAAAACCGGGGAAGGCACTTTGCTATGTGAATAATATTAGGTGTCGAGTGCACCCCTCGTCATTCAGCATATCACTTGATGTGTTCAACTGTTTGAATTCAACAATAATCATGGTATACGACGAAAAACGATTCTAAGCGTAGAATAGATGGTCTATCGGCCAGTTTTTCTAAGAACACTTTATTGTATATTTATACTGCTGTAAATAATTAATTTGTCTAATAGCAATATAAGGTAGGTAGAAAAAGTTGTTGCTAAAACACATGCCAACATATTAGGTATAAAATAATATAGTAATTTATTATAATATAATACCTGTTATTAACTTATAAGTCAATACCGGCTTACTGTATAAAAGGGTGTGAAACGGTTCATAGTATAAATTACTTTTTATTTTTAAAATTGTATTGTGTATAGTAAATAATAGAAGCATTTTTATCGATCCAAAAGGTACGGGACACGGGACACAAAAAAAACACCCCATTGTAAAACCAATACATTCATCGTTCCGATCAAAATCTAAAATCACCGCGTTAAAAACGAGTTTTAATTCAGAAGTTATCTTCTTTAAACAAGAACATCAATGACATTCGAGATATTTTGACCATGGTTTTCGTGTGAATATTATCAATAAATTACAATAATTACATATTACAATTTATACCTATGTTATACGTACTATTTATATAAATAGGTACAAGAACACTGAACAATATTGAAAAATTTGCACTTTTTTTAAAAATGTGTGTAATTGAATAAGCAATATTCCTATCGTATAGTAAACAGTTAATGAATCCCGATATAGCGCTATTATACTTATAACTTATAACTTATATCAATATGACAATATGTACTACACAAACTAAGTATTAACCATGAATATTCAATGCATATTCATGCACACCCGATTGTCGCGCTACCGTGGTGAGACATTTTCAAACATTACAATTTAATAATATTATGGTGAATCAGTGGCATGTAAAATATAGGTCCAAAATATAATGTCTAGATGACAATAGTTCGTAAGTGATAAAGGTTTATCTAGTTATGATTTAATACCAACTGAATTCGTTTGTAAGACATTGCTGTGGGTCACAGATATAAATAATGAACTAAATTTCTAACTCGTGATAATAGTTAAGCTCAACATCCAAAAGTTTTGTGGGAATTGTACTAAATAGCAGAACATTCTGGTTATGCTGATCAATCGCAGCAATTATGTACAGTTAAATATTTATCTGTTATATTCAATATTTATTTATGTACACGTTTGTCATCGATCGTGCCTATTCTACTGCAAAGATGGACGACAAATTACGACGATTTCATTCATCCCAATAGTAAGCATACAGCAGTTAGCAATCTATAGATATAAGTTGTTAGTTTATTACTATCTGTATCCGTGACTGCAGTGGGTGGTGATGGTGCCGGTGGGTGGTGGTGGGTATACTGAATTGAACTTGGCATCAAAAACATTTTAACCTCAGCACGCCATGACTGTGGTGCAAATAACTGTAATAACCGATTATTAGTGGTGTTGTCAAATTTGCTTTAAACACAGCATGACGCACTAATCAACATGATACAGAAATTGCTCGTGGCAAGGATGAATAAATAAATACAACTTGTTTGTTTTATTTTTTATTTTTAACAAGCTTTTTTGTTGTAACCTTTAACACTCTTAGTTAAGGGAAATGAATCTGTACCTAGGTATAATGTGTAATTATATAAAAACAAAACACAAAATCATTATAATAATATATTACATGAGACTATTAGAGCAAGTTTAAGTGAGTTTTAGTCACTTTTTAAAGTAGAACTATATCAACTTAATAGGTACATTAAAATAATAATTCTGTTGAAAAATCATTGATTTTAAATAAGCATTGTAGTGTAATATGGTGAGTTTAATTGTATCTAGTGGCGCAATTCCGATGAAAAATCTGGAGGTGCCAAACCATTTTATTTTTTTCAATTAGTCCACAAATGGCATAATTTATGAGGGTGCTAAGCACTCCTAAAGAACCCCCTAAATTGTGTCTATGACTATTACCTCATATTGTAATACATTTTTTTTCCGTTTGACGTGGTACGATTCAACTAATATAAATGTCTATTGTACAATGACTATAAATTACAACATTGTATTTATTTCCTTTTCTTAAAAAAAATATAATTTACATTTTGAAATATAAGTTGTATTGTTTCTTACGTTAGATTGTTATTCCTTATTAATTTTTTTTTATAGAGAATTTATAATATTTCATTTTGAATTCTCGGATTTTTGAATGTTAAATAAAGTACATATTATTATAAACACTATTAAATATACATAATATTATATAAACATAAAAATTAGTATGTATATTATACGTGTGTTTAATATAATAGGTAGTAAATTAGCGATTTTGACAACTTTATCAATACTAAAAATCTCTAAACTTGCCTCAAATGGCTGCCGACCAATTTATTTTTATATATTAGTCAATAATATTCTATACATTATTAACGTATGGGCCACCTGTTACAAGTAAATTGTTCATTATAAAAAAATAAACATGGCATTTTCAGTCAACAAATATAATAATATTGCACCATCGATCTTCTTATTAAACTTCTGATATTGACGTGGCCTTTTCTTTATGGATTCCATAAAAAATATATATATGAATGACTTAAGTGATTTTAAGTACCTACCTACTTGTTATTATACCATTCCTTACACCTATCAAAGTACTTCTGTATCTATTGAAAAGTTATTATAAAAAATATGGGTAATATTATATATATATTAATATTATATTTATATACATATATGTATTTGTTATACATATTATTATATTATTTTAATCATTGATAATCTTAAAGACAATTTTTGAATCAAATCAAATGTATAGGTGGGCGGGGGCTTAAACAAAAGCATAATATTTTAGTAATATTTCTGTTTTAATTAATTTGTGCAAAAATGATCTTGATAAAGGTTGTGTGTACTAAGTAGGTGTAGGAAAAATTATCAAAGTTTGCTTCGGATCCTAAAATATGGTTCAGTTTAAAACTTTAAAAATTTAATTATAGTAATAATTGTCATTACATAATGCTCTCATTTCAAACTTTTTAAAAATACAAAATGTATATTCCTATAAAAGTTATCGAGTGATTTATAAAAATGAATTTGAGGAACCGACATTCGAGACGATTAAGATTAAAGTCTAAAGTAGATTTTTAAAGTACATAAATATATAATATATTTATTTGGTTCACTCACGAGTCACGAGTAACATATCAAGAACAAATTCGACATTGATCGTGCTAGGGTGGCTTGGAGCTAAACTTTTCAGTACGTAAATAAAACTAACCACTCAGGTAACTATTGTTTATAAAATCGAAACTTATACCCATTAATTATGAAAATTGTTTTTTTGTTTTTCAATCTACGTACACTCCATGATTTCGCACTCGTAATAAATTGTGTGTTTACGAGGTATTTGGCACAACTTGTAATTCTGAACGAATAGGTATACTCCATATCGAGCCGTTGAAAAATAATTAATATATAGGTACCTTATCGTTGCGTATCGAACGCCGTGCGAGGTTCAATGGACTCTCAATTCAAACATATTAAGATAATAAACTGGACTCGATTCATACACCTAAATGCTAAAAGTATCTGAATATTCAATGTTATCCATAAAAAGGGACATAAGACATTATTTGTAAATAATTATAAGCTTATAAAAACAAATGCTATAATGACCGCACGCATAGCAGTCATAAATGATTGAAAATACAAATACCCAACCTGAATATTTTTAAAAATTGTCTAGGGATTCTCGGGCGTAATAATGTTTTTTCTTACGTAAAAATATGGTGTATAGACACAATTTTTACGTTTTATTTCAGCACGTCACGTTAAACAACAAAAAAACTCAGCTGTCTGTTATAATTATCTGGTTAAAGACTGGTTTACTGCTAAAGTATACTATTAATTATCATTAGTATATACTATTATTACTATACGCTACTACAACTACTATTACATCCACACACTATACAAGTTTCCACCACCATCACCACCGGCACTACCACCGCCAGTATAACTACAACATCGGACACTTTCAAATCCACAGTCGACAGTATAAGGACACCGCGCACCGGCGTAATATAGTCAGAGTATATAGGTACCTGTAGTACGTATGTATGCACGTGCGTAAAAAAGTGGCGTCCGATAGCCCTGAGCATGGACTTCCGGTGTTCATTCAGAAGATATTATAACGACGTCGCCGCCCGGCCGTTCAAGGCGCAGCATAAATTATGCTATATACGTACACCGGTCCAACTGGATAATTGGACTATATTCATTAAGGGGCGTACGCCTGGCGCTAGCCATACACCGCACACCGAGCTATGTACAATATAATATTATTATCGTATACGTTTATGATTTTAACGTAGGCGGCGGCGTATCTGTCGGTATAAAATATTTTGTACATCGAGAGTCGTGACCGTGCGTATAATATATACGCGTATTATATAGGTGTATACTGTATCTCGGCGGTAATCAATAGAACACATTTTGGACGAGTCAGACGCGAAAGGTGTCCGTCCTCCGTAATCAGTATTTAAGTATAATGATAATAATAATATAACAGGTGGACGTGTCGCCAGGGGCAGACCGCGCGGGGGTGGGGGGGCTGCACATAGCACATACGAATAGATTATAACATATACTGGTAGGAAGATACACCTTATAATACGTATTATTATATCATAAGTGTATTATAATTTATAGTGATATATCGACCGGTGTAAATATTATTAATATAATCGTCGTGTTTGTACCGTCGAATCGGTCAGATCAGTATATAATAATATAAATAATAAATTAATGTAATATAAGTCGTGCATGTATAGGTACATCTATACAAATTGTATATTTAGATTACATTTGATCCGTAAATATTATAATATCTGTTATTCCACGACAGTCAAATGTGGAGGTGTGCCACACACACACGCTAATACCTTCTAAATACACACGTATTATCATCCTTTCATAGGGTGTCCAAACAAAATACTTATTACACATCGATTCCCCGACTGCACGCGACAACGGAAACCAAGTGTAATCTTACGACGCAATGAATGTTAAAATAGGTATATAATAATGCCAAAACGTCGTGTACATGGATTTATTATTATTTATACGAGAGTCGAGATTAACCGTCGTACCTATGGTATCCATCTACATTATAATACTATTATATAGCGACGATGTTGAAAAAAAAAAAAGAAACGAATTTATCATTGTTTTATCGTATTTTTTTCCAAACATCCCAGAATTAAAGATTACATAATAATTGTATAAACATTTTTGTCGGTACAATTAAAGAGGGGAATACACATCAATGCCGTAGATTGTTTTATTTGATGATTTCGCCGATCATTGCGCGTTACCAGCTATTATCTAAGAAAAAGGCAAAAGGAGGTCGAGCCAAATTTCAATGCTATATAGGTATAATACTCGTCTTTATTGTTCTCGTACATAATACACACATTATGTGACGCCACACAAACTCGTTTCCGCAGATTTATATTACAATAATCATATGCATTTAAAACTATCCGTAAATCGAAAAGTAAAACCGTCATTGCGAAAACGATAAAAAACAACATCGTTTCCAAATAGAAATATAGGAAAATTCTAGGTTTCAAAAATCAAACCATACGGTGTATGTTTAAAATATTTTTTCTCACCGGAATTTTTTATCCGTCTTTTTTTTTGCCGAGCTTTTAGCTAAGAGGTATAATGATAGTCACACCTTAATATAGTAAAATATACTTACACTATAAAATAACATAACGTGCGCTGTGCACTTCGGTCATGTCTGCGGAGATTATCCGCGATGGGTGATTATTAATGTATGCTACACCTAAGCCCAAAACCCCTAACGAATATCTCTTCGGTTTCAGGGGTCCTAATAAATAATAATAGGTATAACTAATAAGTAAACTGTCTAAATCAATTTTATATATTTTATAGACGTTTCTATTGGTGAATCTTCAGTTTTTTCCGGGTGTTCCAGAGCACATCCAGCATGATTCGTAGCCCGAGTAAGGCCCATATTAAGTACTCGTTTAGATTTATAAATTGTAATACTTTTTTTTGATATAATATCACAAAAATTGAATAAAGTGCATGTAATATTATGGTGATCAAATGTAATGTAATAAATATTTTCATCTTCGTTTGTAGGAGGCTTTTTGGTATACAGAGTGCTCACTTTAGGTATAATGGCACACTCTGTGATTAATTTCTAGATTCGACTATGACCTCTACTCTCTAACACTCTCGAGCTAGTAGAATTAGTCACCAAAGAAGAAAACGTCGAATTAAGTCTGCTATGACGCTATTAAAATATTCTTATCAAATGGAAGAACATTAATCAGTTTCTTATCTTTTTTAATATGATGTTCCCGTCACGTCGAATATAATATGAAATGCAGACTACAGAGTAATGAGTAATCACACCGGTTACCATATTTCGTTTATAATAAAAATGTTATGGGTACCTATGGCACGCATACTGTACATCGAGGATATTATTTCGTTTGATAAAATTAAAATGAGAAAAACTTTAAAATCAACAAAAATTACCTACCGATCCTATCGCAAGACAAATTAAGCCATCGAAATTCAAAATGCGCGTATATAATCGTATGACCGCCGCGGCCGCCCTGAATTCCATCGGAACGATACGAATACTAATTAGTAATATTACTGAGTACTACATTATAATCTTAGGACTGACGGGGCTTAAAATGTATATGACAACGTTTTAGACTAGCATTAACCTTAATAAAAAAAAATACCACTAAATTTGTATGGACGAATTTCGCGGGATTATAATATAATATATATTTAGGGTGTCAGTTGTCGAACGAATACGATTTTTAAACGAAATTCATCGCGATTGGTATTGTTAATAACAAATCTGTAAATATAGTAAAGGTACAATAATTGTATACAAATATTATACAATAATGATGACGACCATCGATTTCATATTAGGCACGATTTGGGTTTTATAGGTGCTATTTATTTTTTTTAAACGGTCAAACTTGATAAATTTGAACTTTATTAATTCAACATTTTCGATACCGTGAAATTCTTCTCCGATCTCAAGAATTTCCTATTTAGATATTGTAAAAAAAATACAAAGTTCTAATTTTATTGAAAGTGATATGTTATCGGATTTCCCGCATGTTGTACCACTATTGGACATAAAGTTATTATAATGTCATTGTTGCTGATTATTAATCATTAATTATTATAGTATGCTATCGGCCCATCGTTTTCTGTATTCACTAGCTTTTTTCTGCAATTGATAAAATTGAACGATTTAATGCAAGCACTACAGGCCGTGATGAACAACAAAAATTTTTTTTTTTTATATATATTTTAAACAACAAAAATAAGTAATTTTTAAAATTACCTATATGAATACTGAGCACTCATAATATATTGTGAGTATCAGAGTATATAATGATTAATGACTAATAAATACATTCAATATTGTAATAATTACTATGCAACATAATAATTAATAGTTTCTTAATCATTAGTGTAAAAAAGTACCTACTTCAATATTTTTTTTCTTGGATAACTCGAATTTCTTTTTTGATCTCTACAACTTTGAGTTCAAGTTCAATGATATTACATAAACTCTTTAATCGGATAAGGCTTTATTTACACTTTCACTTAGAATTCCCAAGTTTACCAGGTCAACGTAAAAATCAGAAAATATAAATGAGAATATATGATTTTAATATTAATGTACAATAAATCAACCTATGAAAAATAAAAAATTTATTTCGGAATTCTACAAACTATTTATGACGGTCAAATTTGAATTATGTAAAATGATCATAATAATATTATGTTATGATTTATTAATTTTATTTTGTTTTACTTGTGTCCTGTATATAATATATTGACTTATAATATTAACCTCCTTGGAAAAATCAAACTTTTTTCAATTTTTATTTTATAAATGATATTTCCAATGTCATGCAGGAAGACACAGGTCGTTGAAACTTGCAGACATTCCACGTTTAAAATTAAAAATAAATAATAGTATTACTATATAGGTAATAGGTTTATAGGTTTATTAATTAATTATTTATAAACGGGAAAACAATTTGTAATATTGTCATTGGAGTAACATCACACAGTGTGTATTTTAAACGGAAACATTTTACATTATTTAATAAGCAATAACAATTTTATAATAATATAACAGGTTCCTATTTAATCAAATCAAGTAATCGTTCTTGGAGCACATACTACAGTATCGACGACATATTATACTGTTAATTATTTAAATCATAATCTATACAATTAAAATATATTGAATCAATACAAATCGTACTATATCATTAATAAATAAATAATTTTAAAATTTTTAGATTTATTCTAGTTCAACAATTGTCGCAAGTTTTTCTTTAAATTATTATACGGTTAGCGAAAATATTGTTGTAGATAACAATTCACATTTTACTTTATGCCACGTTGAATCAAAAGTACGTGAAAAAGGGTCGTCTGATATTCATGAAGGCGGTAAAATCGTAACAAACAACTCAAAGACGTCACAAACACGCCCGTTAGTTAATAATATAGGGGCGTTATAGGTCTTAATGTATGTTATTCAAAAAGGGCAAGCTTTGTTTTAAAGTCCAATTGGCGAGTAAAAACACTGCTCACCACTCACGAGTAGCAAAAGAAAATTTACAGGGTGATTCATTAAACGCACGCTCACTTTCATTTTTTCCTTTAATAATGAATTTATTCAAACCCTGATTATTGACATTTTAAGTATAGGTATACCTGCCTACTTATATTTTAAACCATATTATTTACATTTTTATATCGTTTAAGTAACGTCCCGTGGGGATACAAACTTATTTTTTTCCAATTGAGAATCAACGTTATTTATTGAAAATTATTGAGCCAATAATTGTTGTGAATTTCAATTTGACGAAATTGCAAATCATCTAATCAACATAGTATGGGTTGACGATCGTTACCGCTCAGAAACGTTTTACGTCTACAAAATGTCAATGAATTAAAATTTAACATATTTATTACAGTGGACAGGTTGATGTACACTTATCGAAACCTATTAGTTACAGTAGACCTACTTCCCGGATATTTTTGTTGTTTTATGATACACATAATGCGTAGGTATCGCATAAAAGTATAGAACACACACAATTATAGTTCTATTTTAATAATACACAAATTTGATCAACATAATATCATTATAGTAGTTTTTATTTTCTCTTTATTCTAGTAAGGCACGTTTATAGAACTTTATAGAGCGAGTAGGTGGTACCTATATTAAATATTTACACACTTTATGTCTTTATATAGGGTGATTTTTTAACAGTAAACACGCATTACCTCAAACAGTAATATTAACGGTTTTGAAAATACAATTTTTACATGACTTCAGGTTATTATACAAAACAATGTTTTTGACATAAAATACCTAGGGATGTGTTTCTAACATTATTCTTACTATTGGTTATAATTATAATTTTTTAAGTATGTACAGTATTTATTGAGTTAGACTACATACAATTTTAAACTCATATTCCTGAGCAGAATTTTTTCTGATACTTTCGATGCATCACAATCAAATTTCAAACGATTACTATATAAACTATGATAGACGATAGTTATAACTTATAAGTATTTAGAGTTAAGATTATCGTAGACCAACATTTTGTGGCAGCAGTACCACTCAACTCCGCTTGTCTGAACTTTAGATTCTGTATAAAAAAAGTAAATACTTCGTGGGAAAAAACGATTTTTTCTCGTAAACCCAGTCGCGAAAAAAACTGTATGAAAGCAGAAAGAATAACAGCAACTGTCAATGTGGTGCCTAGTATATCCCATACAGGCCCATATTATAAATGCTCGTGTGAATGAAATGCTATTGCATTATGGTAGGTATATAATATTATATTGTTACGTTTTTGGGCGGTTTCGCCGAAAAAAATACATCATGCATTATATTATGTGCTTTCAATTTTAAAAAGAAGGCGGATTATACATGTACAAAAATATAATGCTACTATAAGGTTGATATCACAAGTAAAAAAAAAACCATCGCGAAATGTGCGTCAGGTGCATACTCGTAGAAGGTTTAGGTGGTATACATGATCATCTCTCAATGGATACTGTTACTTCGCAAAAATTCAATTCTCATATTTTGTGAGAACATTTTTTTTAAGACCGTTTTCTGAATGAACCGGCAAAAATGTGTTATATAAATTATATTTTAAACACTTCTTAAAAATTGTTTTCACAAAATGTAACAAGACTACACGCATCAATGCAATAATAATTATAACATAATATAATAATAAATATCACTAAAAAATAATGTTTCCTCTACATATTATAATATACCAAGAAAACATATATAATTTGGGTAATATAAATAAATAATTAATAAATAATGTATATTATAATAAATAGTGTAAACATCTTGAATAACATGAATAAATGTTAGCTTGGAGAAAAACAAAAAAAAGATGAATTACGTAATAAATATTTTATACTTTCTTTATAACTATAGATGTTTATTAGTCGGTACAGTCGTACAGAGTAAAATAAAAAGTATGAACCTATTTATCTCTACTATAAAAAAATTAACAAAATTTGCATAGTTGCATGAAATTAAAAGATATGTTTTTAAACTGAAATATTTTAGTATTGTTGTGTCATTCTGTTATTCTAAAATATAAATAATATTGTATGATTCGTTTTAGTTATCTAAATAAATATATAGGTTAGAGAATATAGTTATTTTCCTTTTTATTATACATTTATGGAATGTTCTGTTTAATGATAAACATCAGATCAATAATAAATAATAATAGTAATTTTACACATCATAATAATTCATAAACTTTGTTTATTTGATGTAGTATTGATCCTAAAAGAAATTTTTATCGTTTTTCTGCAAATGGAAAATCTTATCATTTCAATAATTCAAAATGTAACGTCTTATAGTTGTGTCATATAATCAATACAGCACGATTCCAATTTATTAATGTTTTATTTTTTTAATTAATTGGCTAAAGTAAACGTGTTTATTCAACTTTCCACAAAACAATTGGACGCAGACGTCAAATATTTTATTCACGACTTCCATCCTCGACCAACCAGGTGTTGTTTTTCATCAGAACGTTCCCGGACATAAAACTATTGATCTTGAAGAAATTGAGATGAATATTTTATTTTGTTTTTTTATTGAAATATTGTCATTGTAAATGCAAAAACAAATGTTAAAGCCAGTGGACACGAAGTGAATTTGTCGAAAACGTACTTACCATAGAAGTACGCAAAATTACAAATGTAATATGATCCTTTAAACGAATTTTCCACCACTTTGTTTAGATCTCGCCTGACAAATATTGAAGAGTTACGGCAAACAATAGTTCTTATTTGAAACTAGACTCTACATTTTAATTTAAGTTAATTTCCTTTTACCCTCTACTTTAATACCAAGTGCAGCCAATATTCGCGAAAGGTTATTGCCGACGTGTTTGAAATACCAAAGAAAATTTATTTATTATTAGCAACCTAATACTTGCACGTTTTTTTCTTAAATTTTCAAACGTGTAAGTATTATTGAAAATGACGTTAAAGTGTACATTTTTAAATAATTAATAAACTAATAAGTAATAATATGCTGTTTAGTATTCTTTTAGATAAAACTATTTGTCAGAGAGTACCTGTGTTTAAATCTTTTAACAAAATAAAACTATTATTAATTAATTAAATTAGTCATTAGGTATATTATATTCAATAAGATTTAGGAAACACTGTATTTGTCCTTTTACATGTGGTATAAATGCTTGATAGCTTTATCAAATATTTGTTTTTAAGTGAATGAATCTGATACTTTGAGATTTGAGAATGTACATTGCGAGGATATTATAATATCCATCTGAAATCGTTTTTATGATTTATAATAAATAGTAATAGTTGAACAGTATTTATATAAAACCGAATCAATGTCAACAACATATTATTATAATAATAATATATAAATAAAAATAACATTTTTAAATAAGGATAGGTATTTCAGATTCCGTGTTGTACTTTAGTCGTTAGTACAAGCTATTTATATAGTTTACATGGATTATTATTTTAAAATCTAATATTATGAAGATCCTTCAATTTAAATACGGGTATGAATAATTTGTAACTTGTAGGTAGGTACCTAATGTTTTCACTTGGTAAATGTATGATATACAGGTTGCTCATTTCAGCAGGAAGAATATTTTTTTGCATGTTTAATATCACACGAATTTATTGTTATTTAAATATTTTAAATACAAGAAATAATTAATTATTAATAATATATGTTATACATAAACTGGTGATATTGCCGTGTACCTAAATATATATATTTGTTACTCGCAGCCCGCAGGGTATTCAATGTCGATGTCGCACATAGCGATTGTTTTAATTCAAACGGTATGGTATTTTTAAATTGTAAATTACCAAAGGTTTAAGACTGATAATAATTATTGATAATGTGTACCTATAATAAATAATAATATAATCAATATCATGCGTTGTCGTACGAACCTGTGCCCTAAGACGAACTGATAAGTCGTTATTTTTAAAAATCGTTTACCTAATACCGTTGCGTCGGCATTGACGACAATGATCACATAATATTATAAATTATAATACAATACGGTCACGGAGGCTCGCAACGGTTTTTGACTTTCGAAATTTTCTATTCGAACGCGTCTGTTATTAGTAAAATAAATAGCATTAATTCGATGGCTGCTGCGGTGGGATCGTCGTCGTGCGATTGACAATGCGCGTGGTGATGAATATTATTGTGACAAAATGATAAATAATATACAATATTACCATTATTATTATTATTATTAATATTTCAGAAAATTATTCGCACCGGCAATTCAAATCCATGTGCAATTATACCTGTGGCGGGACGAGAGGGGCGATAAGAACGGACACGGTGGCGGCCGTATTGATTTTTGTTCTTTTCGTTAACAATTTCGTCGTAGGTATCAGACCCCTTCCCCACCCCCACACCCTCACAAAACGCCGCAGAAAACCGATGATTTCGTCGAAAATCGCCTTTACTCAACGAAATTATTAAAATACAATAATAACAAATATTCACAATAATAACGATATTAATAATAATAATAATAATAATAATAAGAAGAAGAACACGTTATATTTTAACGTACCGATTTATTTTCTTCTTTTCGAGGGGGAAAAAAAATCACGTGGTCGACCGGCCGGTCTTTCGACGACGGCGGCTGTACCGGTGCGTGAGAAAGACGGGTGTCGAGGAGGGTCCCCCCTGGTCTCGCGTTCCTCGACAACGGTGCGGTGGGTGTGAGGCGGCGGAGTGGCGGGGGGCGTTCGAACGCGGCGGTGGCGACAGCGGTGGTTTCTCGGTCGGGGAGGTGGGGGGGTCGGGTACCGGCGGGGCGGCGTGGAGAGCAAAGACGCCGGCCGGCCGCCGCCGCATGACATCCCTACCCCGCGGCCGACGCGTAGCCACCCCACCACGCGCGCGCGCGCGCGGGCCGCACCACGGGAAAAAAAAGCGGCCGGCGGCGCGCGCGAACCCGGCAAGCAAACGCGCACAGCCACCCCGTCTCATACCGGCAGTCGTTAGAAAATCGTTCGTTCAGTCAGTCCATCGAGTTCACACGCACGCTAACCACGCGCACTCGTCGTCGACGCCGTCGTCGTACACTCACCGTACACACATAAACACGCGCGCCGAAAATCACTACTTTTAACTATATTATTAAAATATATAAATAAATATTTTTTACACGTACGACAAAATCTCGCGTCCCGTCGACTCCACCAAAACACATTTGCGTACCACACGGACACGGACAACGGACCACAGACCGGCGAGCGTGTACACTCCGGCTGCCACTGCCGCCCGACTATATAAAAATTCGAACGTAAATTCCTTTTTTATTATCTGTATGACTATATACCTAATACAATATACGACACTATACGAGCGAATATTTGTATTTTTTTTTTGATTTTTGAAAAATTATCTTTTTCGCCGCAACGCACATGTAATTCGCGCGGGTCACGCCACGAGTATACGAATTTAACGTAAATTACATTATTAATATTATACCTACCGATTTTCGCCGACCGGATTATCAAAGGAAAAAAAACGCTTTTATCAAGTTAACGTAGAAATTTATTTTTCTAAAAACCACATTTTTTTTCTCAAAAACCGTCGTTTCGTCGAAAACCGTCGCAGCCGCAAAGATGCCAGCCACATTATTTTCGGAACTGGAATTCTCGACCAACCAACACAACAACAAGGTCATCGAAGACACTCGGGCCCTGCAAGTGGCCCTGGAACTCAGCATGTTGTACATGAACGGCGAACAGCGACAACAGAAGGTGGACAACAACACCATGTCCGGCGGCCAGAACATGGACCAATCCTCGATGGCGCCCAATTACATTCCCCACGGATTCCCGGAAGAACCGAGGAACAAGAAGAGCCAGAACATGACCGAATGCGTACCGGTGCCCAGTTCCGAACACGTGGCCGAGATCGTTGGCAGACAAGGTAATATAACATTATTATTATTATAATATCATACCATAGGTACCATAGCTATTTATAAAACTCTTTTATTATTACTATTGTTTCTGGTTGTTTTGTGCTGTGCACTTGATGTGTATGCAAGCATATTATTATATTAGTATTATAAATTATAATACATAATATAATACCTATTATTATTTATTTCCAATACATATTATTCAATAATATTCATGTACACGCGCACGCACACACGTGGGTTTATTTTCGGAACCGGTGGGGATTCCGGCGACCGGGGGCTTATCATACACATTCGTGTACGTCGAATTTACGTCTCCGGGTATTTCAGTTTCATTTTTAGCCCGACTACCTGTTGGCTCAACAATAACACGCGTCGGTTATTCGGTATTCCAGATAACGGCGCGAGATTGCCGTCCGTCGACGACAACGACGAAATAACAACGATAACCGCGACTGATCTGTGGATGTGTTTAATCGTCCTATTGTGGGTCTGTCGACTGTTTTTGAATTATCATTATATTTTATTCATTTCACAATCGCGTATTATTATATTCGCCGTTTATACGTCTGGTTTCCGTCTTCTTCCGATTTTCACTACCGTCGATGAGATTTGCGCGCGCAAATTCCGTGCGGGCGGCGCGAGCAATCCGATCCACCGGCGGCAGCCCCTATGCGCACACGACACTCCGCCGTGGTGTCCCCCGTACAGCGGTAGTATACCACGCCGCACGTAATAACAATAATAACGACGAAGACGACGACGAGTTGAAACCGGTCGTCAAGTTTCATTAAACAAAAGCGTCTGGCGGCGGCGCAGCACCTCTCGTCGTCGGTTATGTGTTTGTATGTGTGTTCGCGTTCCACACGGCGAGACAGCTGGCAGGAAACGGTCGGGGCGCCTCCTGTTCTGCTGCCGGGTAAAGACCTCGTGGTCTACACACACACACACATTCTCGCTCACGATTATTACGACACAAACAATATCGGATCGGTTGTGCCGGGTTCGTTTGCGTGTGTGCGAGAGCGCCGCGAACGCGTGTGTGTGTGTGTGTCAGATGGCGTTCGAGTTTTTTTTTTTTTCATTTCGTCTATAACCTCGGACGACGACGGTTAGGCTCTCGCACAACCTTGAAACCGGTGGAGAGAAACCGAGAGAGAAAGAAAGAAAACAAAAAAAATAAACCGTCTCGTTTTAACACTATAATAAAAACCATTTTTCGTGATTTATCGTCTCCCGCCGCCGTTGCGAGTTTTCAACCCCAGAAACTATACATCCCCTCTAGCGCGTATCAATCGGTCGACGATGACGCCGTCGCTAATTAGGGGGCCCCCTCAGGACCATTGACCCAATGCGCCGGTGGTTACCAAGGCCACGGTCTTCGGCCAAAACATTCGCCTCGTACAACAGTGTGTGTGCATAACTCGCCTGTATCATAACATGGTCTGTGTGTCGACGCGTGGGTGCGTGCGTGCGTGAAAGAACAACAGTCTAATAAAACACGGACAATGTGTTCCCGCCAAACGAACAACAAATATCACATCGGTCGTCCCAAGGTTGTCGTATAATAATATTTAACGTACATCGGTCGTCGTCGTCGTGTAAACCACGTGGTCGTGTCTCTCTCCGGAGCGCAGCAATTTATTTTATGTTTGTGTATAATATAATATATTATTAAGTACTTGTGTGTGTGTGTGTGTGTGTGTAGGTTATACCCGAGGAGTGGGCAGGGGACCTGGTGGGGTGGTAATGGTGTTGGTGTATCCTCCTCTCGACGACGATGACAATAAATCGATTTTTATAATATTTTCCCGTGTCGGGCAATGTCGGTCGCTTCGCGTCGTTTATTCTTCGGAGTCAGGTGGTCGTGAAACGAGATGAAAAAAAAATTAGACCGTTTCCCCGACGGGTATATAGAATGCCAGCTGCCCACCGTGGGGTTGGACCACATTCGCTCGGGATCACAATGCTTTTATTTTTTTTTTTTGTGTGTGGTACCTGTTCCTCCTTCTCTCCGTCTACCTGTTCAAACCGTGCGACCCGATCTGTGTGTGTGTTTGAACTGCGAACCTCTACATATAATATATAACCTTCTCCGTGTACCGCCGGCGAGAGAGAAGACCCGTATTTTCTACCCGAATATACGCCATGTACCTAAACAACAATACATTTTTTTTCCCCATTTAAAGGAATTCCTTATTAATAATAAATAATAAAAGAAACACAATCCGACGAATCTTTATTTTTCGTCAGAATACCAGATACTGGTTTTTTTCTCATAAAAACGTATAAAAAGTGGGTGGGAACCGCCGTTTATATAGAAAATCGTCGTCCTCCGTGTTCAGATTATAATACCTATTACTGTAATAATAGACGCAGTGGCTGTGCCGATTTCGACGAAAGTCTAGCGAACATTTTTCGCACCTCGAGAATTATTTCTCGACGATCGTGCGTTTTGAGATTGTTAGAAAAAAGCGGCACGTGTATAATGTGGTATAAGGGGTCGTGCACCCCACCACTGAGCAGCGGTCCGTGTCCGCCGCCGCGTGTGCACAAGACGAAATCGATATTGCAGTCTGGGCCGACCGTGCCCCCCCCCACCACCCTACCCCTCGCACTACAGTCCACGCATATCTACCCCGTAAATATTATGCTGCTAGGGTGTGTCAACCCTTTGCGGCGAGGGTAAAACAAAACGCGCCGATAAAAACAACACCGATAGGGGTATATTACACCTGTGTCCGTGTGTGTGACCTTAAAAAAACTAAGTAAAATCGTCCGAATGTCGAACGAGTGGGAAAAACGAGCGATTTTTACCGACGTTTTACGACCGCGTGGTATCGTAATTATCTTTTTCGTGGAAATCTCGCAATAAAGTCAAAGAAACTCTGGGATGATTTTTTTTTTTTGCGCTGGTGGTTATCGTTCATAATTTTTATATCGTATTTTGTTTTTAAGAAGACGAGGTAGTCGTAGTCTTATGTTTTTACTCAACCGCCCGGCGGCCACCGTCGTCGTATAATATAATCCCAAAACACCCTTTTCCATCTCTCCCCGCTGCGAAGACGGCGGGCGAGCGAGTGGAAGATTACTTCCCTGGAAACTCCGCAGCCGCCGCTTTCCCCTCTTTGCACAGCACACACACACTTCCCCATGACAACGGATGTTGTTGCCTTGGATACTGCCGCCGCCTTCGCGCCCCTCGTCGGCGGCGGCAGCGGCGGCAGCGGTCGTTTGCCGGCGAAATCGAAGCTCACGTGTGCGTGCGTTTCGCGCGGCGGCGACGCACAGGGATCCGGACGCCCCCCCCTCCCTCCCTCTGCCGTCGCTTCCACCCCCTCACCGTCGGTGAATTGATTTGTGTAGGCCGTTCAACCCGACTCGCAGACACCTACCCTCCGCTTTCTCGCCACCGCCGCCGCCGCTCGAGTGTTATGTGTGCAGCCTACCCTCATCCCTCCCTCTATGTACAATTTCATATACCCGCCCTCGAAAACCGGCGAGAGTGCAAACTTTTCGGTACCCGAAAAAATAAATTCCTTTTCCGCCCCACCGCTCTGCTGAGAGTCCTTTTTTTTCACCATCGGAATGGTTTTCGTCGTGTGTATATTTTTCTATCGATCACCACTGGTGGTAACGCGGCTGGAAAATCGATGCACACCGGTTTTTGTCCGATATTCATTTCCGGTGACCGAATAAGAAAACGAGTGTTTGATAATAATTATGCGCAATATCGGATCCCCTTCAACACGGTATACCGTCGTCCAAGTACCGTCGTAAAACAAACGCCTCAATGAATATCGGTTAAGTCTCGACAGAATATTATATTACACTTTTTATTATATTATATATTGTACATATTACACAACACGACAAATCGGGTTCTTTTTCTCGAATTTCATATCCAATATAAAGTGATGGGTGGTTGGGTGAATGGAGGCGGCAGTAGTTAGTAGTAGTAGTAGTTGGGTAACACACACACACAATGCGACGATATGGTGTCGGCGGCGGTTCAAATAATTATATATTATTACGTTTTTTTTTTTATTATTATTATTAAATAATGCGTGCACCAACCGTCATTTGGCGAGGTTGGAGACAAAGCGCCGCGCCGGTTGAACTGCCTCTATCAAGGTGAGCGGCGTCTGCTTACCACGGGTTCCCGATAGACTGTTAAACGGCCCCTCCCTCGCCTCTTCTGTCTCTGACACGATCACACGCGCGCCGCCCGCCCGTCGGTCGTAACTCGTAATAATGCACCTCATTAATTTATTTCGAAACTATACGAGGACGAGTACGAAATCGATATGACGAGACTTCGTGGGGGGGGGGGGGTCGGAAAAATTGACGAAATATGTGTTACACTTGCGATGCAGAAGCAGGGATGAATTTTAATCAAAGTTTTTTTCTTGTTCAGGTTGCAAAATCAAGGCTCTGCGCGCCAAGACCAATACTTACATTAAGACTCCGGTGCGTGGCGAAGAACCCGTATTTGTAGTGACAGGACGTAAGGAAGACGTGACCAAGGCAAAGAAAGAGATACTGTCGGCGGCCGAACACTTTTCGCAGATCAGAGCTTCTCGCAAGAACATGGCTGGAACTCTGTCGCCGCCAGGACCTCCTAGCGTTCCCGGACACGTTACGATCCAGGTATGTTGAATTCGCATGTTATCTGTGTATAACAGTGCATGTGAGAGTAAACACTAATGGCTATTGTTTTTTTTTCCCGCTTGCAGGTTAGAGTACCATACAGGGTTGTCGGTCTTGTCGTTGGTCCTAAAGGTGCGACCATTAAACGCATTCAACATCAAACTGGCACATATATCGTAACTCCTTCGCGCGACAAGGAACCCGTATTCGATGTTACCGGCCTGCCAGACAGCGTGGAAACTGCCAAACGTGAAATTGAAGCACATATTGCTCTACGCACTGGCAATGGCATGACTGATGAAGAGAATGGTGTTGCCCTAGCTGCCCTCTGCAAAGCCAACCCGTTGGCCGGTCTTTTCGATCTTACTGACTCCATGGGTCCAGCTATATTATCCGGCAGTTCAGGATGCAGCTCTGGTTCAGTAAGCTCATGTGGTTCTGGTGTATCGGCACTTGGTGACTTGGGAAACATATGGTCAGATGAAGGAATTGGCGGAGAATCACCATCGTTTGAGAATGTTGGCCTCTGGGGATTCATGGGATCGTCCAGACCATCTCCTGCAAGTTCAACATCTCCACCGCCAGCTAAGAAGACTTGTTTAGTGTGTCACATGAGAGACATTGATGCCGCTCTTATTCCATGTGGTCACAACTTATTCTGCTTGGATTGCGCATCAAGCGCTTGCGATTCAAACGGACTATCTCACTGTCCAGTATGTAAGATACCTGCGCGTCAAGCTATTCGCATCATCTCTTAAGCCAAGAACAAACATAAAAAGTACCATAATAAATCCCTTTTATTTAGTACCTAAATGATTCCTAAAAACAGATCCAAAACATTTAGTATTAAACTTAGATTATAGTAAACACGACATTTATATCGTTCTATTTAGTGGAACAAAAAAAAAGGGATTCAATCGAAGGCTGATTGATTTAATTGACGAACATAACAAAACGAGTCATTTTTTTTATTTAATTATTATTATTAAATTATTATTCTTTTTAAAGAATTTTTATTATTATCCATTTGGTTATTGTGTATTTTGTTGATAAAATATGTTATTTGTTTAGTTTTTTTTTTCTTAAAAATTGACCGACGATCTCTATGAGAAGTCGTGACTAGAATGTTCTCGCCAGAAAACATGACATTTAATATAAATGATATTGCCAGTGTTAGTGATTAATAATTTATTATCAACAAATTTTTCTCTTTGAGTTTTTTTTTTTTGTAGGTGTTAGATTTTTAACACAATTACTGTGAACAAATGTTAAAAGTTTGTTTCGGTTTTTCTCACGACTGTGTAAGATTTTAATAATGTATACTGACATATCCCTTGTTAAGTTTTTTTACAAAAACCATTTAAAGAAATAAACAGCACCTACCTCCAACATCCTTGGACCTTGGTGCTAAATATAATAATTTTTTTCTTCACAGTTTACACAAAGTTTTTACAAATATATGTAACATAAATTTTATTATATATAAAAGGTATATAATATATATTATTCAAAGCTTAATTTACATCCATATAAGCCATGGTCATTTTTAATATTATTTTCATTAATTTTCTTTTTTTTTTACGCAATTAAATAATTGAAAAATTTCTATATAATATATAAATATATATTTTATAAATTATTTAAAAAAATTGTTCCATTCCGAAGCGGCACATTTTAATAGTATAGGTGTGGTGATCGGGCTGTGATTTAAACTGCCAATTTTCCCTTATACCTCGACACCCCACCGTCTCGAACACCTTATTTACATTTAGACATTTTTTACTAGCTAATTAAAGCTCAATTTAACTAAAATACAATCATATGGTAGAGTAGAATAAAATTAATAAAATAGGTTATATATTAGTGCCAACACCGCTCGTCAGACAAAGACTGGATGAAAATTAGGAAAATAAAAGTGACTCATTTAATAATAATTAATGTAAAAGCTTAACATGAGTGTGTGCGTGGTGCGTTAAAGGCAATGCAAAAATATAGACCTAAATTTTATATCTACTTGTGTAATATAATTTATAATTTTTTATATACTAAACTAAAATGACAAATATTTTATTATTGTAAGTCCTAATATTGCCAAATTTAAGAACCTTGAACATTAAAATGTGCCATTTCGTGTTAAAATAATAAAAATAAGAAGAAAAAAATGATATTTTTTCCAATAAAATTGTTTACATTTTGATATGTAGCATCATTAAAATAATATTAAATATATTTATATATAAATATAATTAAATAAATCTTAATTTAATGTCTAAATACTTATTCTTATATATATTATATATTAAAATAATGTTGTGTAGTAATTTTGGTTTTTAGAGTGAATGAGGAAATGTTATATCGTAACTATTTAAATACTCTTAAGAAAACATTTATTTAAAAAAAACAAAAAAAAGTTTTCGTTTTCTAGAGATATTATACTTAAACAAATTGTATATTTTTGTTATTTATTAAATACTCCCGCCCATAACCCCTCCCGTAATCATTATCGCCCTATCCCATCTCCACTGCATTGTTAAGTATGTAGGTAGGCTACTTAGTTAACTTTTTCTTTTTATTATTTTTATACTTTTTTATTTCATATATTTATCTGAAAAAAACTAAATAGTTATTTACATTTTAATTATTACATATTTTTATTATTTAGTTGTGATGTGTTATTTTTTAATAGTATTTGATGTTAATACTGATACTTAAAAAATATACCGAACTAGTATTATTTATTAGGATATTTTGTTTACTTTTTGATATAAACATTGTTCTGGTTTATTTCTTAGTGCACATTTTTTTTATTCATACTTTTTTATTTATATAAAATAAAAAAACCTTATTGCTTTTTATATTTTGTGTTCTGTTTTTTTTTTCCATTTTTTGGTTGTATATAATAATTATGTATTGTGTTTAATAATCTAGATACTGTGTTAGGCCCAAAGAATATTTTTCTGCATTTTCAAAACATACAAAAATTGGCTTGAGTCTTCATAAATTGCATTTAATACTTTTATTTCTAAAAAAAAGTTAAAAAATTAATTAAAAAAAATTAAGAATTATTTATTTAAAAATAATTTTATACGTTTGAGAACTGTTTATAAATTTTAAAAACAGACCAGATTGATAATCATAAACATAATTCAATTTATATATGCATATATAAAAATTTAAATAATTATATATATAATAAATTTTATACATATATTTATACTCGGCTTTAATTGTTTTTTAAACTTTTTTTTTGTGAGAATTTCATAAATTTCTTGTTATTAGCAAAATTTAGCATAAATATATTATAACTAATAATATAGACATATTATAATATAAATTAAAATACAATGATTGGGCGCAATCGAAATGTGATTGTTGCCCATTACTGTTTAAGGTAATTTCTACTAAAAAGTTGCGTTAAGAATTAATATTTTAGACTAATCGAAATATATGGTTGTCAAGCTTATATCATATTAGAGACGGGATTGATGAGGAATTGTTTTTTTTTTTTGAGTATGTTAAGATGCAGTTTTCATTATTTTTTTTCGGCCTAAATCCAAATCAGTATTATAAAATGGTGTCTTAATTGTACACATGACTTGTTTTTTTAATTTAACAGTAAAATATGTATCTTGTAATAATTATATTGTCTGAAGAATAACTAGATAGTTTATTATAATGTAATAATATTATATTATATCCCCTGTTTTTTTTTCGATCTCAATATTTTTACTTTGCATTATTATACTTGCAAACAACAAGGACTGATTATAAAGCAATAATGAAAGTATAATAATATAAATAAAGTAAATATTTATTTTTATTTTTATTATTATAATTAAAATGATACGAAGTAATTAAAAAATAATAATAATCAAACATCCAAAGTATATTATTACGATCCCCGTATTGTTCGAAGTGTAATTTATGTATTGAAAACTGCTCATCATCCTTATAATTAAATGAAAGTAAGTTGTATTTAGCGTTTAAAAATTATATAATTATGTTTTTGTGTTTCTATTTATAATATTATATTATATTATAAAAAAAGTAACGAAGATGATTTGTAACTTGTATTATTATAAAAAATCCTAAATAATTGTTTTTCAGTATAAAAAATATATTATAATATATATATAAAAAAAAGAAAATGTTTATTTATTTTTAAGTATATATTTCCTTTTTCCTTTTCTGCTATCATCATACCAATACAAAACGTATGTCAATTTGATAATAAAGTATTGGTACTTGAAATCTTGATCTATCTTTTCTGAAATCAAGTGAAATTATCATACAACCAACCGGACACGAGTTACACAGGTATACTTCATATATTTTGTATAATTATGTAGGTTTATCAATAATATCTAGAAATATAAAAATTGGTCAGCAATTATTAAAATACCTAGTTAATCATATAACCACCGGACACGAGTTAAATGTATAGAAGGTTCATCAAAACTCAAAAGTATCTAGAAATATAAAAAAAGTATATTTTTTAATTGTTAATAATTATAATCAATAACCCAGTGCTGATATTTATAATTGGCATATTTGACAGAGCGATTTCCGTCGCTTTGCATTATTTTGCAATAAAGATAATTGTCTGTAGGATTTTCAGACGTCGGTTATTGTTGAACGTCAAAGAATTGTGCAATTTAATCGTTAATAATATTATTTTTAATTTTAATTCATAAAACTCTGCCATACAATGCTAATAAATGAGTAGGTATTGTCGTGATGTTAACAGCATAAAAAAAAACTAATTGATACAAATAAAATAATTAATTAATATTTTGATTTATGGGTACAGGCATCATTTGTCATACCAATTACAACAATTATTGTTGACTACAAGGTATAATATTATTCCGAATTTGACATTTTTGCACTCAACTGGATTCGTTTTCTCTGTCACCACTGGCGACTGACTGTATAGGAATAACGACGCCAGGAAAACGTATTTAAACGTCTATGGCTATTTTGAAATTCTCTGGAAATTGGTTGTCAGTACTTGTTACTTGTAACTTTTTTTTGAATAAACATAGCTGGGCGACATTCGACATCGTGGCGTCGTGTGTACGTCCTTTGTATATAGATACCTATAGAAAAAACGCTGAATCTTCTGATCCTGGATCGGTGGTTGTTCAATAACTACCTGCTTTCTTTTTTTGGGACAGTTTCTATACACCGGTGTGTCTGAAAAAAAGAATAGTAATTTCAAGGAAAAACTTCCGGTCCAGAATTTTTTTTTTAGTTTGATTCCTTTAGGTTACCTACCTACTTACAGTTTTATTGTAATATATTTACCCGCAGTTCTACTTTCGTTACAATCACTCCCCTCGGGGGATGTTATACTGTTTTTTTTATCGTATTTGGTTTTTTATTTTCTTCACATTTGGACGAGTTACTGTGAAAAAAGAACGTTTTTTTTTCTTTCTAAAACGTAGTTTACCTACCTTCCGCACTCGTACAAATAAAATGTGTACATAATAGGTGTATCACGCTATTCACGGTCGTAAATTATAAAAAACCTTGTCTATATGCATATACTTTGTACTACGATTACACCATACTGCGGTATAGTATTTCTGTGTAACGGTTACAACTATAGGTACCTCTCCACGCAGTGTTTGATCTAAACGCGTAGGTAATATAATGCGTTGTACAATATATTATTAACTCTTCACATTTTGAACCGCGCAATTAACTAATGCGTTTCGATTCTCCCGTATACTACCTATACCTAGGTATATGTATAGTAGAGTCACGACACGAAATAAATTTAACAAAGTTATTGGTATATAATACACTATCGGTTATTTATTTGTATTTTTTTTAAAAAATCGAAATATATCGTATTATTTTTAATTTTCCCGCAATTCCCGTACGGATGTATTTTTGTATACAGCCGTAGCGCACACATAGACCACGTAGGTATTTACATCAAATATATCAATTAGGTATTACCGATTTAATTTTAAAACGATAGAATAGGTACTTTGCGAAAATGTCAAAGAAAATACCCGATTTGATTTTAAAAGTTATTACTACTTAATGTATAATAAATAATAATACTATGGCTACACCGATTGTGATTATTCGTTTTCGATCGTTCGAAAATAGTATAAGATATTTACCAATGAATAAACGTGGAGAGTATACAATAGGTACCTTATACAACTGGTGTCTGTTGACAAATGTCTCGCTGTCATGACGAGGGGCGTCAATCGCCATGGTATAACATGGTTGACGGGTGCGTGGTAAATGGTAATTACACGGTGCAATGAGACGTGTCTCCTCGTCCTCATCGCTCCGGCCGTTACTGTACAGACCCATCGTCGTCCCGTCGTCTTCAATCGTGTCTTTTTCGACCGCTATAGTGTAAAGGCACTTCAGTCTTCAGTATTTGTCTATAATAGTTGTCCATGTCTTCATTTTGTCAGACGCTTCTCAAGCATGTTCGTTTTATACCGTCGAGAATTTAAATCGTAGTTTTAAAAGACTGGATATAACAATAAACGTGCTGTAATAAGTCGCACCCGCTATAAAAGTATATCGACTGCAGTCACATCAATAATAGGTACAGACAATTATATAGCCTATGCCTACCTATTTGTTTTAAAGTTTTGTTTTTGAAGGAAACGGTTAAATTGTTGTTCGTAATATTATAAAATTTCAATAGGTACTATAACATTTATGAAATAAATTACAAACTATAATATAATATATTGTATATAATAATATATTGATTAAGGGGGTAGTAGTTTAATTTTACGAATTCGTTCCTCCCCTCCCCCGCCTACTGCAGCGCATATATTCATCCACGTATTACATGATTATAATATTATACGCCACTGGATATGCGTGTCGTTATAATACCAACCTACTTATTCGTTAAATAATATGTATTAATTCGTATACCGGGCACCTATATATACACTATATATGTACCTACTTTTTAATCAAACGCCTATTATGTGTGTCATACTATACGTGGTATATAATTCATATTTTTTGAACATCACGTAATCGGTACACATGCATGTGCGCATTGCATTATATAATAATATGCGTTGCCGGCCACCCTTTCAAAAATGTATGTAATTTACATTTTACATGCGTAAATGCGTTTGCACGACATTACTCGGGATTGGCATGATGTTCGTTTGTACTCGACGTAGGTACAACCGAAAAACAAAAAAAATAAATACAAAATAACAATAACAACACTGTCGGGGGGAAACGTAACGCCAACCCCGTTGCACCTTCCGTTGGTGTACAAAAAAAAATTATACTGTTACCACCATATAATATTATATAAATAATAATAGGTATACAGTTATAACCTCTAAGTACCGGACACTCACGAGTCACGCGGTCACTGAAATGTTGGTGTATAATGCGTATGAATGACTATTCAGATGGTTCAGTTTGTAGACATTTTGAAGTTTGTTCCTAAAAAGACGTCCGCTATTTAGTGGTGTCCGTTACGGGAGGTTTCACCGAATAAAGTATTATTTATGAACTTACGACAGTAATATTCAGTTGGTTTTAGATTCTAAGTGGAGTGATGAATGCGTATAATGATTTTACGCAATTAATTTTGTGTTTTATTTTGAGTGTGCGTTTCTGCGAAAGCACTGTTTTTATGGTATGGAATAAATGTTTTGATTTTCAACTTCGATATATTAATATACTGACCATTGGCATACTGTCATATTGATATGTTAAAGTGAATCTAGTTGGTACTTTGATGGGATCAAAAATAAAAAATTTCCATTTCTTTTCTTAATAATAATTGCGGGAGAAACAAAAATTGGGTGACAACAAAAATGTTTACGTAAAACTGCAGTTTTTAAAAAAAAACGACTTGTTGTTGTACTTACAAGTGGCGTATTTACGAGGGGGGGGGGTCGAGGGTATCAATCCCTCCTCCCATAGGCTGTATATAATATATAAACGTTTTCAGAGTCCTATATAACTTATGGCCTCTAAGTTCTAACATTAAAGGCGGGGCTACTATACGATCTTACCGTTATTTTGTTGTAATTCAAAAAACGAATAACTTTGTTAAAATAATTGTTATTTTCATTTTACCAAATGTTTAACAATATAAAAATATTTTGACTCTTTTTGAGTTATTTATTGACATTTTCAATTTTAATTTTTTTCGGTTCTTTTTCTACCTATAAATTTTAAACAAGGTTCCTATATAAGTTATAATAGTTGTCGTTAATACTGGGGTTAAATTACAGTTTAACGCAAATCTATAGTAATTTTTTATGATCATTTGAAATTATAATTTTTTACGAAATTCATAAAAATGACGAACATATTTTGCAAATTATATATTTTATAATTAAAAATCCATTACATTTTTAATATTCATTCCTAAGGTTTGAAAATGTAATGCAAGTTTCTAAACATAAGTTATGCTTGCAAAGAATGTAATTACACAAATATTTTTTATGGGCGTCTGAAGTTAGACGTAAAAAAGAACACACTCAAACACATAATATTATAATGATTAATGACATAATGTTGTTACTTATTGGCTATCGACATTAAATTAGACGGTAGGTCTTGTAAGATGTAGACAACAAATGCGGGTTTGGTGTCCTCGTGACATTTGTTTTTACAATTCGTCATTTATTATAATTAGCTGATACTATGCTGATAGCCATATTGTGGGTAGTATTATATAATATCATACCATCTATACAGTGCTACAGTGGTCAACTGTACCATATAATTATTAATTTGTATTACACTGTTGTCGGTTATACAATATACTTATACAGATGTTCATTTACAAAATATAATTTAATGATATTATGTCAAACATTTTTTATTATATACAGGGTGATTCATGAATCATGTTCACCACCATTTTTTCTTCTGAGTAATGAATCAAATTCAGATTTTTTGGAATTTTGAAATATTTTGAATAACTGCATTATTGAAGAAGAAAGAGGTGTTTATACTTGTTGAATCACTCTGTACACAATTTAAATTAAAGTAAAATAGATACACCATATATACAAATTGTCGAGAATTATATCCGCTAAAACAGACGATACAGTGGTATTTACAATGCTAATTCGATATAACCTAACGGCTAACGCTGTGTATAATATAATCGTTACGGATTGTGCAAATCATAGATATATAATAGAATAGACCAGGAATGAAGTGAGATATGTGAAGCTAACATGTATAATTAGAATATTAGATCATAGAGTAATAAATAATAATTAATATTACTCTATGAATTAGATCCATATGAATCTGCGGTCTAATCAAAGAATATAATGTGAGGTTTTACCAAGGAGAAAAGGCATTATATTGCATTACATTGTAATATGTCTCTCTCACCCACATGTTGGTTTCAGTGTATTATACGTAAAACAGCTATCATTCCTGGTCTATACTATTATATGTCTATGGCGTAAATATACCTTATACTCTTTGACAGAAATAATACTTAATAGTTAATACAAAAATAAAATAGGCACCTACCTTGTAATGAAAACTGATTATTAATAAAACAAAATAATGTATTTGACAACTGCACGTTCGTCAATGCTTAAATACATACCAGCATATTATTAATATATTATAATATCAATGATACGAACACTTTTTAGTCACTGCTCACTATAATATAGTCATTACTCATTAGTCTGTGTTTAAAAATAAGTAATCCCAATCAGTTAAATGGGAAAAAAAAACTGAAACTGGCACCTATAGTCTAACATTTGAGGGTTTTATTGAACCGATCGTCGGGATCTGACGATCTGTAGCTGTAAGATGTGGCTATAGGTATTACTGTAGTTTATACGTTTAGATTTTGAGTCGACTGATTGCAGCCATGAATGTTTTGGTTTTACAATTATGCGGGGAAAAAATCATAGTTTTATGGTTTTATGAGAGGGGGTGGCAAGAACTCCACTTGACGTTTATATTGTATTATGATATATTTGTATACACACGACATTTTCAAATTCAACGTATTTGGCAAAAATGAATTCAACTTTTTACTGTATTACTAATAATAAAATAATTTATTTTATAATATCATAAAGTATATCATAAAATATATCAAGTAATACGCAGTCCAACGCTCTTCGCTATGAATTTGTATACAACGATATAATATTATTGAATTAAAATTTATTACATCCATTACAATGACCCATACGACCCCTAATGCGCAGGAAAGCGGTACACACTATTGATCACCTTTTTTTAGTTAAATTACTTAAATGTAATTTTTTGATGACTTGAAATCATGTAAAAGAGATATTTTAAAAATTGTTAGTAGTTTTTAAAATAATGAGTGGTTCATGATGTATTCTAACCGTGATTTGGAAGATTTTGTCCTACTCAGTAAAAATACGGGGAGATTTAGTATTTTTTCCTGCAATGACCACATTAATATATTAATCAATGAGTATAATACCTGTGTATAAGGCACAGACAACTGATTTTAAACTTGAGCTGGGATTTATTTTTAATAAATAATTATAATTATAAATAGTATAGGTACTAGGTACTATTTAAAACGTTAACGAGTTATACGAATACATTTAATAAAACCTTGTTAATGGTATCGAACGGTCGAACAGTCGATAAAGGTTTATTGTTTTTCTTTTATATATTATGAATAAATTATAATTATAAACATCTCATAATATCTCATAATCGCATAATCTTGATATAACGAATGAAACTATGTACTTCCCTTGAAAAAAATTTAAAAATTTTTTAATTTTTATTCAGATAAGATACACGTCCGCTAGTGTATGATAAAATATATAATAATTAATGACCTACGAAAAGTATATAAAAATAAATAGCATGATATTACGAAGTTTTTCTTACGATTAGGTCTTATAATAATATGCTCGAGTATATTATGGCTATTAGTTCATGTCTAATATGCTCAATAAATATAATAAATGGCAAAATCAGATCTCCATGTCGTCTTAAGTTATAGACATGAATTCCATGACATTGACAAAAATGCGTTTTAAATCTGGATTATCTATTGATTGGGTAAGTGCAAGCAACAAAAAAAAAAAAAAATTAAACATGTAGTAAATGTATAATAACTCTTGTATTTTATACATAATGTGTAATATGATCTAACCATGTATATTGTGCACTCCCGAGATATCGAACGGGGATCACAACCGAAGGACCACTCGATAATGTTCGAAAACAATGATTTTTTGTGGCAGACCAACTGACTACGCCTTCTACCGTGAAGGGTAGGCAACCTAATGTGTACAACGACAACTTTGATGATGACGGGAGGTGACACATGGGAGTCAGAAAAATGCAAGTTAATTATGGGGGAGGGTTTCTGTGGTCGAATAGGTCTGGTACAATGACCACAGAGCTCACACGAAAGAGGGTAACACTTAAAGTTAACTTAAAATTACTGAGTCTTCTGTCACCGGGTAGTAGGTAGTGGTGGAGAGGAACGTTGAATTGAAACTTGAGCTACCTCCCACACTCATCGCCGGGTACTGGTGGACGTGTATGAGACACTGACTCGAGTGTGGAGCATACCGACAGCTAAAGTTCAGAATCACAACGTCGATTGTGACGGAAGCGATGGTGGCGAGTACAATAATTTGAGATAAAAAGAACAACTCACTCAATTGTTGATGATGCCGTATGATATATTGTGTGTTTATTTCTCACTTGTGAGTGGCTGCATTAGAACACGACAACAATTTTATTAGAACACATAATGAAAAATTGGCTTCATGCCGCACGATCAATAAAATATAACTAAAAAGTAAACCGAATTTGGGTTTTACAAAAAACTTCGTGCCCATTAGCATATCACATTATTTAAGGCACCAATATCACCACCCACTTTGAAGGAACTTCAACAAGAAGGCACTAGACACAATGTTACAGCTGGTCGAGATAAAACTTCAGATGAAGTGTGGACAGTAGCAACGCCAACGCGTGACATACCTACCGTCTGTTCCACGATACGTCCAAATCGCCAATATACAGACGAATTTTGAATTTTCACAAAGATAATATTCTTTAGAGGAGGCTAAAGTTTAATTACTGCCCCGTGGCCCTTTCCCATCTAGCTACGCCACTGGGCAGAGCAATCCAATGGTCTGTCTCATTTAAACATGTAAAGCCCCTCCAAGTCAAAAACTGAAATTGCGCCTTTGTATTATGCATATAGCAAACAAGTAGACAACAGTACGGCCACGGCACATGATATTATAATACTATTGAAAACATCAGAATAGAATAATACAAAAACTGTAATGCACTAATGCAGTATCCGTCGATTACTATAAATATAGGTGTGTTATAAAATGCTTACATAATTTGTATATTATATATAGAATGTGTGTTGGGCAATAGGCATACATCAGCTAGGTAAAAGTTTTTAGTATATTGTCTACAAAGAATACGTGCTATATGCCATGTCGTCATGAACATCTGTATGTTTATTCATCATAAACTGGCCAAGGAAAAAATCGAATTCATATTTTTGCTGCGAAGACTTTCCATTATTGACAAATAGAACGAGGTGCAAAAACATAGGAAGATTTTAGTTTATTTGGTAACGAGCAAAATATGAGTGGAACATAGTGGCCGTTTTGGAATCCATGAAACATTTGCATAAAGAAGTGAGTATAGGAACAGGAATCAAATGTTCCATCCATATTATTGTAGCTTATCTTGGTTAAAACACATCAAACACTATTTACTGGTCGGTGATCATTACTCAATGCCATAATATTTCTCACAAATCGGAATAAATTACAGTACTTGACACTTGTATCAGACATTCAGACGACAGATTAGATATTATATTATATTTTCTACGCAGATAAAGACGCACAAATTAAAAACCCACCAAAGATATATATCATGACAAAATAATTATTATTTTGTCATGATATTATAAATTATATTTTAAAATTAAAAATAAACCATAGGTTTATCGTAAGAAGTGTTATGATAAAAATTATATTTTTCGATTTACTTTGTTGGTATACTAATATTTTTACTTATATAACAATTGGAAAAAAATTGTGCGTAAAGATTTGAATAGTTGTATGTGTACAATTATTATTTAATTGTATAGTGTGTACCTAAACAATTTACTATAGATACTTAAAAAACATACCTATTAAATAATTAAATCTTTAAGTATAAGGGTTCCCTAACTTTGAAATGATATAATTTATAATTGGTCGAAAACGGAAAGGTAATTTTTTGCGGAAACTGGTGACACCCCTAAATATATATCTACTTTAAAAACAGTAATTATTAGCTACGGGTGACGTATTTAAATATTTTTGTCCGATGTTGCCACTTAATAAATATAAGGAAAAACATAGGTATGTCGTTTATTTGACTCTTTCCATACAAGTATCTTCAGAGGCGGCCTGTCTCATCATTTGGCCACTTTTACAGTAATTTTTAATCCTGAAGATCCTAACATATATTAATAATTTCATTTTTGTTTATAAGTTGAATGATATCTTTTTCAACAAACAGACAAAATAAAGGATACAGATATTGTTGGCTTATCAGAGATAAAAGTTTAGTTTTAAAATATTTGTTCATACTTAACTTCTGTGCACAAAGTTTTTAAGAACATATTTGAATGCTGTACACTTGAGGATGCTACACTCACTGTGTTGCCATTGTCATAGGCATATCTAGACCAATATTTTTGGAGGTGAACAATTTGTGAAGAATTTCCAGACTTTTATCAGTTAACACTGTAATATTATACTAACAATAATTTGAAATGTATATATTTTTAGTATTTACTATATTTTAATATGAGTGAAACAGTAACATATTTAGAAAATAAATATTTTTCTATGATTTTTTGTCCAGAAATTTATATTTTATTTAAATTACTATTTACTGCTAATTCAGACTTCATGACAAAATGGTCAATCTTTCTTTTCCCGACACCCAAATCAATAATGCCATTACAGTTTTATTCAGTTGAAGACTTCTTAACTCTAGCTGATTCGAACGAGAATAAATTAGAACAGCTTTAATTTCTTGTTAGGTGAGAATTTTTTTACAAATACTGTAGGTACTTTTGGCCTTATTATTTGTTTAATATTATTAATTATTAAGGAGTATTGTAATAACATAAAAGTTGTAAAATATATTTAATTTTCATACAAAAACCTTAAGAGGATGCTACACAGATATTTGTTGTCTCTGTCTTACAAGTACATAACATAGCAAATTTCAGCTCAGAACATCATGTTTAACTTCGTTAATTTAAAAATTAGAGTGAATCAACCTATTATAAAACTTGATGGTAAGAACATTATCAGTGTTTGTATGTTGGTTCTGTATGTACAATTATTACTTATATTATTATTAATATCAAATAAACCAAATAATGTTGTGAATAATGATCCATTCCTTTTTTTATAAAGGGAGATTTTTTTCGTGTTGACAAACTCTGTATTACACTGTAAATGTATAATACAATATTTTTGTATTTATTGATCTGAATTCACTTACCAAACAACAATAACAAAAAATTAGTCCTGCTTAATGCAAATTTGAAATGTATTTTTATGTTTGTAAGACAATGTTGATGGGTGTCCTCTTAAGTGGCTATCCACTAGATTATCTAATTTTTGTGAAATTTCTACAGATATAAAATTATATTATGATTATTATGAATTATATTATTATTATATTGAAATTTTGTGATTTCACAGGTTTGAGTTTTTTCTAAAAGGAAAGGTTTTGAATCAAAAACCATTAATCATTATGATTTAGCAACTTATGATTTTAATATTATTACAATAACAGAAAGATTAAATATAATACAAGCTGCTTAAGTTTAGGATTAATTTTTGGAATATTGTTATTTAAAAAAAACAAACTGTTAAGAGTATATATTATATTTCATGAAAATTATAAATCAATTATTTTTTAGATTAATTAATAACATTCAACTGTTCAGAAGGCTACATATCCTCCAGTTTCACGCATGGTTGTTATACCAATGTGCCCCTTATTACTAAATAGTAAATTTTGATTAAATTTTGTTATTTAATGATTATTAAATACATTTAAATAGGTAGTTTGTTACTTGTATGTACATAATACCTATGCAGTATCCATTTGATTGCATGTGTTTTAACTATAAGTTTAAATTTTTTGGGTAAAAAAAGAATAATAAGATATTTTATTAAATAGCAATACTTATTTTAAGAGTCGTTATTATCCATAATCAGTTATTAACTTAATTTCTTTTTATTTTTAAATTGTAAAGATGTAACTACAAGTAGCCACTATTGTGTATGGATGCACATCTGGAAGACTGTAAGAGTATTTAGAGTATTTATTATATTCCAATAATTAACATACTTAAGTCATGTTATAACTATTAAGTTGAGTCGTGAGGCTAAAAAGTTTTAAATAAGACATAAACTATAGGATGTAATCAAAGAAAAAATATCAATATATTTGCAAGTTGTTATTATTATTAATTAAGTCAAAAAGATAAAAATTAAAAAAGTGAGAAAAAAAGTACTAATATGTTATTTTCAACAAGTACAAAAACATTATTTGATTTTTACCATTATTTCTTGAAGTCGTTTTCTGGCTGTTATAACACGTTCTTCTTGACTTTTTATGTCTTCAACGGTTACACTTACCTCCTAAAAAAATAAATAATGTTTTTATCGATATACAAATATAGATTGGTATATTATATTAGTCTATGTAAAAACATAAATAAACTGGTTGTTATTTTAATATAATACCATACCTGGACAAGTGGTTGATCTGGAATCCGATATACAATTTCTTTATCATAATGAGATCGCATCGGAGGTTGTCCAGTCACTGGCATAGCGCATACATGTAAAGCAGTAGCTACACTCTGCAATAGAGTTTCATCACTAACATGAGGACCAGCTGGTCGCAATAGACCAGTCCATCTGGTACCTAATTCATAACCATCTTTTTCTGAGGCTCGAATACCTTCAAGTCTTTTCTCCCAAAATACCTACAACAGATAGATCATATTATACTATGATAGGTCCACAAATCATTAAATATACTGATTTACTTGTCTAGGCTTTTCTTGTCTTCCGTGTTTGAAGTCTGCTTTAACTTTTCCTTCCTGGTTCTTATGAACAGTAACGGGCTGTTTAAATATTGATGCTGTTTGTCTGATTGGTGGTACAAGAGCTCCTTCACTTCTTATGCCACGACTAAATACATAATCAATATGTTAGGCATAACATTATAAAATATATTTTATACTAATTTATTAATGTTTTTATTTTATTAATGTTATGTCTATATTATATTATTTTATAATTTGTTATTAAAATTCATCGTTGTATAACTCTCTAATTCCAACACAAGCATAAGCTTACAGGAGATAGATAAATCAATCTAATGTTTTATTTATTTTGTAATTTAGTGTAAATATTTTTCTGATTTAAATAATAAAAAAAAAAAAATGTTTAAACATAGTGTACCTATTTAAATTTTAAACTTATTAAATGGTCGATTTGTTGGACATTTGATATTTTTGATTATTTAAGTAACTATATATGGTAATCATATTAGTATATTATAGTACATCATATATTATTAAAAACAAATGGGATGTAAACACTGTTTTTTGGTTTTAGTTTTAACATTTTTAAAATCAGTTTAACTAATAATACATTGGCGTAGGTACTAACTATAATTAAGGTAGCCGTAAGCTAGCAAGTAACCACCAGCCAGTCACCATTACATCTAAAGATTAATAATTTATCAATGAGTAAGATTGAATTAAATGCTAGGTCTTATTTATACTAAATTCAAATTTTACTCGGATATATTAAAAATATACTAAATATATTTAATGATTCCAACAGTAAGTCAACTAACTACGTATTCAAATACATTCTTGGTTCATGAGCAATTTAGTGAGTTCAAATGCTTACATTTTAAAGATAACTAAACACATAATTAATGTTAATACCATAAAATTTCCATTTCTTCAGCTTGCGTCTTCAAAATCAAAATTTGTTCTCTTCGCTTCTCGGCTCGTTTCATCCTCGATATCCTAGCTTTGGTTTCCAATGATCTCTTCTTCAACCGGGGCATGATGATAAAATCAGCAGTGGGTACCGTTATAGTTCGTGCCGTTTTAGAAAATTAACAAATTCAATGGAAAATTAAAAAAGTAATACAAAATTACGAAAATTAAGATTGATATTTGATTGCATTTCAGAGCATTTTGAATACAAAATAATTTTGTTTATATTATATTTTATAGGTTTATACTGATAAGCTCGGTATATGGTAACCTGCAGCTAACCGTGAACCACAGCAAAGATATTTATTATCAATCTCAGGTAATTACTCTATGGTATCATGGGTTCACTGCACAGATTGTTGTGGTTCACCGAGGTCTGAGCATAGATAAAATGGGAGTAGCCCAATTCTCCCAAAATATTGTTCAGATAAAATATTCATTTAATATTTATTTATATGTCTATAATGTGTCTATATATGCATTTTTCTGTGCCTAATTGGTTAGTATGGACCACGGCTTTAGATAGAATGGTTGCGCGACGACGTATGTTTAAGCTTACTGACTAAGTGACTACGCAATGTACTCACATGAATTGACTGACAGTTAGTGCCATCTAGCGTTGACTTCTATATGTTTTACTAAATCGTGCTAAAAACAGTTATTTTGTTTTTGGGTATCTCAAATCTCAATTATTCACTGACTGTTTCACTTTAATTAAGTATTAGGTATTAACTAATTTTGATAACTTTTTTTTTGTTTTGTTTTGTTTTTTTGTTTCTTGATTAGCCAAGTATGAATATTGCCTCATTTGCATTGTAATATACATTACAAATATACTGGTCAATATTTCACTTCTATGTTCTTGGCATGTAAATGTTAATTTCAAATCCAAGTTCTGAAAAAATTCTTCATATGTTTCACAAAATACATTAACAGAGTCTGCATGTTTCATAAAACATGTTTCCAGTTTTTGCAATATTTTAAATAAATAATGGTTAGGATGATTTAAATATCCTCTAGTTTTAATATTGACCAACTCTGCTGCAGGATTTGATGAAATACCATTTTCAGGTTTTAAGCAGTTTAAACATACTTCACACTTGGTAGTCTTTTGTAGGCGCCTTGTGATATATCTAATAACATAATTAATTTAATTTAAAACTATTCACTACTGTGCATTAGTGATCTTACTGAATGTTTGTTAATTCCTTCGCTACTTTCCCATTTACTTATGACATCAGTTTTTAAAATGTTGTAGGCAAACACCAGTGCCGTACCCAGGATTTGTTTTCGGGGGGGGCTTAAACATACTTAACTTTATAGGAAAATAGGAAATAATTTAAAACATATAATATATACACATAGTTTTTAATGTATTATGCATTCATTATTAAATTGTCACAATTTAAAATCTAAACGCCTTTCCTTTTTAGACGCAAACATATTTAAAATAGCATCTGTGTCAATTTGTATGTCTCTGTGGATATTCATAAGAGCTAATCCGTTTAATCTTGCCTCACCGGTAGAGTTTCTTAAATAGGTCTTGATTCTTTTTAAAGAAGAAAAACTTCTTTCAACCGATGCCGTTGATACAGGCAAAATAGCAAGAAGTTTTAATAAAATATTTATATGTGGGAATAAATCTTCGGGGCATTTTGATAATGTGTCTAATGCATTTTTTGGTAAATTATTTTCTTCATTAGACCATTTTTGCTTCCAAAATTCAAATTCATTTTTTAATAAGTCCATGTGAATGTTTTGGTTATTAGATCTTAAATCTTCTTCATAAAAATCAATAGCTGGCTGTATATCACTAAATGATAAATTACCAATTTTGCTTGGTAATAAAGAAGATAAAGAAATAAAAATATTAGAGTTCATTTTAAAACGTTCATTAAATGATGCTAAAATATCATCTAAATATGGATAATATAATGATTGTCTGTAGTAAGAGACATGGTCATTATTGAGTATGGCATAATTTTCTCGATGTTTTTGAGTCCCGACTACTCTTGGTATGGTTGGTGATGTACCAACTTCTTTTGCGATTTCACAAGCACGATGAAATATAGAAAAAAAAGTTTCTTCCGTCCGTAAATCTTGTAATTTTTGAATTGTCAATTCTACAGATTCTATTGCAATGGATAAATCAATATTTTCTGTTTGAAGATATTTTGAAATAAAATAAGTTATTCCAAGGACCTTTTCCAAAATACAGATAGTTATAATAAAATTAAAATTACACATAGATTTATGTAATGGAAAAACTGCTTTATCATGTTCTATTGACATAAGTTCTTCCAATGCACTAATTATTTCAATAAAACCTTCAACCAAAATTAAAATTGACTCGTGTCGTTCTACCCATCTAGTCTCGCAAAATTTTTTCAACCCAGAAAAGGATTTAGATTCTAATTTTTTCCGTAGTACAGTTGACCGTTTAGCTGATGCACGAAAACATGCACTTACTTCCTGTACAACACCCAGAGCATTTCTCACTTGTTGCACTTTTGATGCATCGTTAAGACATAAGTTTAAACAATGAGCAAAACAGTGCGTGTATAGTGCTTTTGGAAATTGTTTCATTATAACTGCTTGAACTCCTCTAAATGCAGACCTCATGTTTGCTGCACCGTCATACCCTTGCCCTCGAGCATTTTTTAAATTTAGTCCTAAAGATGTCAAAGTACTTATAATAGTGTTGGCCAATTCAGATCCTACAGTACTATGGACAGGAACAAATAAATATTTAAAATAATATTAAATAAAATATTTTTCCTGAGATTTCGGGGGCTTAAGCCCAAAAGCCCACCCCTGGATACGGCACTGGCAAACACGATGAGTTTTTTTTAATGTCATGCCTAAACGTTCTTCCCATTTATTACGCTCGCTTTCAATTTTTGGAACCCCAAATGATGTTTTGGATTGCTCATGTGGTTTACGAATGCAACAGTAATTATTAAACATTTTGAAAAATAATTTAAATATAATATACACTGTGTTAAGTATATAGTCAATCTATAACTCAATAATACAGTTTAAATTAATTAATTAAATAGGTACCAAGTAGCTAGTCATGAGGACAGTTTAAGCTAAATTATAATCAACTAATTAAGGTTTATTTTATTATATTTTGATAATTAAAAATTGAAAAGTGATTTTGGGCAATAAAAAAATCGTGGTGCACATTCCATGCAGAAAATAAGCATTATAAATAATAATAATATCCTATAGGTAGCTTATAAATATGACCGCTAGATCGCGTTAAGAGGTAGTCAATTGATTTAAGCACTTTCTCTTGCCACTATTTTTCTGTCGACGCGCAACCATTCTATCTAAAGCCGTGGTATGGACACAGAATAGATTACATTTTATCTATTCTGTGGTATCATACTTGGGCGGAGTACGCGGGAATTTGCCTTTGTATCAGTACTAACGCCATCTATCTGGGTGTCTTATAAATAGGGGGTGGATTTGTATGTATTTACATATTTGTCGCGAATGATAATATTCGAATGATTCATTTATAGAAATATGTTACGAGACTATCTGATTATTTTAAGCTGTGGTTGATATTACATATTTTTACATATTTTACTTATATTACATATTTTTGTCAAATATTGAGCTAGATAGATAACAGACTAATAAGAGACAGACTATTTTTTTTGTAATAATAAAAATTAAATATAAACGTATATTATCATTAATAAATATGAATATAATAAAAAATGAACGTTATCGTCGGGGCACAGCGACGACGCTGACAAAAATAAAAACAAAATTAATTACCACAGTGATAAATAATATTATTCTGTCATTTGTGATTTTGGGGGAGCACGGCCGACCTTCTCAAGGCACGAAGTAGCCAAGGTATAGACATCATTCTAATTAACGGAAAGATTATGAATAGATTCGTATAAGTATGTTAAGTATACTGGTAGAATGGTGTATTATAGGTGCTACAATTATTAAGATTCTGAGTGAAAGTGTGAAACTAGGCATTTATTGAAGCATTTGAAGGTGTGTTTTCGTTAAAATTTCTGATATCTACACTATAACTTTTATAAGATTATCAATCAACGTAAGATATATTATTATATCTGTATAATATATTAAACATTATGTTAATATTTTATACTATTATATATTATAATATTTACCAAGATGGGTGTATATATTTAAGTTTAAAAAAGATTTGATTTTAAATTTCTTTTTTTCTTTTATGAATTGTTTAATTTAATTATATTTTGTATTGTCTTAAATTTGGGCAACAAAAGTGTAGCTGAATAACATATTATACCTACAGAGTTCCTTGTCATTAGTTATATAGATTTAAATACTCCGAATAAAATTCTATTTTGAAATATGAAATAAGCATGAATGGCCTCTCCAAAGGAGTAAAAACTTGAAAACTGATAACGATGTCATATTATAATATCTATTATCTATGGCAAACGCCAATCCTGGTAATTCATCGGAGACGATTCGCAGCTCTAGTATAATTTCAATGAACAAAAAAAAATTGATAGGCCAACAATGAACAGACAAGTCGTTAAACAGTAATTTTGTACCTATACAACATTTATTCATATATTTCATTCTGCTCAAGTTAATTTCATAAAATATTTCAATACTATTAGTTCAGTGCGAGATGAAGACGGATGAAGAAATAGCAGTTCCTTGATATGGAATCTGTACTCTATAGATATGGCACTCCTATATTCAACCCGAAGATTCGACATATACGTAAGTTTGACTAAATATTCTTTAGTGGCTTACATTTACTTATTAGTTATAAAATTAATATTTATTGCCACGGACAATCTGCTACTCGGGTGACGTAGATGCATATTTTACGAGCGGAGGGCGCAATTTTAAAATACGCAAGTACAGGTGACGACAGTACACGCATGTCGTAAAATATAATAATAATATATTTAGGTATACAATTAATTATAAATTATGCTTACATAAATTATGTTTGCAAACACACGGGCGTTCTTATGTCTCGCAAAATAAAATCTGAAAATTAGTTGAAATATATTGAAAATTGTATTGTGTTGGTATAGGTATAGAAAAAAATAATGAACAAATCCGTTCAGATCTAAAAATTCCACTAGTTCACGATGAGGCTAAATCCTATTACAAACGATTCCACGAATTTCCACCTACGCTTACCATCTCATCCCAATCCGCTTGCAAGAGATCTTTCTACTTTAACAATTCCAGGTAACCCTCCTAGAAGGCTAAAACGTAAATGGTGTCGTGATTTACTAACTTAATTAATAAAATTAAAAAAAAAAAAAATAAAAAAAATTTGAAATTTAATACTTCAAAATGTAAGTGTCGCTAATGGGTGGCTGCTTGCTCCAAACGTATCAAAATATGTATAATTTATTATGACTGTTTCTCCTGTGAAATACGTCCTAATACTGTACGTTATCTAAATCACATTTACTCATTGTGCTATTGTGTACAGATTGTAAATTTCTTTTAAAAATATAAAAAAAAAAAAAAAATAAAGATCTAAAATTCCCGTCATTTGTTTCTATACTTTCATCATATATTTTTCCACTGTCATTATTACCTCTTAAAGCAATATTTTGTTTTCCACATACAATTAAGGTTTCAATTATTGGACGAAGAATAGATCGATTTTCAATGACTTGTTTTTTTCGTGAAGTATCTATCTCATTTGCAATATTATTTTTTTTGTTTTCCATTATTTTAATAAATTCTTCAGAGCGAATGATTGAAAGCTTATGATACTCAGAGTTTGAATGACGATTAAAACGTTCAATGGCATCCTTCCATTTCGTAAAAGGTTTTATAATCAGAGCACCTAATTTTTGATGGATCCCTTTACCAACACTGTTATTGGCAAATAGTACACAGCATTTACACAGGGCACCTTGCACTTTTTCGGAGTAAACAAGCCAAGGAAAACGGTTTAACCAATCTAATTGAAATTTCAGCCGCCTTTGTTGTTCGATAGGAAATTGGTAATTTTTGGGTGGTGTCCATGGATTTTTTAATAACTCGTATTTGTTTGCATCATTTATATTATTTGAAGCTGATAAAAATAATCCAATATCCAGAGAATAATTTTTTAACGATTCATTGTCTATATTTGTATCAAGTTGGGTCTGCAAAGCGTTTGGTACATCAACTTCGGTTGCAATATTTTCAATATTACTCGATTCACTTTCAGTTTCTTCGTTATTTTTAATTTTTTTTACACCAAAATTGAATAATGATGGTTGATCACTATTTCTTTTCATTGTAAAAAAAAAAATAATAAAATATATGATACTTTAAATTTGGCCCCTGCAAACCCTATTAATTTTTCATCAAAACGACCTTACCGACTGACAAAAATTAAGGTACTTCTAGTGGTTTGATTTAAAAAATTTAAAGATATTTGTGTTGGTAAACAAGTCTACTTTGCATCGGTCGGAGCACATTTTTTATATTTTAGATATTTTTTAATATATTCAATACCAAAAATTTATAAATTTATAAAATGTAAAATATTTATTCTCGTCAAGAATTTTGCTAAAATTGAAAAAGTGCTCCGACCGATGCAAAGTAAACTTGTTTACCAACACAAATGTCTTTAAATTTTTTAAATCGAACCACTAGAAGTACCTTAATTTTTGTCAGTGCAACGGCTATTTCACGTTCATAAATTGGTTTTGAATATTTTGATCTAATAACTTCAATGACTTGTGCATGTGCGTGCGTGCGGCTTACGTAATATATATTTAGCCGACTGGCGGGCGGCGACCACTGCCATAATTAGTGTTTTCGTTATTGCTAATTCTACGAATGACGATAAATAGTAAATACGTATTATTGACAAAAATACTAAATTGGTACCAGATTATGGACTACATAATGAGCGTAAACATTTTATCAATGAACAATATTTTGTCTTATTATACCTACGATCGTTGTCCTGAGCATACGGAAGTGTCGTAATTTGCATTTGTTTTTAATAGTGTATTTAATATTAAAAATGAATCAAAAAATTATCTCGGTAAAAAATTCAGGCCATATTTAAGTAAAAAAAATAAAAATAAAGGCAATATATTAGCGTTGAGAAAAGAAAATCTACCCAATAAGGTAAGTTGATTGATTTGGTTGATTAGTGATTTTGAATTTTGTATTTTGGCAATTATAATATTTTTTATAGGATAATATAACTAACTTAAACAATTCTCCATGCAAAATGTTGCCTTCAATTAGTTGTACTGACGCAGTTTGTCGTGATAACATGTAAGTGAATATATTTAGTACCTAATTTGGATAGAACATCGATATTGTACTTTGTAATTTAAAAAGAAATAATCGTAGAGATTTTCCATGATTACTTAATTTATTATTTTATAACATACACAATGTCAGAATGATTTTTCTATATTATTTGTACTGTTTTTATTAATTAGACCTACCAATATAATAATTCCTGAACATTTCGAAGAATCAAATTCAAGTAATAACAGCAAATTGTTCTCAATTCCTGAGTTAGTAAAATCTCATAATTATTATTTACGATTTTTGATATAATACTATATTATTATATTTTGAAACATTTGTTATATTTACTTAGAAAACATGTTGTCAGTGGCCGGAGAATAGTAGACATACAACATATTTTTAATACAATTGCAAAAATTAGTCACCATCCTTTTGATTGTTCGTTTTTAAATTTACGTTTAGTAAAAGAAATCCAACACGGATTTTTAAGCGAGTTTCGTTTTATTTGTGAGATTTGTCGTAAGGAAGAAGTCATACGAACTGAACCATTTACGGATAAAATTATTCCTATTAATTTAGCTATTGTAACGTCAACGGTTTATAATGGTCAAGGCTATTCCAATATTGAACAATTTTCCGCTTGTTTAAATATGCCTTGTATGTCCAACCCAACTTATCAAAAACTGCATGAAGAAGTAGGACAAAAAATAAATTATATTGCAAGGGATGCAACTCATGAAGCTGCAAAAGAAGAAGCCAAGATAGCGTATGAGAACGGAGATATATCAAAAGATGGAATCCCTATGATTAGTGTTGTAGTTGATGGAGCATGGTCAAAAAGATCATATAGGTCTAATTATAATGCATTATCTGGCGTGGTTAGTAAATTATTAATTAGGGCGAATGTAATTTCCTACACGATACCTAGCAGGTAAAAAAATACATATGTCGGTTCCTACATGTTTTTTTTTACATTTTTTATTTACCAAATACATTTTAGATTCTGAGTGGTACGATGAATGTATTGATTTTACAATGATGTGTGTTTTTATATTTTTTTATATTTTATTTATTTTTTACTTTTGTGTCTGTGTACACGATAAGTGGTCGAAATAATGCTTCGATTTTCAACTTCAGTAGTTGAACTAACATATGTAATTTTTTTCCTGCTACTCTTGTACATGAACTTACTTTTATAAAATGTAATTAATGCTTATATTTAAAAATGGTCACTATTAATAATTAAATATTCAATTCAATTATGTTGTTCAAAATTAAATGATTTCTTCCAGGCATGTATTGTAGGATACAAAACTAAAAAAGTGTTATTTATTGGCGTAAGAAATAAATATTGCAGTGTATGTAAAAAAGCAGAGATGTTAAATAGACCTCCGACAAAACATGAATGTTACAAGAATTGGACAGGAACATCTACTGCAATGGAGGCTGATATAATTGTTGATGGATTTCGCCAAAGTATCAAAATGCATAATTTGATATACAATCAAATAATTGGAGACGGAGATAGTAGTGTTATAAAAAAAATTCAAGTAGCACAACCGTACGGAAAGGATATAATGGTAAAAAAAATCGAATGCACTAATCATATTTTACGGAACTACTCTGTTCGTCTCGGAGATTTATCTACGAAAAGAAAAAGTGCATCAGGTTTAATAGTACCTGGATTTTTAAGAACTAAAATAAAAGAAAATCTACTAAGACTACGGTGAGTGAATAAATTATAAAACTATAAATCGAAATTAAGTGTCCATACGCAGCAAAAGATTTTTCCCCAAACGATGCTCAAAAACAAAATAAATTAAAATATATGGAAATAGAATCAGAAAATCTTATTTTAAAGAAAACTCATAATTACTATTTCCAGGTTCAGGGACAATTACATATAACAAAAAGAAGGCTATGTTATTTCGTAATCTGGACACCTAAAGGTAAATAATATGATTATACATTTTTTGTACCTAAGTAGACGATTCAAATTTTTCAATTTATCAATATTTTAAATCATATATTAGGGATTTCCGTTGATAAAATTTATCGCGATGATAAATTCTGGGATAACAAAATGGAAACAGCATTATCAGAGTTCTACTTAGATCATTTATTGCCAGAAATAATTGATCCAAAATTTTCTCCTGACAAGTAACATGTCTTGTTTTATGTAGTATTATTTTCAAATAAAAATAAATAATTTAACTACCTACCTTATCCGTCTGTTTTCTTTTTTTTGTTAGTATTATTAATTATATATACTAGTTAGGAACCATTATTAGGTACTAAATGTAGGTAATATAATTTGTGTAAAGTACTAATTTATGTACAATATAATATAATATAATATACTATATACATAAACACATCATACTATTTTATTGTACATTATTATAATATAATTATTTTCATAATATTTACTTGCTAGTTGCTGTCCGACTCGCGAGTCCGCGACCGACCATAACCAGATAAGAAATAACAATGAATTGTCAATTGATGCGGGCGCGGGTGATGGTAGGGGAGTATACACACACTATATAATAATCATTTACTACACACACAAAGACGATCGGTTATCGCAGGAACGAATTAATTGCCTAAACACAACTCCTTAAAAATGACACGTTTGCAGGGGCCTTAACTATTAATTTAGTGTAACATACTTAACTTCAATTGGTCGCCTAATATCCATATCATAGGGATTAGGGACGTATAACCATGCAGTACACTTAAAAAAAATGTGCGCACTTATGAAAAATACTTCTATATTCGTATAGTCGTGCAGGTATAGGTACATGTCTAAATAATGTAATACATACACAAATGCGTTACCTATATGGTTTCCCTTAGAATACAACATAAATTATTATTTTTATTTGTTCGTACATTACAAAATTCTAATTGTAATCAGATTTATTTTTATTTTTTTAAATACAATGTTTTAAAAATTATTAATTAATATATTATACCTATAATTCATTGAATTAAATTAAACACAGCTAAGTACAATAATTACTAATTATTAATAGGAATAAATTCATGTATAAACTATTAAAATACAAACAAACAAACAATGCTATTTATTAATTATCTACTTAAAATGTATAAATAATCATGTGAATATTTTTTTGTCTATTGTGGTCAAAGTACTTTTAGAGCTCGAAACAATGAAATATTCTTTCCTTCACTTCCACTAGCGTATCCTGACTTAAAGCCATACATAACATTTATTTGGCATTTTTAATTATTTAAATTAGTTATTAAACTTTGAAAAAAATAATATTTATTCTTCTGTAACTGAACAGTCAATAGTAGACATTTAAATGGACAGTTCATTCATAGTTCTTACAATAATTCTAATAAGTTTGTAACAATATTGAGAAGGTATTTCTATTTTAAATTTAATTTGTCATGAACTTACTAGTATCATAATATAAGCATATTTCATATGAATTATGAAATTTGAACAGTATTATACATTAGTATAGTTATAGTCTATATTTAATGCACCACAATAGCAAATAATTAATATAACCGGTCTTCCAGTAATGTGGCGGTGTCTGGAGGTATTCATGTTAACTAAAATTGTGCCACTTTTTTCACGAAGTGTTATCCCCTTATATTCTCTACATCGTGATATAAGGTTTATTTTCAAAGTATCACAATGATAACACATTTTGATTTTTGATAAAAGACAAAAGTTATAATAGTTATATAATATATAGTTGTTAGTTGTATTCAAAAAAAAATTGGATCAACAAGACGCGTTCATTCATCATTGTATCAATTTAAATGTTTAATTTTGCTATTTTCAGTAGTGGATTGCACGATATTATTTTTAATAAATACAATATACTTTAATACATGTACCTTGTAACTTGTAAGTATAACAATTATTAAATAATATCAAATTACATACCTATTATGAGTTATCATAAATATAGTTTGTACTGCTAGGTATATATATATGTAAATACTATAGGTAGTCACAAGGGATTTTAAATTATATAGATGCAAATTAACTACAATGAAAAACAAATTTTAAAGAATTTATGTCCAAGGCTTGGATTAAAACAATGGAATATGACTAAACATTAGATCAAATCAAATAAAAAAAAATATTATTTTACAATCTATTAAATATAAAATAAAATTTGGTATTTACTAGTCAGGTATGTATCATGTGTACAATATTACATTATACATCAACTATTTATTTTTTAAAACATAAAATTAATTAGTATAATAATATTTAAATAGGAATTGCATCAAAAATATAATTTAGGTAATGTTCTTTTTTTAGTTATATGAAACAAGAAATGCAACGTATTTAATCAAAAATATTATGTAAGTTATATATTACTATAAATCTTTAGGCAGATTACCCTAAGACAAAATTTAAATTAAAACTTAAATTTTATATTTATTTAATGTTTTTATGAATTAACAAGTTTTATTAAGTGATTAAAAAGACAGTTTAATGTAGATACATATTATAATATCTTATTTATTTTTGATTTTGTTATGATTAATGATTTTTATTTTGTTTTTAAATTTATTTTAGATATATTCCATTAAACATTTATCATGACTTGCAACTGTGTGGATGCTCCTGTTCCTCCATTGTTTGGTGTTCAAACTTTATTTGCTGCTCAACATACTTCAGAGTCTTGTGGTGCTAATGGTTTACCGTTAACTCCCAATTCTATTACAATTTTAGGACATGCTCAAAAACTAAAGACGTTAAATCATCCAAATTTAGTGTCACATTTGGACTTTATTCGGAAACAGCATGGACGCATCATTTTGGTCTCTCAATATTTCAACCGATCTCTATGGACTGAATCAAAAAATTATTCATTACTAATACCTTTGGAAAAAGTACTAAGTTGGACTCATACGGTTTTGTCCGCATTGTCTTATTTAAATGATAATGGTTTAGTGCATCGATTTTTAACTCCGCAATACATATTATTAGATGATGAAGATAATGTTAAACTATTTAACTATGGGATTTATTACATGACAAATAGTGGTAAAAATATTACTTTTCCCATTGGAAAACTAAAATATACTGCACCTGAAGTGTTAGTTCTCGATAGAGTTTCAAATAAATCTGGTCCTAAAACAGATTCTTGGTCACTGGGTATTATTATTTTAGAATTATTGCTGGGAGCACAACTTTGGCCAACACTCAAGCTTAGTCAAATAATTCGGAAAATATTATCATTAACACATTGTACAGATGTTGTGATGAGACTTGCTCGTGAAATGGGCCGTTTGACAATGTATCAATCATTGCCCAGTGAATTGAAAGACTTTCTCAGTAAATGTATTTGTATGGATGTTACTAAAAGAATGTGCCCAAAAGAGTTATGTGATCATAAGATATTTTCTCTTTTTGAGTACTCAAAAATATTAACAAATAAATGTTATTCATGTAAGCACCCATTGCGCCAAATGAAACTGAACCAAGTCTATTATTTGTGGAAACTAGCTGGTGGAGATGTTGAATGGGCATTGAAAAAAAAAGGCTTATTAAGAAACGAATCGTCTATTTTACTTATACCTCGATTGATTATCCTTGAAGGAACGTTGTATGGCAATACACGTAACCAAAGTTGTTTATTAGACTTACAGATAATTGAACTATCTTTAGACTTATTAGTAAATAGGCTTCAACATCTCAAAATAACAGATTATGATCCACTAATTGATCAAATTAAAGAATGTGATGATACTACTGAAAAGTTACCATTAGTTATTCGTGAAAAAGACACTGAATATCAGTTTCATCGAATTGTCTTGTTTGATCGTTTGTTATCGTCTTATCCTTTCAAATTGGATAAATTACTCATTGAAGCAAAGAAAGATATTCCACCATATTTCAGAGGAGAAATTTGGGCATGTTTGTTGAATGTTTGCAGTGATACAGAAAACACTTATTTGTCTATAGATAAAGAAACTGCTGGTGTAACAGATAGACAAATTGAAGTTGATATACCAAGATGCCATCAGTACAATGATCTACTATCATCTTCGGTAGCTCATAAAAAATTAAAAAGAGTCTTAAAAGCGTGGCTTGTTAGTCATCCTAAATATGTTTATTGGCAAGGTTTAGATTCATTGTGTGCACCATTTGTTTATTTAAACTTTTGCAAAGAACATGTAGCTTATGCTTGTTTAACAGCATTTGTAAAAAAATATTTGAATGATGTGTTTTTACGAGACAACTCTGCTGTAATTCGGGAATATTTAATAAAGCTATTTCATTTAATTGCATTTCACGACCCTCAACTAGCAAATCATTTGGATGACAAAGGTTTCATACCAGATTTATTTGCTATACCTTGGTTTTTAACAATGTTCTCACATGTTTTTCCCATGCATAAAATTTTTCACCTTTGGGATAAACTCTTATTAGGTGATTCGTCATATCCGTTATTTGTAGGACTATCAATCCTCTCTCAGTTACGAAGTACATTGTTAAATTCTGGGTTTAATGAGTGTATATTATTGTTTTCCGACCTACCAGAAGTGGACATTGAAAAGTGCGTTTTAGAATCATCTAAGTTTAGTGATGTAACACCAAGGTCAATAACATTTAGAAAATATGAGTTGAGAATTGAAACTCGAGAGCATGATCCATGTTTAATCTATGAAGTATTGCAAAATGAATTTAGTCCAAGAATTAGTGTTTATGATTTGCAAGAATTAAAAAGGTCAAGTCATAAATTTTTGGTTGTAGACGCTAGAGCACACGAATGTTACTTAGAAAAGAGTATACCAGGTAGTTTAAATATTCCTGTTAAGGAGGAAGACTTTGCAGATGAAAATTTTGATTTAGCGCCTAGTCCAGAATTAAGTGCTTTAGTTAATAATAGAGGTAGTGTATTAATAGTGGTTGACAATGTATATGAATTAAATAAAGTTAGAAAGTTTTGTAGATTTTTGGTGAAAAAAGAATACCCAAAAGTATGCAGTTTACATGGAGGTATAGAGGCATTAGAAACTTTTAATATTTTGGTACCGGCTATGCTATTTTGATTCATTATAGAAACATTATTTTATATATTTTATTTTAGTTAAAAATTAATTGCAATTATAACTGTTATTATTTGTATAGTATAAAGTTTTAATTTTTTCATATATTATAATATTATACACTTGGTATAAATGCAGATTTCAATGGTTTGAATTATAATGTTATTTTAAATATAAGTGTGTGTTTTTTTTGTTTTATGCTGATTGCATATTTATATCCCTTAAGAACAAATTATATTTATACTCTATCTTAATTAATATTTTTGTAATAATAGTGAAAATAATCAATAAATGCTTAAAATTACTTAATATGTATTTTGTACACATAATTATTATAACTTTTGTATGTATATTAAATTATCTCTTGTGTTTATATTCAACATTTTAAATAAACACATTTAAAGCTTGAAACTTTTGGAAATAATATTTTAACTATTGACAATATTTGGTAAATTTGTTATACTAGAGCTCAGATTTTAAAGCATACCTATGCTTCTTTTTTTATATATGAGATAGAAATCTAATTTTTATACATAAATTTGTTTCATGTCATGACTCCAAATAAACCAATTTAGTTTTGCTTTTTTTATGTAAATGTTTTTTTTACTTATTTATTGCTTTTTTTGCAATTATTTCAGCTGTGGCATTTAAATATATTTATTATGCTATAGTAAAAAAAAAAAATTTTATTTAATTAATAAGAAATTTAAAAACCCAGAATATGGACTAAATGGTTATTGGATTATTATTGTTTTCGTTGCAAATCTAACAAATTACATTGTAATTAACTCTTTTTTTTTATTTTGTTTATTCAGTTTTATACCTTGTTTAAGTTAATTTTTGATCATACTTTTTTTGTTTTTTTCAAACAACTTTATGCTTTTTTGCTATACATTGTGCTTTAAAATTTGAGCCCTAATTTTTATCTATATTCAAATGTTTTAATATTTAAGTAATTGGTTTAATTCTAATTTTCAGTACATTGATAGTATACTATACTAATCATATTATGTAATACTTATTAAGTTTAAAGAAACAAATTGTTAAACTAGTTATTTTATTCAATATACTGGTCAATTTAATATGCATTTTTTCTGACATTTTTTAAAACATTATAGGAAGGTATTAGTATACATTTAAAGATCTTAAAAATACTATTTTTTTTTAACTTTATAACTGATATTTTATAACTAAATATAATGTAAAGATTTGAATAATTTAATTAACTTGGTATGTTATTTTATACTCAATCATAATATGTAAGTAATTTACCTACCTGTACCTAAAAGTTATAACTGTTTTTTTAACATATTTATTTTGTTGCACTGTCATTCCTTTCAACAAGTGTAATCATATAATATATTTTTTTAATTATTTATACTCGTGTATAATATATCAATCATATTAATCTCATTTGGATGAAGTTGGTTAGTATTTTAAACATTGTAAAACTATGAATTGTCAAATCATCAAGTTCCTTTAAATTCAAGTTCAATGTTCAATTATTGTTAACTTTTATATTGCTCTAAAAACTTGTTTGTTACTGATACAAATGTTTTTAGTTGTTATCAAAATGTATGTTGTTTAATTTTAAAAATATTAATTATTGTATTTTATTATGTATCATATTATTTACAAAATACATTTTCTGTTATTTGATTAATTTCAAGTTTGTTAGTTATACACTTAAATGTTTGCCTCCCGCACTGAAGCATCTGAGGTTCTGAGATCATAAAATTGAAGCGAATAAATACCTTATAAAATATAAAAAATGTTTTGAATTTCATAGGTATTAGTGTATTATTTATTACAAAAGTGGTATCTTTAACATTGTCACACAGCTGCTACAGAGTATCTGTACAATAGTCTACCTACCTACCTAATATTTATTTAAGTATAAATTAATATATTTATATATAGCTGTGATACCTATAAAGTGATTCAGGAGGGTGATACCCAAGGGGGGTTTAGGTCTGGACCGCCCATTGATTGGCAGAATTTAAAATTCAAACCACTGATTGTATACTTTGTACATGTTAAAAATATTTGGACCGCCCTCTTTGAAAAATTCCCCATATGTTATTGTATTTTGTAAATTAAATTAATATATTTTTATTTTGGTGGGATTATTTTATAATTTATTTATTTTCTTTTATAGGAGTGTCATTTAAAACACTAGGTACTAGAAATTCGTAAACAAATAAAGGGAAAACTATTAGTCCTGAAAAGTGAAAAGTATATTGTTTATTGAAAATAAACAGGCAGGTAGGTCAAAGTACTGTACCCACTACCCATAGTCCATATAGTTTTACGCGTTCCATACATAATTTAATGTGTAATTTTTAATATACATGTAATGTATAAACAGTGATTGTGTAGCACACTCATCCCATTTTTAACCTGAATAATGTTAATCATAATTTGTTAAAGGGGACGCTTTTTAACCGCCGCCAGAGGTAGGAGGACTGAGGCCCCCCGCTCCCCCACTTAAACCCCTGTAGGTACCACTACTTTAGGTACTTGGAACCAGTGGCGTGGTGAACAGCTTTAATTAAAGGAGCCAAATATATTTTATCCATCCACCTACTCACCCATTCATTTACAACAGAATGTATACCAACATTTGTTGATGTCTCAACTATCAAGTTCATGGTTTAGAAGCAATACATTTTAGAAATCTACCACCATCTCCCCGAAAATCGACGGAGCCAAGGCTAAAAAAAAACTGCCTCGCCGTGCCACCGCTTGGAACAATAATATCACCTGTTATATCAATTATACACAAGGAAAATATCAAATTCGTAGGAATAAAACCATTTAACCATATAATTACATATTACACTATTGCAGTGCGGTAAAAGGAATCCATCGCACGGTCATAACGACGAGAGTATACTCAACGTCCACATTCTATAGGACCTAAGTACTACAGTAACTATGTTATCTATAGCATAATATAGAGTCATAAGAACTGATTGCTATACCAACAATGATCGCCGGAAAACCTATTCGCGGAAAACGGAAATGGTTACCAACGCTTATTGGTAAGTATAAATCACTACTCGATATCACAATACCTATCGCGACGCATAACGTTTATGATTATTATTTTAATCGCCCTGCACACGTCTTAAAGTGTACGCGTGTGTCGTGCTCGTGCGGCCCGGGAGTGGTGCCGGTCATATGGCCGAGAAAAATCAATAAGCATGTGCGCGACCGCGTTGAACGGGACAGTCCTCCGTTAGCACGCCGCGGTGTAACAACTGCCGGCTGTAATAAGTAATAACAACAACAACAACAACAATAATATAGCGGGCAGGTTAACCGCGATATACCACCGCGTGACCATTGCGACGACGACTTTTTGGCAAAGCGTATTTAGCCTGTGACCTATACACCTGCGTCGTAGAGTAACGCAGTTTTTGTGCGCGAGTAAAATTCGGCCGCACCGGGCCGGTCCGCCAGTCGATTGGAACCCGTACGCGCGGATACGACATTATTATTATGATCACGCCGCCGCGGCCGCTCTCGTCTCGTCGCCCCGACCGGAAACCGTCGATGAATTTCCCGGCGACGGCACGCGCAAATAATAATATCATAAAAATATTATTATCATAGTTCCAGCCCGTTCGACTATTTTATTACAATATATCGCGCGCGCCCTTGCCGGTTGCCGGCGTCCATGTCGGGCGAGCCATGAGGCTTATTATTTCATGTCATGGTGGTGGTGAGAGTGCAGAGAGCCCGAGTATTTCGCTACACGCCGACCGCAAAGATCTGGGCATGGACGATCAAGGTGCTTCCGTTCGTTTTAGTGTTGCTCGTCGTTTTCGCCATGTGCTTCATAGCTATAACTCGCGTGAGTCTTATTTAATAATAATCGCTTGTTAGCGCACCAGGTCTACGAACCGTAACGTATATTATTTGTTGATTAAAAAAACACGTCGATGTGTGGATCCGCAGGTGACGGCTGAGGTCCGACCGAGAAATTTATTTCCTCATTGCATTTTACATTTCCGACTGCGGAGCGAATTACGTACCGCTATATTGGTTTTACAGTGACGGATTTTTTTATTCAAACTTTTTTTCGTGTCTAACCTTTTAAAGCAGTAAAAAATCTTCAATCTTCAACTTTATGTGTGGTTTTTGATGTATAATATTGGTATTTTTTTGTTTATACCTTTTTTTTTTTGGGGGGGGGGAGGTGGGGAGAAAAGGGCAGAAGAAGAAAATTCCTGGTCTTTTTAAAAATAACTGGAGAAAATTTAAAAAAAAATATTTAATCAATACGAGTTTCCAAAAATCAAAAGGAATAACCGTAGATAATAGGTATATTAGAAAGATTCACTAAATATTTTTATTGGATATTATTTAAAAAAAAATTTTGACTGATCAATTTGATATATTTGATTTTTTGATTTTTATGTTTCTAAGTCAAAAACCTTGATAATTAATTAATACAATGTTAGATTACAGCATTTCGAGGTACATTTTTTTAAAAATAGACTTAAATTCTGATTTTGACAAAATTCGAAGTGTACATGCAAGGCCATCCTGGTGATTTGCGAGGTTCAGAGCAGAATACAATTGTGAAGCCTTAAATGTAATTATCGTTTTTATATGTATAAAAGGGCAAGAACCTAAATATACTTATAAATCAACAACAATTTACAAGTCTTACAACAGTATAAGAATAAGTAAATTAATTAATCACACAACGTCACAACGTCATTAACTTAAACTTAATATATAATAAATGCAATAAATAACTATACATAAATATATAATTTAAAATAAGTCAATAAATATAGTGAAACAATAGGTATAAAATATATTATAAATTAAACGTCCTACTTTTTAAATCAGCAAATATGTCAATAATATCATTAGATATTTTTTAGTCGGTCAGCAATTTCTTTTTTTATTGATTCTATAGCTAAGATAGTGAAACAGAATGCTTCAAAGATAGTTTTTTACTATTTTTTATCAATTCCAGCTTTGAAAATAGACTAAAAGATTTAGACTCTGAGTGAAGCGATGAATGTATTGATTTTACAATGATGTGTTTTTTTTAAATTTTTAAATTTTTTTTTGTGTCTGCGTACACGATAAGTAGTCGAAATAATATTTCGATTTTTAATTTCAGTATCTTTTTTGATGGGACAGTGAATCTAGTTAGTGAGGTTAAAATTTCCAGTAGTTTTCGTAAGCGCCAGAAAAAAATCGGGAATTTTTACGCAAAATCGATTTTGGTTTTTGGCTTAACTCTAAAACTAATGACCACATAATTCATCGAATGTTTATTATAATTTTCTACACACCATAGTCTTTTAAAAATCTTTTAACTTGTTTTGAGCTGTCTAAGGACATTTTTAGTTTCCAAATTGTTTAGTTTTTTTTTCTATATAGATGTCAATACAACTTTATCGTCAAAAACCTTAAAAATTTAATATATCTGCTAATATACCATTGTATGTAAAATATTATAATATGTTAAATTTTTATACCTAACTATCGATTGAAAATTTAAAACAAAGATTCTCATAAATAGTTTATACTGCAAGGCTGTAACAAAAAAACTAAAAAATATATAAACAAAGTTATTTTTTACAGACATTTAAAATTCAAATTTGTATGAAATTACATATTAAAACCAAAAATAATGATTTTAGTTATTTTGTTGTAATTTAAAAATATTATTCGTGGATATATTATGAAACTTTTAGAGTACTTATATTATATTTTATACACACAATGACATTTGAAAACATTTTTGGCAAAAAATGAATTTAACCTACTGTAGTAGATCTAATGCTTAATACTAAAATTAATTACTTTAATGACAATAATATAATAAAATATATATATTAGGTAGTTGTGGCTATTTTCTAATATTTATGTATATTATAAATTATAATTTACAATTAAAAATTGCTTTAAACAATATAACAGTTGAAAAACTAAAGTATTCACTATTCAGTCCTTCCTTACCTTCGGTCGACGTTTTAAGTGTTTTGAACTTCGTGAACATTTTTATTATTAATTCTGAGTACCAGCAGTGTCCAATTAACATTTTTCAAAGTAAAAAAAAAAAATGTAAATGATGACTACGTCATTGATATACGGTACAAACAGTACATTATTTGCTTATAGTTTTATATTTTACTGAGTCGTAATTCGTAGCATTTTTTTAAGTATTGCTTATCCTGTGTACCTATACATAAATGTTTGTATTAATCATTTGACAGGCTCCAGCCTTACAAAAACGAAATTCTCTGAAGGTCAACAGCTTACATGTGGCAAAATTAAAACCAGATGTAAGTATTATTTCGCAAATATAATATAGACGTTTATAGCATTTTTTTAACTAAAACCTATTAATTATTTAAAAATAATAAAATCATATACTTCGAAAATTAGCCAGCTAGCAGTGCACAGAATAAGGATTTCCAGTTAGAACGTTTGTTGAAGTCGAAGCCACCAAACCTTCACTTGTTCGTTACTCAGTTGAAGGACGAAGCTATCGGATACTGTTCAGGAAAACTAGCGGAATTGCAAAGGAATGCAGAAAAATCAAATGTAATTTCAGAACGATTAGAACCATGTCGACCAAAACCATGGTGCCCCAAAATACCACCAGTGTTATGTAAGTATTACTTAAATGCTGGGTATTAAGGAGTTAAAAATTAAAACCAAATTAAGTAGGTAACTTGTTTTTTTTTTTTGAAACTTTAAAATAATTTTTAATTTAATAAGCTACTTTTGTTACATATGAACATTACGTGTTAACTTAAAGTTAATATTTTATACAGAAGTATACAAATTTAGTTACATTTTTAAATAAAACTTTCATTTACAATTTTGTAGTTTAAGACAGTAGCGTAGCTGGAGCTCAATCAAGGGGGGGGGGCTATTTAAAAATTGTAATACATCAGGAAATATTGTGAGGAATTCAAAATTTTCCATTAATTATTTTCAACCGTACATTAATGTATTGTTTAACTAATTGCCTACGGCCTACCATTTATTTGCTGTTATATAAAAAAAATGCATGATATACATATTATACTTAAATCCTAAGTCATGTAACACTCTTACCACGGCCAATACAGTCGAGTCCTTGATTGGTTATAATTAAATAAAATTAAGAAATACATATTTATTATATTTATTTTTTTTTGTACAATTTATATATTTATATAGGTACCTACCACGGAAATAACCTCCGTGATTAAAACATCACCAATAAAAATGCCATGGGTGCATGCCCCCCCCCCCAGCTACGCCACTGGTTTGAGAAATATATATTATTTGCCTTGGTACCGCTGGATACAAGGACACTATATAGGACTGCCTTTTACATTACTGACTGGATGAATAATAGAGATTAGAGATAATTTATAATCATAGAAATGTTCTAGACTATACTGTAAATTTTTAAAATGGTTAAAAGACAGAATCGTTATTAGTTTGAGTTTGACTTTGACGCATACGACGTGTATGGCCGGTGGACGTACAGTCGGTATTAAATATAATATTATTTAACATTAATATAGTTTAATTAAATACAATACTTAGCCACTTAGGTAATAATACATATTATAAATTTTAAACTCAACTATTTTTTCAGCTCTTGAAGTTGTGTTTAAGGTATATTGTATATAACTTGAAAAGTACAACATTTATTTTTATTCCCCTTGAGATCCGAGTTATCAAAACTTGACTGTAAATAATATATAATTGTGTAATAATGTTGCCCTAATCAGTTCATTTATAAGCCATTAGTGACACCTCATAATATATTGATGTAATGTGTTTAGTGTCACTAAATAACAACTATATGAGTATATATATATTTATATTTATTTTAATTTTATATAATCAGGATAACTACGGTACATACCCAAGAATATCCTCGTTGAGTTCTACTGTGTAATAAAAATAAGTAAAATAAATTTTTTTGCAGTTTATGAAAAAATAGTTTGAATTATAAGAATTAATTATCATATCTAATGAGTTCTGACTTAGACTTTACTTAAGTTTTGTATACATTTTTATAAAAATGTGTTTTATTTTGTTTTATAATGTGCTACATTAAAAAATGCTATAACTCATAACCATTTGGTTACCACCTAAAAAAAAATGATTGTTCTTCAGATTTGAAAACTTAAATAAATATAGAAAGAAAAACAAATCAGTTAACATAAATACGGTCAATGGTCATTCTTTAGTACCTCGATTAACAAAAGCATTACGGTTATAATTAAACACCTCTATATACGCTGATATATATTATTAGTATAATAATATAACTAATTCTATACCTATATTTTTTTTTAATACGGATATATCATATCTACCTACCTACTTTCCAATAATATGGTATACCAGTGCAATGTGTATCATTTGACAAATGACAATGTTATACAAGGACATGCGGAATGAACCAATCGAATGTGTTACAGATTATAGTAATATGTGTTTTATTTGAATTTCAAAATTGTAGACGGAGCTGAGAAATTGGATAGCGTCGCTGTTAATATGACCGAAGAGGAAATCGTGGACGCTGTTGGATCAATGGGCGTGGGCGGTTCTTGGGCACCGGATGATTGTAAAGCTAGACACTCGGTGTGCATCATCATACCATACAGGGACCGAAAGGATCATTTATGGACGTTGTTGTATAGGCTCATACCGGTGTTAAAAAGACAACAGTTGGATTTCAAAATATTTGTCGTCGAACAGGTACACGAAGTATACTAAACGAATGATGTTGTGTAATTTGTATACATATTAGGAGTACCTATATCGTATGGTAAGAGCATGAAGTGTCTGGTGCACGTATCTTATCAATTTATTATTAACCATTTAGAATTTAAACTCCATTTGCATATTATATTAATTATTTGTCAAGTATTTTTTTACCATTTTATTATCCATTATCACGAGTGATATAGAAATATCACACATATATACGTGATCGAGAAATGTACTAAGGATTAGAGATAGATTTAAACACAATTTCATAAGAAATCTTAATGAATACATTTCCATTTAGGTAAACACAAATCGTTATTGTTCGGTCTATATAAAAACAAGTGAAAACATTTGGAAAAATATTTATATTTTTGTAAATTTCAATAACATTTATTGCTTATTGGTATATATAATATGACGTGAGTAGGAACATGGTAAATCTAAATATATGATTTATTCTAAATATTATTTAGGTTTTCTTTTTTATCATCACGACGCCACATGTTTTATGTAATTTCGCGTACCGAATTATAGTATGTTATATTCTATAGAGTTTAGCTACTTATTAAAAGTGCAGTAAAAAGTTATTATATGAACTACTGCTATAACAAAATGTTTGTCTGTATATAGGTCAGCAATGTAACGTTCAATAAAGGGGCAATTATGAATGCGGCTTTTTTGACGATTTACCGTACGTACGGTCTACGCGGGGAGGGTGATTGGCATAAAGGGCTGTACGGCTGCTATGTCTTCCATGACGTGGATATGTTGCCAGAGGACGACAGAAACATGTATAGTTGTCCGGAATTTCCCAGACACCTGTCGGTTGCCGTCAATGAATTTAAATACCAGTAAGTATAATATATCTAGACAATAATACCAAGCCACTTTATTATGACCATATTATTGCCCATATTGTATGATACCATATTAACGCCATGGAATTTCATAAAAATGCAATGAAGTTATAACTAGTAACAGGAAAAAATAACTAGTCAGGAGTTTGAAGTTTATTGCAAATTATAAAAAACTATTTTATTTAAAATTCTAACTAAATTGAGTAATTCGCGGTAGTAGGTATAGTAACTATATTAAGTTTTGACATACATCGGAAAACGGGCGTTCTAATACAGGGGGGTTTATCAAACGAATCGCTAACAGCAGAAAGTAGACAAGTCCATCTGAAAATAGGTCTCGGAAATGTCAGTTTACAGCAGAATAGGGACATGTTCATTGTTCATACATGAATTATGAAATATCTATATAATATATATTTCATTCAATATTCCATTTTTTGTCTTTCCTGAAAAGTTATAAAAAGTGGACTTATCCCCTTTCTGCAGTTAGCAATTCAAGTATGCTCTCCCTCCCATAGGCCCATATTGGGTGTGAATGTAGAGAGTGCTGAAATAATTTATGGTAAACTTATCCGGGGGGGATTTGACCCCCCTAATATTAATATAAACTGCATTGCAATCATTTAAATTTTGATGCAAATATAATAAATAAAAACTTTAATTAAATATACTTTATTACTTGTATAAAAAAATTAATAAGTAACTATAAATTCGAAAGAGGGGGTGCTTAGCCCTCCCCCTATGTGCACCTATGATCCTCCCATTTTCTTCTTCAATAATGAGTGGTTATTCAAAATCTGATTTTTGGAATTATTAACTGTACTTAGAGACCATATTTTAAATTTCTCTAGATTTTTTGTACTTGTTTAGGAGTGTCCTGTGGATATACAAACATCTGTTTTCAAATGACAACCCTCTATTCCTATTTACCCTTATATTGTACATTTTTAAGTGAATAATTTTTCTGAATATTTGTATGTAGGCATCTAGTTCAAAATTTGAATACGTAGTTTTCGAGTTATTTTAGTAATTTTAAATTTAACTTTTATAATTAGTAAATTTTTTTTTTTTTTTTTTTATTAGATAAAATAGAATATTTACAATCTGTAATTTTATATATATACAATGAGTAAATTTGGTAATGAAAGAAACAACAACATGAATGGCTTGAGGAGGGAGGCCCACCAGTGTGAACCCTCTAGCTTGGGGAATTAGTAAATTTAACATTAAATATTTGTATAAAAATTGAATATTTTTGAATTGCTATTATAACTACTTATAAGGAACTTTGTATTAAAGTTGCAAAATCTTCAAACTTTTTTTATCGATATGTACCTATAGGTAAAAAAAATTTGTATTTCAAATATAAGGTAGTGCTTTCGCTGGATGGCTTCTTTTCTCACGTTTTCATGTACAAAATATTATATCACATATTCTTATTGTGCCCAAGGGTACAGATTATATATTTCTTGTTAAAAATAAAAAAATTTTAAATGTCATTCAATAGTTTAAAAATAGTCATATAAAAATTTGGTGACAACTTAAAGCATCTACGGTTATTTGTTGCCGAGTAACACCGAAAAACAAAATAAATTTTGTCAAAAAGAGGTGTTGTGTAAAAATTCCCTTTTTTCTTAAATTTCTTTTCTTTTTAAAAGTACTTTGACCCCCAAAGTACCAACTAGATTCACTTTCCTATCTGGAAAGATGCTGAAATTGAAATCAAAGCATTTTTACTTCTCGAAAATGGTGATGATGGACACATAAAAAAAATAAAAAACCACACAATATCATTGTAAGATCAATACATTCATAGCTCCGCTCAAAATCTAAAATGGGGGGGGGGATTAACATACTTGGTGAATCACCCTATATAGTGGGTAACGTGATATGGTACCATAATAAGTAGGTAATGACCAAAACCAATGCTCTCCGAAATACTATTAAAACATACGAAAGCCTTTTGCCGAATTACATCGAAATACGGCGCAAGTATAAAACCTTCATTGATTTTATCAGCGTGCCAAAAATACTTTTCTACGTAATATAATATCCACCCTACATTCTAGTGTTATCCTTTATAAATACCCATGATCGGTTTTATAGTGCACTAATATTTTAGCCTAAGGTCGTTGAACAAATATATATGTACCTATATCTATATAGTATATAACCTATAAATAGTGGTCTGGACGTCATTGTCGTCCACTCGTTCTAATTATTAGATTAACAATCTATACACTGTCCGTCTAATGATGACATCGTGACGGGTATTAATAAAATTGTTATATGTGCGCATAATATTATGTACTTATATAAGCTTTTATAACCTCTCTATCTAATTGACGTCGGATAGTATACATTTTATTGAAAAAGCCAATACAGGATTAACGCCCTCATAGACTTTCAATATTGGCATATAGAATTACATTATTGATGTATAGATAGGTATGTAATAGGTATTGTAATAATATGTATTGGTTACTATTAAGCGATAAATGTTATATAATCGTTAATCGTGCAAAATAGGATTACTTCCGAATTAAACTGAAAGTTCAGAATATATAGATACCTACGTGGTACGCCGCAGTATACACATAAATTACGAGCCTATACAATATGCGCCATACTAGAAACGGATTTTCACAAATTTAATGTTTTAGCGAAACGAATCTTAAAGAATGAACTTTTTTAATTGTTTTCAAATTATATTTTTAGTATCTCATTCTGTAATGAATCCTTTTTTTTCCGATAGGAGTTTTCAAAATATAGCGCCACGGATATTTTAATTTTAGGCACCACTTAGGATTCGGGTTCGGCCGTATACTCACAAGTCACATATAGCCTAAGGTCATACTCTTCAAGAGTTGAGATTCTTTAGATTATGATAGAATTTTGCACACAAAAATTGATTAAGTATAGGTAGTTTTTGAATACATAAAGGACAAACAAAATATGCACTGTCCCACGTACATCGCTGTCAGCTCTTTATAACTACGTAATACTCTGTCCAACGAGAAAACATGCTGAGGTCCGACGAAAATCGGTTCTTCTGCACATCCCTACGCAACTATCCCTGTCATAGTGGAACCAGTATCGATGGCAGGGTGTCGACTAGAGATGTGCAGAATCCGTGAGTTCTCTCGCTGGACAGAGAGTATAGTGACTACAGTGAACGTAAACTATTTTGCTTTTTGTAAATAAGTAGGTTTGATATATGAAATTTAATGTAGGGATAATATATGAAATTAAAAATGTATACGATATTAGAAATAATAAAAATAGTTAAAAGAATAATTATTGTTATTCAGACAAAAGTATTAAAAAAATAGATTAGTACCTTACTATATATATATCGTATAGGTTTACTTACTGTGTAGTGTGTACCTACCCACAATATAATTTTTTTTTCATCTACAAACATATAGATTACCTTACCACAAGTTGGTGGGCGGTGTGTTCAACATAAGACCGGATCATTACTTCCTCGTCAACGGCTACTCGAATCTTTTTTGGGGTTGGGGCGGTGAAGACGACGATATGGGATATAGGTAAGCACTTTATATAATATATATATATATACATGTGAAATACTATAAAATGTATGTATGTATATAAGCTTATAACATTGTATTATAATAGAATGTTGTGTGCTCATTACCTAATGGTGCAACTAAAATTGTTTTCAAGAGGGATGTCTGGTAAATGTCAGAATACCATATATTATATTATGACAAAGGTACAATAATAATATATAAGATGCACCGACAAAGACGATGACACGTACAATTATATTCAGATATTTAAGTTGTGTATGTGAATGCGAAACGGTGTATACAAGCGTACTCGTATATACCTTTGTGATTAATATACATTTTACGTCAATATACTGCTCAAGCGAAAGGGCTCTCTAAACACCCTAAAGCCCCGCTTCTAAGTCGTGCCTTCGTAATAGGTCTAACCTACTTGCAGGCTACCTGTATATAATATATATGTACATAACATGAGTATAGGTACGTGACTACGTGAGGTATTCACAACAATCGTCGATAAAACGCTGATACACAATATTGAATACACTATACCACTATACCTTTTTAATGGTTTAACCTATTTTGTAACGAGATTTCAAACTATTATTTATATATAATTGTATTTAAAAATAAAAAAATATCGGTTGAGTTTGTATTAAATATTTAAATGTTATCACGTGTTGGAGACTTGGAGTACCTTATACTTGGCGCCAATGACGTTATTTAATTTATTTTCTGTATACGCTGCAACATTTTCAAGCAATCCACTTTAAATGTTGAGGAGCAGTATGAAAATTTAGTTCAGATGCATTTAGTTATGTCTATCTACATTTGACTCACAGCCTAAAATTATGCTAAAATACATAATTTTAAATATGCCATTCTTCCTGTGATCTAAATAGCTCCACTTAAATTGCGCGTTAAAATTTTAGCTAACTTAATAATGAAATATAAATATTTTATCAATTATACATCGGGTTTATAAATAATAACTAAAAAAAAGTGCATTGTATATTTTATAAAAATGAAAAGAACGGTCTATCATTATTTATTATATACAAATTATCTACAACGTCACTGAATAAAGTTAATAAAATAGAAATGTATATATACCTACTCGTAAAAGCGTTAGTGGTCGCGCCCTGTTTATAATAATTATATACACATTCACAGAAATACAGAATAAATTCCCAAGCATGCTCCCCCTTTTATTCATTAGTAATATATTTGAAGAAAATCATCTGTTTAATAATTTCCAATGCAATAGAGTGGTTAAAACTTGAGTCACCATAGTCGACCACTCTTAAAATATGATTCAAAAATTTAAGTACTTAGAAATATCAAATATTGTCCTTAAGTATACTTAAAAATTCCAAAAATTAAATTTGAATAATTTCATTATCAACGGAATAAATGGCATTGAACGTGCTTGCGGTGAATCACTCTGTATGCGTAGGTAACTATACCACGGACGACAGCCGTTCGCGATAGTGTTTCACCACTAACATTCCGCCACCTCCGCAAGATGACTCCACGCTCACCCCATATGCCATTCTGTTAAAAACTGCCTACCTACCCGTAAACAAAATACATATTATATCGTCTTTTCCACCCAGGTTGGAACAGGTCGGCTTGCCGATCACCCGGCCGCCCGAGCGGTTGGCCAGGTACACGATGGTCAAGCACGTGAAGCGTAAACCCCTCGCCCACGCCGTCCGACTCAAGTTGGTGCACACCAGCCAGAAACGTTACAGGGCCGACGGGCTGAACACGCTCAAGTACGAAGTGTTCCGGGTGGACACCGAGAAGCTGTACACCCGGATACTGGTGGGCGTCGGCGACATGCCCGAATACGTCCGATCGTTCGAGGTCGCCCGGCGGACCACCACGGTGCAGAACAAAAAGTGGAAGTAATCGATCACTACTTATAATATATTATAATATGCCGTAGTATATAGGTACGTTCATTAAATGGATCGTCAGTAACCGTAGCGTGATGCAGTGTGAATATTTTAGTGCAGTTAATTTTTTTTTTTTTTTAATGAAATATTATCGTCACGGCTGTATCAAAAATAAAATTGTACTTAAAAATGTTCGTACTACATCTTGCAGAACTAAGGTTACTATTACTCCGTTTAATTAACACACTTTATATGACCTATATATATATACAAATATGACTTTATATATTTTATATTTCTGTAATACTGTTATATAGACATATAGTGTATACCATGCCACGTGTAATAATTATATTATACATACCTAATATAAGTATATTTTATTTATAATGCGCAACGACGTGACGGCTTGGGTGGAGTCCAGGGGTCCGGGTTTTAGATTTTTTTCATTTGTAGAAACATTTATCAGTAAATATTGGCTATAATATTGTATCAAGAATGATTTTGTATTTTTGTTAAAATATTAAAAAATAATACTTTGGACTCCCCCCACTTATTTGTTTCAGTTGGGGCCTTTTTGATGCGTATGTATTGATATGATATCGTTGAGTATATCGATAGTTATTATACATACAATGTAAGAGGCCTTATCTTAAAGGTTTTTTTTTATTTCTGTCCAATGTATAATGGGATATGTGTTGATGACTGATACTCTGATGAGGGGTAGTAGAGATAACTTTTAAGATCCGCGAATGTTTATTATTTTGATATTTTACGATATGATATCATAGTAATATCATTATATTATATAGGATGGGATTACGAAAAAGTTAGAATTGGAAAGCTTAAAGTTATGTTCACACCCTCGGTCACGAAATTTCCAAATATATTGATATATGGTATAAATTATTATTCTTTTGGGTTTTATACTGTTGGTTAGAATAAAGCATGTTACACATTGTATTATTATTGTTGTATAATACTATTGCTATCTATACTCAACATTATACTTGGTAGTATTAGTATAATATAATAAGTACTAGGTCGTGGATACAGTATATTTAATTACGGCTATTCTTATTTGCGTAGTATACCTAAAAATACACACTGTTATGCTATTTAAGTGCGTACACATAAAATGTAATGTTATATAATATGTATATATTTATACACTATACGATATACATAATATTATATTTATTATTTATTTTTGTATAGGGTTTTTGTACCTGTTGAAACTCGTATAACTATTATATTATATAATTTAAAATGTATATACCTATCACCTATGATCTGTATTAATATTATGTCGTAGGCCATTTGAAAAAAACGACTTTTTAACTAGAGCCAATTGCGTTTGGAATTAATTATAATATTTAGTCCCTCCGATTACATCGGTTGATTTTTAGGCCTGTTATTGCAACGAAATGTTTGGTCTCTTGCGGAAAAATTTGTAAAATATGCTTTACAAAGCACAGATATGCTTAATTTTTTTTAAAAACATAAGCCGACAGGTATTGTTAAATAATATTACTCAAGCTAACAGAATGCCCATAGATGAATTATCAAGAAAAAGTGAACAAAATAGAAAAACCTTATTATTATTATTATTATTATTATCAAACCGTATTATACGTTTCATACTACCACGTGAGTACTGCAGTTATTAAATGACTAATTTTGTTTATTCGAATAGGTACGGTGTTTTCTCATCATGGCTATTGAATAATATGTAATAATTTCTATAATAACGGACTGCCCCATTGCAATAAATGGCCTAAAATGTGCATGTTTTTCGTTTTTTTCCAAACGACATGCGACGTATATATTATTATTATAATACGCCTATTATACATTATTATTATATTCGTTTGAATAAATCGTCCTCCTATTATTATTATAATTATTAACTATTATAGTTTGGAAACTGTTGTTGAATTAGCATAAAAAAGAATATGTTTTTTGAAATTATGTTATTTTTAATATATGATACCGTGTTCTTTAATTGTTATGTATTTGTTATTTAAATTTTAAACAAACATTGAAAATACATCAGGAGTAGGGGTGTTTTCACCTCTTGGTGATAGAGTAGGGGACGATGTGATGAAAAGAAGGACCAAAAAAAGTAATTATAATATATGTATAATAATCAAAACACAAATTTAAAAACAACATTTATATTTTTTTTATTGATGCTTGAAAATCTGTCAATTACGTCATCAACACATACTACGGTGGAAGTATACCTAAATGTTAAGTAACTTTATAATATTATAATCCCAGATTCTAGGATGTTTCTCCCCCCCCCCTGAGCCTTCCCCCAATTAATTGGACGATTCACCCTCGAACTGGGCAATTTCAAAAAATTAAAAGTAAAAAAAAATATTAAACAATAATATATACAACGCAAATTATTATTTACAAATTATTTAATTAATATATAAGTATAATTCAATTTTACTTTCACATAACTTTGGTTTATCAATCATTACCCATTTAATTGGGTAATAAACTAATAACTAATAAATCCATAACGTGAATGATGATAGTCAATATAATATGCCGATGCCCGATATGATGATAGTATATTTCGCGTAAAACAAAATAACCTATATTTCCAACTTTTTGTTATACTTATTATGTGTAAAACAATATATATATATAATATATCGATTCCGGTTCGGTCTCAGTCCGGGGGGATTTTTCTTATTGTTTTTAAGAATTTTTGTTTGAAGTTCATATTTTGTATATTTTTGTACTTCAAATATTAATATAATTGTTTCATTGTTTTTTTTTTATTTGTTTAGTACTTAGACATAACTTAATATTATTATTTTTTTTTTTTTGTGCGTGGGTCAAATATGGAATAGTGCGCTGACATCCTAACCGGCAACCGATCTTTTTATTCTATCCTATAAGAAGGTTAGTTAGATAAACCTATGGTTAGTTGAAGCTATAGCGATGATTGACGACTATCATCACTAGTCGTGAGGTTTGCAATGATCTTTTCCTACTAACTACATATGTATTCGATATTGTGAACATAACAATGAAAGACAATATTTAAATATTATTCTTTTTCTCACCCCTCTTTTTCCTTCAACATTTTAAAATCCCTCTTACAACCTCGCACCCACTTTCTCAAAACCTCTCACCCTCTCTTTCACAACCTCTCTCACCATCTCTCACCCTCTCACTCACCCTCTCTCTCACAATCTTTCTCACAACCTCTCTCACCCTTTCTCTCACAACTTCTCTCACCCTCTCTCTCACAATGTTTCTCACAACCTCTCTTACAACCTCTCTCACAACTTCTCTCACAACCTCTCTAACACCCTCTTCCACCTTCTCACACACAATCTCTCTCAGAACCTCTCTCACAATACCTCTCAAAACCTCCCTCGCCTTCTCTCTCACAACCTCTCCCACAATCTCTCCTACAACCTCTCTCACCCTCTCTCTCACAACCTCTCTCACCTTTTCTCTCACAACTTCTCTCACCCTCTCTCTCACAATGTCTCTCACAACCTCTCTTACAACCTCTCTCACAATATCTCTCAAAACCTCTCTCACCCTCTGTCTCACAACTTCTCTCACAACCTCTCTCACAATCTCTTGTTATGCACTTCCTATTCACTCAAAAGAATAACTAAAAAAAATATCATACCTGACTAATTTCCTAATTTTTATCACGACTTTATTGATAGCCGGAATAGTGTTATACTAGTAGTAACAATAACAAATTTTTAAAAAGTTGCGGGCAATACACACCCTGATCAATTAACAATACCTAATGAAAAAGAAAACTACTGAAAAAAAAATAGGTACATACTCCGTGGTCGAATCAAAATCTGATATACAACTTAGTCTTCGAAACACTGCAACGTTTACACATTTCAGTCTGCTTATGATAATACATTATTATTCCTAGTTGGAAAATTTTCATTGACAAATACCATATCTGAAATAACACGCAACCTGCAGTAAAATGTTCAACAAAATTCTTATGACCTACACGTTACACATATTATATATTGTATACATAATGTTTAATTTGTATTATACCTACCTAACTATTGTATTATGTTGTTAGTTTGTATTTTAGATTGATATTACAATAACTTGTTTTTTTTTTAATTTTTAATTTTTTTTTTTTAGCATCTGTTGTCAATATTTGGGACAGTTAATATGTATCAATTTTCTTCAACAGCATCTTAAAAAGGTACTTTGGGGGCCAGGGGGTCAAAAGTAAAAAACTGTCCAGAAAAACCAACAGAAAACTAAGAAAAAACTGAGATTTTTACGCAAATTTCGTTTTCGAAAAAATGGATTTTGTTTTTTAGTGTCACTTTAAAAAAACACCGAATATAGATGACATTTTCACAGAATGATTATATTAGCTATTTAAATGCACAGTTGATATTACTGGAAATTAATATAATGCTAAGCGTAAGTCCACAATATTTTTTTTTGACCGTCTAAAGTCAAAATTTTGACAAAATTCATCAATAACACGAAAATTGGCAAATTATTTAGGTAAGAAATTCATAAAAAAATTTCAATTTATATCTATTATAAGATTTGAATTTTTTATACCTTAAGTTTTTCATCATTCAACAAAACAAAAACAAAAATATTTATCTACCTGAAAGTCAATTGTTTACAAGCGGTTTAAGTTAGACATACGAAAATCACCCACTTATAACACATTCTAAGACTATGAACTGTAGATATTTAAAATTTCCTTCAAACGTTTAAATTATATTTTTTATACATGATAAAATCTCCAAATATTTCTACTCGTTTTGAGTGATTTATAGAAGTTTAAATTTTGAAATGTTTTTTTATTTATTATTCTATAAATGTCAATAAATTTGCAGTCGTTGGGTCAAAAAGCTTAAAATTAATATTAAGTTCCTCATAAGTTAATAAAATAGCAGTTGAAAAATATTAAAAATACATAGGAACGATTTTTTTATAGACATTTAAAGTTCAAATTTTTACATAATTCATCATAATTTCGACATTCGTATAATATTTTGTAGTCAGATATTCATACAAAATTTTCTTTTTTTACCTAAGATATGAAAATTAATACAAGGTTCTTCATAAATAGTTATAATAATAGTTGAGAATTAATAAATATACGTAGGCACGATTTTTTTTTAAGTATTTAAATTTCCATTTTTAACAAGATTTATAAATTTAAAAATTTACGAATTACTTAGTAGTTTAAAATGTATGAAATGTTCAACTTTTTTTTGCCATAAACAAAGGTTATTATATTATATATAGTTCATGCTGTAAACAAAAAGTCTAAAAAACCTATTATAAAAGTTCGAATTTTTAATCAAATTATTTAAACCAAGAATAACAATTTTAGTTATTTTGATGTAATTTAAAAATATTATTCGTATAGATATATGAAACTTTTAGAGCATATAATTATAATTTATATACACGGTGAGATTTTCAAATTCAATTTTTCGGAAAAATGAATTTAACTTATTGTTAAAGGTACTGATAAATGCCTAGTAGTAAAAAAAATTAGGTAGGTACTTTAATCACAATATTATTTATTAAAGTCTTTGCTCAGAATCGTTTTTCGTTTGATTGTTTGTATTTTAATAGTTCATACATGGATTTATTCCTATTACTAATTATAGTACCAAGGTGTGTTTATTTTATTTCAATGAATAAAATTATAGGTATATATTAATTAATAATTGTTGATACATTGTATTTAAGAAAATAAAAATAAATTTGATTACAATAAATTAAGGTTTTGAAATGTACCTACCTATATGAAAATAATATATATAACAATTAATGTTGTATTCATAAGGAAACAATATAGGTAACGCATTCGTATATGTATTACAATATTTAGATACGTTCCTGCACGACTATATGAGTATATAAGTATATCATTCATAAGTGTGCACACGTCAGGATAGACGCAGTTGACCGTTCTGTGAACATTTTTCTTAAGTGTACATGCTTATATAAAATATTCGTCCACAACACTTGGATAGCACATTTTTAGTGACATTAAATATATAATTTAACTTTAAAAAATTTAACAAAGTAAATTTGAGAACCAAATAAATATAAAACAAACTTACATTTAAACATCGATTCTTTCAGCATTCGTCGGAATCCGTGACGTTTGCACTATAGCTACGAGCCTACGATGTCACTCTGAAAACGCTCCAGATATATATCTGAAAATATTGTGATTTATGAAAAATAAAACCATACGAAGTATATTATTTGTCCGTGTCAGTTTCGTTTATTAAAATTTTAGAATTTTTCATCGACTGTGTCTTCCGCATTGACTTTGACAATTGCCATAGAATATAAATTATATTATATTATACGTCAATATGATGAATCCATGGATCTAATAAAATGCAACTTTTTACATAATTACATCAAAGAGTTTCGTGTTTAGGAACAATTTGATGGTGTATAGATATTAGAAGCATATAGGTAGGCATATTTATTTTTATGAATCTTTAAGTAAAACTGTGATTATAAATAAATGTAATTTCTGGTTTTTAGAGTTTATTTACAAGTTTATAATAAACGCATCAAATTGACAGTACATATACCGACTATAATACCAACTAGATTTATAAAACTTCAAGTTTAACAACTTCACCGAATACTGTCTAATTTAAAATTAATAATAATTAGGTATTTAATATGTTAATTTAAATTGTATGGGTTTATTTTATATTTTATAATGATTTGTGTTTCTAATTTTTATAACCTATTTTTTTGTGTCTGTAGCTTTGATTTTAAACTTCAGTATCGTTTCTTTTCCGATGGGAAAGTGATTTTATTTGATGCATTCGGGAAGACAAAATTTAAAATTCCTCGTAGATTACACAAGTCGAGATAAACAAAAAAAAGGGGGTCAAGTGGATGTCGCTCTGCTGTACAGTAGGTTACAAGTAGATCACTGTATAATGGATGGTATTAAATTTGAATTCAATGATATAATATCATTGTATAAGAAAAACGATTCTGAGGGAAGACGGTCAGTCAGTCTATAATATCTTACTAAGTCTAAAGTATTTGATGATATTATTGTGAATAAACTAATTAATTTTAGTATTATAGGCATTAGTATTTACTATAGTTGGTTAAATTCATTTTTCTCAAAAAATTATATTTTAAAATGCCATTGCGTGTATATAAAATATAACAATATATTCTAAAAGTTTCATATACCAACAAATAATATTTTTAAATTATATCAAAATAACTGAAATCATTATTCTTGGTTTAAATATGAAATTTTGTCTAAATTTGAAATTAAAATGTCTGTAAAAAATAAATGTGTTGATATATTTTTTAGATTTTTGGTTACAGTATGATTTATTTATGAGAATTTTTGTTTTAAATTTTCAACACTTAGTTATAAAAACTGAACATTTTATAATTTTTTAATTACAATGATTTATAATTTTCGAGATTTTGACAAATTTTGTCAAAATTCGAACTTTAAATGCTTATAAAAAAAAATCGTGCCTATGTATTTTTTAAATTTTTCAACTGATGTTGTAACAATATATAAGAAAGCTTGTATTAAATTTTCAGACTTTTTGGCCTACCAAATAAAATTTTATTGACAATTATAAAAAAAAAAACTAAAAAATTTGAAAACTGAAATCGTCCGTAAAAAGCTGAAAAACAGTCAAAATATATTCAAAATTAGATGGTGTATAGAAATAGCTTATATAAACATTCAGTGAAATTTCATGCATCTACAGTTATTTGTTTTTGAATTATTGCAACAAAATAAGAAAATCGCTACATGAGAAATCGAGTGAATATCTAATCTTGTACAAATTTGAACTTAAAACACTCATAAAAAATTATTTTTAATTGCTTTTAGATATTTTATTTTTGATAAAAGTAGAAAAACTTACGTTAAATCTTGTGTTAAAATTTAAAACTTTAGATTTAAAAAGAAAATTTTTTATGAATTTCTAACTCCAAATAATTTGCAAACTTTCGTCATTTTTACGTATTTTGTCAAAATTTCAACTTTAAATGCTTAAAAAAAAAAATTGTGACTACAGATTTTTAATATTTTTCATCTACCTTTGAAATAATATATTAGGAGTATTCTATTAAATTTTCAAAAATTTTTAACGAATAAATAAAATGTAATTGATTTTTTTAAAAAAAAAACCAAAAAGATTGGAAATTTAAAATGTCTGTAAACAGCTCAAAATAAGTCAAAATATTTTGAAAACGGTATGGTATATAGAAACTGCTTATATAAACATTCAGTAAAAATTCATGTATTTACCGTCATTTTTTTTAGACTTACACCAAAAACCAAAATCGATTTTATCGAAAATCAATGTTGCGTAAAAATTCCCGTTTTTTCCTTAATTTTCCATTTGTTTTTCACGGTACTTTTGAAAACTACTGAAAAATGTTTACTTTTGACCCAAAGTACCAACTAGATTCACTTTCCTATCAGAAAAAGTACTATTGAAGAAAATCTAAGCACTTTTACTGTCCCAAAACGTGATGACAGACACAAAAAAAAATAAAAAAAAAAATAAAAAAAAAAACACACATCATTGTAAAACCAATACATTCATCGCTCCGCTCAGAATCTAAAAAATTAAGAAAAAACTGGCATTTTTACGCAAAATTGGTTTTCGGCAAAATCGATTTCGGTTCTCGGTGTAACTCTAAAATATGTACTGTAGTCCGTAGGTACAAGCAATTTTCAGTGAATTTTTATATTAGTATTTTCTATACACCAGAAATTATTTTAACCCATGCTGTGCTATTTATAGGCATACAGAGATTTCGATTATTAATTTTTTATATTTTTATAAAAAAAATGTAGGTACTTAATTTAAAATTATTATTTGTGGGTTCTTAAGTATATTTTGATATACAAATATGAAAATATTCAATATTACGCAAAGAATTAATTAATTCAACTAATTATAAATAACTATATAAAATATCCTAGTCTGACAAGCCGTCTCCGGGTCACCGCTCTAATTGTTTTTCGTATACAATGATATTATCTACAACATCATTGAGTATAAATTTAACAGCAAATATTACAGTGTCCCCCTTGTAACCTTCTGTACAGCAGAGCGTCACTCACTTACCCGCTTATTTTGATTTTAAGCTATTCAAGAATATTTTAAATGTCCTCATTTTATTTCCGATAGATATTAATAAAAATATGTTTTCTTCAAATAACCTTGTGAATGTAATCCAAAATTTATCATAATGTATTTGTTCATTAATTTTTCTGTACCTATACCAACACAATACAATTTTCAAAATATTTCAAATAATTTTCAGATTTTATTTTGCGAGACATAAGAACGCCCGTGTGTGGCATGTTCAACACAGTTTATAATTAATTGTATAAATATATTATTATTATATTCTATGACCTGCGTGTGTTGTCGTCACCTGTGCTCACGTATTTTATAAGTACGTAAAATATGCATCTACGTCACCCGAGTAGCAGATTGCCCGTGGCAATAAAATATTAATTTTAAGACTAAAAAGTAAATGTAAGCCCTTAAAGAATAGGTAATCGAACTTACGAATATGTCGACTCTTCGGGTTGAATATAGAGGTGTGCCATATCTAGAGTACAGATTCCATATCAAGGAACTGCTATTTCTTCATCCGTCTTCATCACGCTCTGAACTGATAGTATCGAAATATTTTATGAAATTAACTTGAGCAGAATGAAATATATGAATAAATGTTGTATAGGTACAAAATTACTGTTTAACGACTTGTCTGTTCATTGTTGGCCTATTCATTTTTTTTTGTTCATTGCAATTATTAGAACTGCGAATCGTCTCCGACAAATGACCAGGATTGGCGTTTGCCATATATGATAGATAATAATGACATCGTCATCAGTTTTAAATTTTCTTACTTCTTTGGATGAGACCATATTTTATTTTTATTTCATATTTCAAAATAGAATATTATTCGGAGTATTTAAATCTATAAAACTAATAACAAGGAACTATGTAGGTATAATATGTTATTTAGCTACATTTTTGTTGAGAGTCCATTTTTTTTCGGCATTTTGCAACATTGGCAATAATATTGTTTTTATTTTTAATGGCAAAACTATAACTTAATATAAAACCACTCTAGTGCCGGGTTGCACTAAACACTTAATGAATAGTGAATCGATATAGTGAGATAATGGTCCCTTATACAAGGTTTTGTGGCCCACGTTCGGTCCTTCAATTTAATAAATTGTTTATGTAACACTGCATTAGAGCGTTGAGACTCAAGTAATAATAAACTTGTTTAATTCAATGATAGAACTTTTTTATTAAAACATTTTTGATATACAAATCTGCTATTTAAAAATGTACGATATTTATTTTCAACACAAGTGTATAAAACACTTTAAAAAAATTTAAAAATTATAAATTGTTATATTACTTAAATTAATATTATGTTGACTGCTGTAACATTAAAAATTATAAAATATTAAATAATTAACTACATTTACGAATTAATGAAATATGTAGACATGTGGATATATTCTGTATTACAATACATTATAAATTGATGCGCATAGCACCAATTAACAGCTTAAAACACAACAAATAATTTTCCATTTTATTTTTTTTTTCCTTTTTTTTAAGTTATCCAAAATTGAATGGAAAAATATTATTGACCACTAGTCGTCTAGTCATTACATTTTTGTTTTAGTTAAGTAGTGTGGATGTTGTGAATATGACAAACTTAGAACTAACATGGCCAACGATAACCTTGAATATATCATACTTATTAAATGCAACAACTAATTATTTAATAAGTAAACTCATTAATACAATATTATACTTAAATTAATTACAAACCTACAAAATAAAAGTATTAGGAATACTTAACAGTAAAATGTATGCACCTCAATTACAATAGATCTTTATGTTGCAATATAAAATCTTTTATTCTGATAAAGGTACACAATTTAGGACAATAAAAAATGTAATTAAATTTATAAAAGAAAAAACAAATTCAAATTTTAAATCAAATCTTTTTTTCAAACTTAAACAAATGTATTCCCATCTTGGTAAATATTATAATATAATATAATAGTATAAAATATTAACATAATTTTTAATATAAATACAGATATAATTATATATCGTCCGTTGATTGATAATCTTATAAAAGTTAATGTGTAGGTATCAGAAATTTTAACGAAAACACACATTCAAATGCTTCAATAAATGCCTAGTTTCACACTTTCACTCAGAATCTTAATAATTATAGTACCTATAGGTACTATACACCAGTATACCAATATACTTAACATACTTATACGAATCTATACATAAGACTTATCGTTAATTAGAATGATGTCTATACCTACTGGCTACTCTGGTAATATAAAATATTTTCTTAACTTTCTTAACACCAAACATTAAATGAAGACCCACAAAAAATTAAGCCCACTAAAATTTTACGCCCAGGGATCAATCCCCAGCTTCCTCCCCCCTAGTTCCGCCTCTGAATACAATTATATGATTATTAATCAACACCAATATTATACATAATAAGAATTTTAAAAGATAATTAACTTAAAATAATTTATTACAAATAGTTATGACTTATGAGATATGACCTAATATACAATATCAAATATTCACATTAAACAATTAAAGTAAACTTAATAAAATAAAACATTTACATTTTAAATCATATTAATTAATAAGATATCTTTAGGTATCATAATACATAAAATACATTTACCAATCAAATAGATTAAGTACATATTACAAACATACAAAGTAAATTTTCAATGACAAAAAATAACATTATTAATAGCACCATAAGACATCATAGCCCATATGTACAACATGTCAACATAATATTATAGAAAAATATTTTACTTTTTATTACTATCAGATAATATGCTTGACTTAAAGTTTTATGATAGGTAATTCACTGTAATATTAGAGCTAACAAATACAAAATTGGAACTGGTAAATATAAATTTGCTATTTTGTCCATTTTGTAAGACAGAAACAACGTATATGGGTATGATGTCTTTGGTGCTGATCACCTAAATTATATATTGTTAAAGATAATAGAAAGATGTCAAAGTATATTTTACAACAAAATGGTAGAAAACAAATAAAGTTTTGAACATAATTTATTTTTAACCCAGACCTATTAAAGAGTATATTAAATCTATTATCTATGAATTATTTTAGTAATTATTAGGTATATTTCATTATTTTATATTATGAATATTTAAATAATAATAATAATATTTAAACTTTGATTTAATATTGATTAACTATTCAATAGAAATGTTTTTTGCAGCGAAACGTGTAGCTTATATTCCTTGTTTTTAAATCGCAATCAAAATGATTTCATATAACGTATACTATATTTACCTGCGGTTGTTTCACTGGACGATTTATTTGTATAATTATAGGTACTATATCGTCGTAAATTACAGTTTAACTTTTCAAATTTCCACGTTTTCGAATTAAATGTATACAGAAATACATTTTAATAATTAAGCACCTCCATTAAAATTAATTATCTTTTAAATGATTAAAATATTTTTTAAGATTCTTTATCCATATTATGTGTCTATCAATGTATTGGCACTTCATTGAATTTAAATAGGTACATTTTAAGCGTCCCTATCCGATACATTTACCAGGAATCCCTAAGCAAGTGCTTTTGTTTGTGCTGGTTTATGCTGCAACCCTTCAGAAGTTACAAGGGTTAATAACTGCGGGCTTCAGAGAAATGACCGCACCCCAACCCCCGAATTTTTGGTTCAATCCAAGGGATTTTGTTTGTGCTACGTTTGTGCTGCAAATTTGGTTAATTTTCATTTAAATAACCAGTTTTGTCAACATTTAAACTTCAAACGCTCATATTAAAACGGTGATAATGAATTTTCGATATTTATTAAATATTGCTGTAAGAATAACTTATGAACACACGTGTACCAAATCTACCCAATCCAAAAACCTACCGTACCCTCCCCCACACACAAACAGGCTAATGACCTCAGATGTCGAAGCCTAACCCCCAAAAAAAAAAAAAAAAAATAACTTATGAGAAACCTTGTAATATAAAATTGTCAAAGATTGGGTATTGAAATTAAAAATTGTATACAAACATACAATGTAACTGTAGAAAATATTTTTCAACTGTATGTGTCTTGAAAGTACGGCACACTAGCATGTGTTAAATTGTCGTCTTCGTCTTAAGCCACGGTCACACGATGATAGTAAAACGCGATAGCTGCTTTCGCGTTTTACCATCATCGTGTGACCGCGGCTTTACAAACGTACAACACGTCAAATGTTACTTTCACAATAATCCATTTTGTTTATTATTTTTTAAATGAGAATGACAAGTCATATCTTAACGACCTAACTTAGACGTTTAAAACAGTACTTACTTACCTAAAATATAGTGCCTAGGGGTTTATAGGTACTTATAAACATTTAGGAACACGTTTCAAATCCCGATACCATGCTAACTATTGATTCGTTTAAAATAATTGAAATAAACGTATTCAAGTACCTTGGAATTTAGATGTTTTCAATCGACGGACTCAACTCCTCGCGAAATAATAATAATATCGTATATTATATTTAACTTAATTTAATTTTAGCATTGTAACGTTTGATACGTGTATATATATATACCTGATGGCTTGATAACAATATTATAATGACAGTTTAGAACTTCTATGATGTATAATATACTATTATAGGTACCTACCCGTTCATCATACATGATGCTTTTTTCTATCTGAATTCCGATGGCTATGGCTGTCAGTCTCGACGGCCGCACCGCACCTATTAAAATAACACTGTTAATCACATCGACACCTACCCGCGCAGGGTCATCAGATCTGAAATAGAATATTCAAATTAATGTCGCGAACTCGATCAATCAATCGCGAGATGCGTACAGCTGACGTTCAAAAATGTTGAGCTACACATTTTTAATAGGTAGGTACTACGCCGTTGGCGTGACAATAAATACGCTGCTTGCAAAACGTCAGAAGTAGAAAGTTAGAACATTTTTCAAACCCGTGGCCCAACCAGTCGTGGTCGTGGTTATTCGTATTTTTAAATTAATTTTTATACTGTATTTGTGTTGTGTAACATTTTTTTTTTAATTACCTAAATATTATCCCGTCAGTCCTAAATGTAAGAGAGCCCGCTATATATTATAAATATTATTGTTAGCATCAAAAGCCTTAAATTTTAAAACTAAATACGAAATGGAATCAATTCAATTTATTGAATTTCTGTAAACAAAGCTTTTTATAATATTATTATGTAGGTAATATTCATTATGAAATATTGAATGCAATCAACGAATTAGTAAAGGTATTTGTTTAGGCACACAACCTTTCTATTCGTGGTGTATACTATTTTTGTATGTAACGATTAAACGAAATACGATTAATACATTATCATAATATCGTGTGCTTTGAATATCCGAGTACGCGTATTTTGTTTGGTCGCCCCAACGACGAGCGCCGCCATTTTCGATACCATACCACTTTTTTATAGCACCTACATTTATACATACTGGATGATTATTTAATGTAATACACTCATTATTCAAAAGTATTAATGTTTTATAAAAAAACTGTATATATGGTTTTAAGTCTGCATAATCGTTACAAAACAACGTTTTAAAAAAATTATATTTTTAAATGTAGGTATTTTAATATTTTCGATATACAACATACATTTTTAATTTCAAGCAGAAAACGGAATACTTTTCTGCATAAAAATGGAATTTAGGTTGCGTAGCTTATGAGTTATAACTTATAAGTATTTAAAGTTGTGATGCGAGGGGTGTAGAGGATCAACATTTTGCGTGATAACCGCGTACTACTCCTCTCCGCTCATCTAAGCTTTAAATACTTTAACTCATAAGCTACTCATGCTAAATTCGATTTTTATTTTACTACAATACTTAGCAAAATATTTTGCTTTGGAATATAAAATTAAAACCATGTCGTCATTCAAAAAAGTAAAAAATTAAATGACTATATAAGGATAAACAATATCTAAAAATATAATTTAAGAAAAAAAAAACGTTATTTTATAACGACGTGAAACCGTGTAATTTTTTTTCTCTAAAACATCTACATTTAATACATTTTGAAATTAATGAGTGTTCAATGACAAAAGAATCATCCGGTAGAGTACGAAATATAATGGGTTGCACGTATACACCGCCTCGATGTGTGTAATTTTTCTCAGTGTATTTTTTTTTTTTTCAATTCCTTTGTTTGTATTTCTGTTCGATTGCCGGTGGTAGACAAATACACGCTGACGGACATGAAATGTTGTCGGAGAGACTATCCGTTGATTTTCCCGGGCGACTTTGGCGATGGATTTCGATTGCCTCGTTACGCCGTATCGTTTGTTACTGACAATCGCTTGAATGTGATTTATTATACGGCGACGGTATAAGTTTAAAATTTGTTAGTGTACATCGTACTATCGTATATAGTAACGCGTAAATGGTAAATGTATATTACACAGAGCGATGCGCCCGGCATTATTCACCCCTCAGTTTTTCCTTTAATATCGAATTTATTTATGCATGGCTTTTGTCAAGGCATTTTTAACTAAACTTAAGGATCATATTTTCTCATGCTTAAATTATATACCTACCAATATCATTATTTAAAATGTGTCCTGTGCAGGAAATACAGAATGATTTTTCCAAACGATAGCCAACTTTTTTTATTGGCAATTTCGAAAGAGATGATTTTTTAAATGTCAAATGTCCGCAATGTATAAATCGATACTCAACGTTTGAGTTCCCTATTCAACTTTAAGAATCAAGGATAATATTTTCATTAATATGGTTGAAAAAAAATGTTTACATCGCTAAATGATGCCAACTGCTCAAAATTGTATTTGAAAAATCCAACTTCTAAGTACTCATTTGAAAATATGGATTTATTAAGAACTCTTGAAAATTCGAAAAAATCAGAATTTGATCAAAATAATTTCAAAGGAAAAATGGCGGTGAGCGCATTGTTAGGAAATCGCATTGTACTTATATAAAAACCAATTCTCTGCGCCACGCAAGCCGCGATTGATTCGATGAACATTCGTGTTTTCTATTCAGTATAATATTTGAAAATCATACAAAACGTATATTTATATAATATTGGTGGAAAAAAATGTGAATTTCCTAAATGGTGTACGCAAAGTGAATATATATTATTATATAATTTAATTACCGATGTACGCATATTACGCTGCAGCTGCAGTTTATGCGATGCGGTCCGTCGCAATAATAAAACGATTATGCGACGTGCGCGTGTTATATATCTAATTAATGGATCAATTAGTCGCGTATTACACTCCAATCAAATTAATCTTCCGTACAATAATATTTGAGTGACGGGTAACAGTTTGATCAATAGGGCCCGATATAGTCTATATGTGGTTGTTCCGATATTATAATATGATGTTATTATAATTTATATTATATAATAATATATAAAATTTACCTTCTCGAAATTGAAAACAAAAAAAAAATAAACTCTTAATGAGTAAAAATGTATTTAAAAAATAATTTATTAAAGTAAGTATAAAAAATATGATTAAAAAAAAAAAAAAAATGATGTTGGCAAGAGCGGGTCCAGGGGTAGGGGAGCACTAGGGGCTAGTGTTTACAAAATAAAATATATACAATTTTTCATTAATTATTAAAAATTGGCATTGTAAAAATGTTTTTAATTTTAGTGTCCCCTCAGATTCTGGATTCACCCTTGGATGTATGTAGGTTTACCTGTACACATAAATAAAGCCTATAATATTATAACTTGGTGAAAACGAGAAATAGATACGATACAATTGGACATGATAAAAAGGGCTCTCGACTTGTTCAAATATGATAAGGTTAATGATAAATCATACTGTACTGGTAGTTAATATATTTTAATACAAAACAAATACCTTGATTTGAATAGAAAGTATGAATTAAATAAAAATATATACCTATATACTCAAATTGCAGATGCCTTGTTAAAATAATTCTAGAACAAATACCCTATAATTTATAAATATAACCAAAATATTTGGATAGAAGCTGATTTTGCGTGCGATTTACTTTTATGGAACACGAATGCGTATAATATATTTTTTGTAATCATATTGCGTTTGAAATAAAATTATTTATGCAATTCATTAAAAAGAGGGCAAAACTACATGCGCGTTGTTTCCGTCTTAGTAACGCACAAGGCATGGCATACCAAATTTTATGATCACAGTAATCATTTTTACTTTGTTATTATTAAGATCAGAGTGAATTGACCTATTATACAATCTAAAGATAAGAATATTTTTTAGATTCTAGGGCACCTCCTAGGCTTTTATTGATGTTTTAATTAAAAAATTGGTTATGACCATTTTAAAACTAATTTTTTTTATAATATTTTAAACATCTATTTAACATAGAGTTGGTGGTGATACTATTCTAAATAGTTCTAAAAAAATAAGGGATAGGGCATAAGAATTTATTTTATTTATTTAATGGTACTCTAAAATCCCAAACCTCGGAGTGTATAATGTTGGCGGTGGGATAATGTAATCCGAAGAAGCAACTTAAATATGCAGAGCTTGGCTTAAAATGGTTTATTTTATTCATTCAATCACTCGTGCTTGTATAAAGTGTCTTAAAAATATTTACATACGCTTAACTAAAATATTTTTCGTAATTATTTAAAAAATGTTTATATTTAGTAGGTGCAATAGGTGCATCCAATGTTTGAGATTGATGTTACCTATGTTAAATAATTGGTAATTCGTGTTATATTCTTTGAACTTGCCATGACTGCAGACCTTCTTAATAAATACGTGTATCGAGGAAAAAAACTATAGTACCATATAATTATTATAATATTATATTGACATCATATTTTTGTTTATTGTTACAGTATGGCTATTTGTATAATGGTTAGTAATGAAAATAATGAAACTTTTTTTTGGAGTAAATATTTTCTTAAAAGTTTCAGATTTTACATTTTGATTAGTATAATATTAATGTAGCAAAACAAATTTATTGGTTAAACAATGCATAATGATATATGGATGATGTGTGTGATTTTTATATGCCTGTCGTCACATGGTGGAAAATATGCTTCAATCTTCAATGTTGAGGTTGGTTTCTGATACGTTAAATGGTCAAACAAATTTAGAAAAATTGAAAAAATTGGTGATTTCTAATTATTTTTTTCTTTTTTAAAATGTTGAAAATAAATGGTGGGAAAACGGTAACATTTACGTAAACCTAGTTTTGGACAAAATTGATTACGTTTTTTTGTTGTAATTCGTAAAATGTTCTGTTACTTCTTTAGTATTCCCCAGTGCTCATATCTCTATGTGCCATCATTAATGGTAAATAAGATACATTTATCAGCTATAATATTACACTGTCACGTGTGTGTGTGCGTTTTATTACTTCGTAGTTTATATTATACTACCTGCGTATTCGATTACGTGTTAGTTTGTATATATTTATGACAATAATATAACAGAAAACCAAATCATTTGCTTGTATAGTATAATAAATACGCGTTACGGTGTTATTGGTCGAGCTGCAGCACTATATCTCGACGGAAATCGTTTTTATTTTTCCACTTCGGGTCCAAGCAGTATTTTACCTCTACAAATACGCGCAAATAAACGGTAGCCGGTAGGTACATAGTGCCCAAATACATACCAGATACCTATATATTATATAAAGCATGTTCTAAAAGTCTTGTACCATTGTATACCAACGTGAGACCGAGAAGTCTCAGTCACAAACTGAATACATTCAATGAATATCTATTTAAATGTGGCTATTCAACATTAATCTTTAATATAAGACATCGGGATTTAATTTGATCGCACCAAATTTTAATACATTAAAAAAAAAAATTTTAATAGAAAATGTAAATACTAAGTTGGAGCAGGTTAAGTTTTTGACTATCGTATATGTGTCAAATAGTTATGTCGGAAAAAAAACTATGGGTTTTGAGTAAATCGTCTTTTCAAAGAATCTCAAAAAAACTAATTTTAAATTGCACTGAAAGTTTCACTAATATGTAGATGGATCTAGAGCTACTTTTACGGATACCTATACCATAAAAAAATTCACACAACAATCAATGTCAATTTAGTTAAATTCGTCGTTCTGTCATAGATTTGTTGCTATAACATTATAAAAAACTTAACATATTTCTGTTAATTTTTACACAATTTTTATATGATTGTAGTAGTTTTAAAATCAAGAAAAAAATACCCGTTTGATAGGTTTTGAAAGTCAAATCGCAGGACAAGTTTTTTTCGAAATTCGTACCATTTAAATGGAAATGTTTTAACAGACTGCTGTCGAAAAAAAAAAACATTTAAATACATAAATTTTTTACGAAGATTCTAAAAGTGATTCGGTACTTTTGCGACACACTATGTGTATATGTTTAAACGACTCAAGTTATAGTTGTATATATACATTTCTACACCCTTCGCCGAGCAGCGGACTCTGGGTTCACGGTTTTAGTCAACTTCCCCTATTCAACTGTCCCTTTTAAAATAAATGAGGTTCGTTTTCTTGGACCGACGACAATTCTTCGCCCACGCTACAGCCACAGTCATAGAGTGTAATTAGTGCCACCCTTATTTCCCGGTTTTCTAATTTCCCGCGTGCGTTTTCGCAAAGCCCGCTTTATACAATTTATGTCGGTAGGTACACAATGGTAATGTTCGCGGGTTATGTTTATGAGACAGACTTGATTTTAAATTCAAAACAATTCCATTGTTTTAATTTTTCTAACGATACATGTATAGGCTAACTAGATACGTCAATATAAGAATAAAACAAGAATATTGTTGTACTTATGATTTAGTTGTAAAATTACATTGCAGCGAATATTTTAATATAGTATGGAACAACGAGCAAACGACAGATTGAAAAAATTATATTTTTCAGATAAAAATGCACGGAATATATAGTTTAACTTAAAACCGTAATTTTCGAAACGATCTAGTCACTATTTAGTACAGACATGTCAAACACAAAGTATCAACTGTGCCAAATATATTGGACAGTTTACTATGTGGGTTGCACATAAAAATGCAGCAAATTTATTTATTAATATAATACAGAAAAGTAACATAATGCGTATAACTCTGAAATTATCTAAAAACCTACTAAAATTGTTCATATTTTTTTTATTAATTTAATTTTAACTATTAATTGTTAACTAATATTGGTATCCATGGGCCATAAAAAGTGTGTGGCGGTCTCGTGTTTGACATGCCTGATTAAGTGTATCATATATTATGCGTATATAGGTACGCACAAAATTATGAGAAAACAATTATGCACTGTTAATATTGTTTAAAAATACTGCCTTTAATTAGTATATAAACAAAAAATTTTTAATGACGTTGAATTTCGTAACTCACCATACGCTTCGAGCTGTTTAAATTAAATTTGTTCAAAAAACCTACACCGTGATGTTAGATTTAATTGGTTATTTACTTTAAATTTAAATCTTTGTATTCGCTATAGAAATTACACTTACTATTATATGTTTATAAATTTCCCATGTTATTAATAATAACTCATTATATTATTGGCAATAGGCATGTCGCAGTTGTATACTTGTATTTTAATATAATATAATATAATAATTTAATATTTTACTGGTATTAAGCATATATGGTAGGCACCTTCTAATATAGTGGTATATTGGTAGGTAATAACCTAATAAATTCTCACGATTATATAAAACTAAAGTAAACGCAACTTTTATCATTAAAACGTTACTGTATATATTTTTTATTTTTATTCCGGTTTCTAATCACATTGTAATACGTACTTATTATATTGTGAATAAGAGTAATTTTAATTTTGAAATTTCAAAGTTCTCAATTTGCTTCACTAATTTAGTTATATATGTGTAATGTGTAATACGTTTGTAAAGTTGTTTATATATATATAACATATACATAATATATGGGTATATAATATATACACGCCGTCGGCTTAGCTAATTATAATATATTGTGTTCGTATATCTATAGAACATCGAAACAATAGTTATTCGACATTGATGTCGGCGAAGGTAAAAGCTGTTCAGTCAACTAATGAGCGGAAATGTGAAACACACATGAAAACTATTAATCAATAATTCCAAGATTATCAATATACAGAATAGATATATTATGTTGTATATTATTATAAAGGTAACTACGCTGTATACTGTACCTATTATTGTATTATAAAGGGCTTGAGAAAATGAGAACTACCCTCGAAAACATGCTATTTAGATATTATATTGTCAGGAACCGTAAATCAAATGGAGTTGATTTTTCGTTATTATAAAAAAAAAAAAAAAAAAAAAATGAATACCGATTAATGTACAAATATCAAAAATGTACTACCGCTAGTACCGGAATTATCAAAATATATACAATTTGATATATATATTCGAATAAAGAAATATATTTATTTGTTAAGTGGATCGAATGTATGTATTGTACAATGGATTATAAATATTTATAATGTAAAACTCGTTCTATAGGTACAGTGGCGACCGTGTAGGTACCTGATATTTTATTTCCTGCGATAAAATATCGTATACAGTCATTATTATTTTAATAGTCAATATTTTTCCTTGAGTGGAAAATATTATTAACAACATAGAATATATAAGAGAAGTCGAATGATCAGTTTTCACAACTTAGGTGGACAGTGCGCTTATTCCTTCGCATCATATATTGAAGATTAGACAATATTTTTTCACTCTAAATCGAATGTACCTCAGTCGCATTTTATATGGACGTAAGTCATATATTATATATATTCACCAATATTACCCTATAATCTATAATAAAAAAAATATATAATAATGACATGATCAAAAAACCCAGGTTCAAATAATAATATAAAACATATTGAGAACTATATTAGATTCCGAGCGAAGCGATTAATGTATTTATTTTACAATGATGTGTGTTTTTTTTCCCGTTGGCCATCACCTGTCGGGGCAGTATAAATGCAAGATTACAAGATTTTCTACTTCCGCATCTTTTTTGGTAGAAAAGTGAATCTAGTAAGCACATTTGGGGGGCTAAAAGGAAAAATGTCGCAGGAAATATTCAAAAGACTGTGGTAAACCTAACAAAAATCAAGAAAAATCGGGAATTTCTACACAAGACTATTGATATTTATAAATAAATACATTATAAATTAGGTAGCTGTTTGAATCTTTTTAATTCATTGCTGCAAATATAAGAAATACGTTTTTTAAAATAATTTTATCATCAATTTATAAACATTAATGTTTTATAAACTTATATTCTTAAGTGTTAAAATAGAAGTCATTAGTAAAAAAGAACAAAAAATATTGCAATTTACTTAAAGTCGAAAATCATATTTATTTCTACATACATATGAATAATTGTAATTCTTTACAAATATGTGCAATATAATTTAATATAATTGTATAACATATTATTATTTCAGAATTATAAAAAAAGATCCGGACCCGTGTCAACGGTTATTGCCCATCGCCAAAACGTGGTCCCTAAGACTGTTTGACGATATGCTGGCAACGATTAAAATGGTGTACGTGACGTTGATGGTCGTTCGTTGTTCGATATTCAACCAGGACAGTTGGAAAAATACAATTAACTCAGCGGTATCCAAACTGTCGAAGAAATTGATTTTCATCCAGACCCGTGTCAACGACGATGCTGGCGTAACGTCTATAGATTTATCGTTATTTCTAACCTAAGGGATATTTTGCCAGGTGCACTGCGGCTATAAAACGGATGGCAGTGCGACTGCTTGGCATTCGATCCTAAGTAAGTGAATAACGATCATTTTTATACTTTATTTGAATTTACTTAAAAATATTTAATATACCTATGTATATACTCTACTATAGGTCAGTGGAATAAAATTAAAATAAAATAATTATTTTTATTTGTATGAATAATATAAATTGTTTTTAAATATTAGGTATATTCAATTTCTATTATGATTTTTAAGTGATTTATTTTTTTTTTATACAAAACTGGTCGGTAATTGATAAAAAAAATACCCGAACTGGTAATACGGAGGTGATAATGCTATACATAATAATAAAATATGAAACATATTACAATTTCGTTATTATTATATAATATGCAATTTTATTTTTTAATTCCAGAAAACGGGGAATATTATGAACAAGGTGAAGGTTGGTGATATTATCTGTCCAGCACGACGGTCTGTTGTACAGCCACACCTCACAGTAAAGCAACACAAGCTGAAAAAACTCGGAAAAAAACAGAAATAATAATTAATCTATATACGCAATTATTTGTTGTTAACTTTGGTCTTTAGACGAAAATCAATTTTTCGACAGTCTGGATACCGATGCAATGTATTTGTTGTATTTTTCCAATTTATTGTCCTGATTGAATATCTAACAACGAATAACCCTATAGATATCACGTAGGTACACGCCATTTTAATCGCCTCCACATATTAATGTCAACAAACAGTTTTAGGAACTACATTGTCAAAAAAGGCAAAAATTGATTAAACCTATGCCCAATCATGGGTATTCTACATTTACGTCCGGGAATTTGATTATTTCCGATTGATTTTGGGATGTTATGTTTATAGCTCGAGTCGATTTCATTATCAACTTCTGCAACGTTATCCGTGCCCACCGATTTTCCCACAGTGTCTCTTGATATTGATTGTTGGACGCTCGCTATGTAATTAATCGTATTTAATACATTCCTTATTAGGCTTATTAAGTCATTCATATTGTGACTCACGATTTTGTCTTCGTCACGAGGTATACCGTGGTGTATACCTACTTACAACAAGTAGATTTTTCTAGCCATGAGATCACATTATTGAGTTCGACTTATTGTTCAATCTGATAAGTTATACTGATTTTGTGTTTTAGTTGTTGAATTCCCGTCAAAAATTAATGGAAACTGATCAACGATTTTTTAGGTGGTATACATTTTTCAATTTTATAAAGTCCGTTGACAAGTAAAATAAAAAAAAACAAATAACTGTATCTTTTTTTATAATTCTAAAATAATAATAAAAATTTTTTTTTAAATTGCATACATAAACTAAATTATTACAGTGGTGAAACGGAATTTTAAGTTTTTAACATTGAACCAGAAAATATGATAAAAATTTAATAAGATTAGACATGCATACCGGAAGTAATGTAGACATATGTTTACCTACTTTGAAAGTAAAATGTCTCCCCAGGATAAGTTAAAAAAAAAACTTGTCAACGGACTTTATAAAATTGAAAAATGTATACCACCTAAAAAATCGTTGATCAGTTTCCATTAATTTTTGACGGGAATTCAACAACTAAAACACAAAATCAGTATAACTTATCAGATTGAACAATAAGTCGAACTCAATAATGTGATCTCATAGCTAGAAAAATCTACTTGTTGTAAGTAGATATACACCACGGTATACCTCGTGACGAAGACAAAATCGTGAGTCACAATATGAATGACTTAATAAGCCTAATAAGGAATGTATTAAATACGATTAATTACATAGCGAGCGTCCAACAATCAATATCAAGAGACACTGTGGGAAAATCGGTGGGCACGGATAACGTTGCAGAAGTTGATAATGAAATCGACTCGAGCTATAAACATAACATCCCAAAATCAATCGGAAATAATCAAATTCCCGGACGTAAATGTAGAATACCCATGATTGGGCATAGGTTTAATCAATTTTTGCCTTTTTTGACAATGTAGTTCCTAAAACTGTTTGTTGACATTAATATGTGGAGGCGATTAAAATGGCGTGTACCTACGTGATATCTATAGGGTTATTCGTTGTTAGATATTCAATCAGGACAATAAATTGGAAAAATACAACAAATACATTGCATCGGTATCCAGACTGTCGAAAAATTGATTTTCGTCTAAAGACCAAAGTTAACAACAAATAATTGCGTATATAGATTAATTATTATTTCTGTTTTTTTCCGAGTTTTTTCAGCTTGTGTTGCTTTACTGTGAGGTGTGGCTGTACAACAGACCGTCGTGCTGGACAGATAATATCACCAACCTTCACCTTGTTCATAATATTCCCCGTTTTCTGGAATTAAAAAATAAAATTGCATATTATATAATAATAACGAAATTGTAATATGTTTCATATTTTATTATTATGTATAGCATTATCACCTCCGTATTACCAGTTCGGGTATTTTTTTTATCAATTACCGACCAGTTTTGTATAAAAAAAAAATAAATCACTTAAAAATCATAATAGAAATTGAATATACCTAATATTTAAAAACAATTTATATTATTCATACAAATAAAAATAATTATTTTATTTTAATTTTATTCCACTGACCTATAGTAGAGTATATACATAGGTATATTAAATATTTTTAAGTAAATTCAAATAAAGTATAAAAATGATCGTTATTCACTTACTTAGGATCGAATGCCAAGCAGTCGCACTGCCATCCGTTTTATAGCCGCAGTGCACCTGGCAAAATATCCCTTAGGTTAGAAATAACGATAAATCTATAGACGTTACGCCAGCATCGTCGTTGACACGGGTCTGGATGAAAATCAATTTCTTCGACAGTTTGGATACCGCTGAGTTAATTGTATTTTTCCAACTGTCCTGGTTGAATATCGAACAACGAACGACCATCAACGTCACGTACACCATTTTAATCGTTGCCAGCATATCGTCAAACAGTCTTAGGGACCACGTTTTGGCGATGGGCAATAACCGTTGACACGGGTCCGGATCTTTTTTTATAATTCTGAAATAATAATATGTTATACAATTATATTAAATTATATTGCACATATTTGTAAAGAATTACAATTATTCATATGTATGTAGAAATAAATATGATTTTCGACTTTAAGTAAATTGCAATATTTTTTGTTCTTTTTTACTAATGACTTCTATTTTAACACTTAAGAATATAAGTTTATAAAACATTAATGTTTATAAATTGATGATAAAATTATTTTAAAAAACGTATTTCTTATATTTGCAGCAATGAATTAAAAAGATTCAAACAGCTACCTAATTTATAATGTATTTATTTATAAATATCAATAGTCTTGTGTAGAAATTCCCGATTTTTCTTGATTTTTGTTAGGTTTACCACAGTCTTTTGAATATTTCCTGCGACATTTTTCCTTTTAGCCCCCCAAATGTGCTTACTAGATTCACTTTTCTACCAAAAAAGATGCGGAAGTAGAAAATCTTGTAATCTTGCATTTATACTGCCCCGACAGGTGATGGCCAACGGGAAAAAAAACACACATCATTGTAAAATAAATACATTAATCGCTTCGCTCGGAATCTAATATAGTTCTCAATATGTTTTATATTATTATTTGAACCTGTGTTTTTTGATCATGTCATTATTATATATTTTTTTTATTATAGATTATAGGGTAATATTGGTGAATATATATAATATATGACTTACGTCCATATAAAATGCGACTGAGGTACATTCGATTTAGAGTGAAAAAATATTGTCTAATCTTCAATATATGATGCGAAGGAATAAGCGCACTGTCCACCTAAGTTGTGAAAACTGATCATTCGACTTCTCTTATATATTCTATGTTGTTAATAATATTTTCCACTCAAGGAAAAATATTGACTATTAAAATAATAATGACTGTATACGATATTTTATCGCAGGAAATAAAATATCAGGTACCTACACGGTCGCCACTGTACCTATAGAACGAGTTTTACATTATAAATATTTATAATCCATTGTACAATACATACATTCGATCCACTTAACAAATAAATATATTTCTTTATTCGAATATATATATCAAATTGTATATATTTTGATAATTCCGGTACTAGCGGTAGTACATTTTTGATATTTGTACATTAATCGGTATTCATTTTTTTTTTTTTTTTTTTTTTATAATAACGAAAAATCAACTCCATTTGATTTACGGTTCCTGACAATATAATATCTAAATAGCATGTTTTCGAGGGTAGTTCTCATTTTCTCAAGCCCTTTATAATACAATAATAGGTACAGTATACAGCGTAGTTACCTTTATAATAATATACAACATAATATATCTATTCTGTATATTGATAATCTTGGAATTATTGATTAATAGTTTTCATGTGTGTTTCACATTTCCGCTCATTAGTTGACTGAACAGCTTTTACCTTCGCCGACATCAATGTCGAATAACTATTGTTTCGATGTTCTATAGATATACGAACACAATATATTATAATTAGCTAAGCCGACGGCGTGTATATATTATATACCCATATATTATGTATATGTTATATATATATAAACAACTTTACAAACGTATTACACATTACACATATATAACTAAATTAGTGAAGCAAATTGAGAACTTTGAAATTTCAAAATTAAAATTACTCTTATTCACAATATAATAAGTACGTATTACAATGTGATTAGAAACCGGAATAAAAATAAAAAATATATACAGTAACGTTTTAATGATAAAAGTTGCGTTTACTTTAGTTTTATATAATCGTGAGAATTTATTAGGTTATTACCTACCAATATACCACTATATTAGAAGGTGCCTACCATATATGCTTAATACCAGTAAAATATTAAATTATTATATTATATTATATTAAAATACAAGTATACAACTGCGACATGCCTATTGCCAATAATATAATGAGTTATTATTAATAACATGGGAAATTTATAAACATATAATAGTAAGTGTAATTTCTATAGCGAATACAAAGATTTAAATTTAAAGTAAATAACCAATTAAATCTAACATCACGGTGTAGGTTTTTTGAACAAATTTAATTTAAACAGCTCGAAGCGTATGGTGAGTTACGAAATTCAACGTCATTAAAAATTTTTTGTTTATATACTAATTAAAGGCAGTATTTTTAAACAATATTAACAGTGCATAATTGTTTTCTCATAATTTTGTGCGTACCTATATACGCATAATATATGATACACTTAATCAGGCATGTCAAACACGAGACCGCCACACACTTTTTATGGCCCATGGATACCAATATTAGTTAACAATTAATAGTTAAAATTAAATTAATAAAAAAAATATGAACAATTTTAGTAGGTTTTTAGATAATTTCAGAGTTATACGCATTATGTTACTTTTCTGTATTATATTAATAAATAAATTTGCTGCATTTTTATGTGCAACCCACATAGTAAACTGTCCAATATATTTGGCACAGTTGATACTTTGTGTTTGACATGTCTGTACTAAATAGTGACTAGATCGTTTCGAAAATTACGGTTTTAAGTTAAACTATATATTCCGTGCATTTTTATCTGAAAAATATAATTTTTTCAATCTGTCGTTTGCTCGTTGTTCCATACTATATTAAAATATTCGCTGCAATGTAATTTTACAACTAAATCATAAGTACAACAATATTCTTGTTTTATTCTTATATTGACGTATCTAGTTAGCCTATACATGTATCGTTAGAAAAATTAAAACAATGGAATTGTTTTGAATTTAAAATCAAGTCTGTCTCATAAACATAACCCGCGAACATTACCATTGTGTACCTACCGACATAAATTGTATAAAGCGGGCTTTGCGAAAACGCACGCGGGAAATTAGAAAACCAGGAAATAAGGGTGGCACTAATTACACTCTATGACTGTGGCTGTAGCGTGGGCGAAGAATTGTCGTCGGTCCAAGAAAACGAACCTCATTTATTTTAAAAGGGACAGTTGAATAGGGGAAGTTGACTAAAACCGTGAACCCAGAGTCCGCTGCTCGGCGAAGGGTGTAGAAATGTATATATACAACTATAACTTGAGTCGTTTAAACATATACACATAGTGTGTCGCAAAAGTACCGAATCACTTTTAGAATCTTCGTAAAAAATTTATGTATTTAAATGTTTTTTTTTTTCGACAGCAGTCTGTTAAAACATTTCCATTTAAATGGTACGAATTTCGAAAAAAACTTGTCCTGCGATTTGACTTTCAAAACCTATCAAACGGGTATTTTTTTCTTGATTTTAAAACTACTACAATCATATAAAAATTGTGTAAAAATTAACAGAAATATGTTAAGTTTTTTATAATGTTATAGCAACAAATCTATGACAGAACGACGAATTTAACTAAATTGACATTGATTGTTGTGTGAATTTTTTTATGGTATAGGTATCCGTAAAAGTAGCTCTA